>VIIQ02000768.1:0-247430 GCA_007449985.2 Desmodesmus armatus
GATTGTTGGCCAGGCGCGAGAGCTGCAGTAGTGTGCGAGTAGTTTAGGAGCCTGGGGCACTTGACCACACATAAAATGCTTAGTAGTACTATCGCAGAGGCTGAAGTGCCGTGTCTGTCCACGGTGATCACACATAAAAGGCTTGTGGAGCATGTCAAGACCTAGGCACGCCAGCCTGTTACAGCTCGCTGTGAGCAAACCATGCACTGCGTCAAATGTACACTGGCACAGTGTGCAGGCCCCTTACAGGCCTTGTAGCAAACACTCCTGAAAAACCACCGCCATACATGTGGCCCAACTTGTCCCCGTAGCAGCCTAGTCTGAGGCAAAAAAACAAACACCAGCAATGTGGCCATTCGAACACCATCTTATATCTCCCACATGAACTGGCAGGTTGGCCCCAACAGGCAAACGGCGCAGTGACACAGTTCCACTGGCGCCAAGCGCTGAGAGTGCTCCCCACATGTGCTCTGCTGTTCAGTCACGTTCACACCCTCACCAGGCGCTACACAATAGCAGCAGCACCACAAGCGCAAGCACCACCACCACCACCGCCGCCACAAGTACAGCTGGCTGCACCGCTGGCTGATATGGCGTGGTCCAAGTCCTACTGCTCCTGCACTATGTTGCCATGAACTCCCTCTGGCTCCCTTGTGGGTGGCAATCACTAACTGTAACCGTTACTGTAACTGTAACTGAGTTCCCACACGCTGCACAGGCTCCCTCAGTAACTGCTGCTGGAGCGTGTCGCACCCGCAGCACCCCCACTGCTCTTGCTCCTGTGGTGGCCCCTGCCGCGTGCTCCTCCTTGACCGGGCTCAGCTGCGACAGGGAGGAAGAGTAGGGACGCATGGAACCGCCACCACCAGCAGCAGTAGGCCGGTGGGTGTGCAAGGGCCCTGCGGTAAGGGGGGCTTGCCACTACTGCTGCTGCTGGTGGTGGCTGTGTTGCGGCTGCTGCTGGCACTGGCGGTCAGTTGGCTGGCTGACGCCTTCAACCTGCAGCAGCAGCAGCAGCAGCAGCAGCAGCAGCAGCAGCAGCAGCAGCAGCAGCAGCAGCAGCAGCAACACCAGTACAGCAACCAAGCAGATCAGGGAGGCAGCAACGGAAACACCAGCATGCATGCCCCGCAGCCGCAGGGCACAACTTGACAACATGGCAGCAACAAGCCGGACACACGAAGGTATATCCTGACAAGGCTCACTGCAGTGATGATGCGGCAGTCCACACTATGCCAACGGTGGAAAACCCACCCCTGCTGCCTACCATGAAGCGACCCCACACCTCCAAATATCCACCACGCATACCTCACCCCTGCCCCATCGCTGGGGTGCTTCAGCATCCCATCTTCTATGCTGCCTTGAGTGTGCCGTCCGCTCTCTGCGTTTGCTGCCCATGCAGCATACACCCGCCCTGCAACCAAGCCCCGCCGCTAACACTACACAACCCCCACGCCTACTCCACTGCCACCCCCACCCCTCCCTCACCTGCCCAGCTGCTGCTGCAGCTCGTCTTCATTCATGGATGTGCAGATCGTGACAGCACCCAGCTCCCCTCAGACTTCAGGGTGCGGTCCGTCCTCAGTCCCATGCAGCCCCCCCCCCCCCCGCAATGCCGTGCTCGTATCCAACCTGCCTGCTCTCCTCTCAACTGCCTCACCTGCCCAGCTGCTGCTGCAGCTCGTCTCATCCATGGATGTGCACATCGTGACAGCATCAAGCTCGCCATCAGACTCCTCACCACCACCAGCGCCACCAGCTGAGAGGTCACCTGCCACACTGCCAGCACCACCAGCAGCAGCACCTCTCCCTCCAGCAGCAGCCTCCTGCCTGCCAGTTGGTCCAGCAGCAGCACCACCAGTGGCTTCATAATCATCGCCGTCAGCGCTGTCGCAGTCTGAGGCGTCACCAGCGTAGCGGTGCCTGGGAGCAACGCGGGTACACAGGCGAGGTATGGATAAAGGGTGGGGTGGGGGGTGGGGGTGGGGGGGGGGGGGGGAGTCAGTTGTAGTACTAGGTGGTGTGGGGGAGAGGGGGGGAGGTGTGTGTTGGATGTAGAGGCAGGGTGTGCTGCTGTATGTGAGTTGCACCAGCGCAGCAGGGCCGGGCGAGACACACAGGACAACAACCTGCATGCGCACAGGCCAGAGGGAGGGGGGGCAAGGGGGCGGGGCTTTTAGATGGTATCATGCTGTATGTCGTTGAAGTGTGGCATGGACCAAGTTGAGACAGTTAGGGTTTAGGGGACATTTGTGCTGCGCTCAAATGGTTCCACACCAGGTACAACCCCCGTATCCCCTTGGACCATCTGCTTGCTTGGCACTGCCCTTTTTTTTCACACAGCCCGCTGGTTGCACCCCCCCCCCAAAAACAACATACGTGCCCCTCACCTGCCCTCGCTTGTTGCTGAACTGCGTGCGCCCCTGCTGCTGCCCACTGCCGTGTCATCAGACTGACCCCACGTCGACAGCAGCTCGCGACCAGCAACACCAACACCCCCAGCAGTACCGCCTGCACCACCACCACCAACACCAACAGCAGCAGCAGCAGCAAGCGCCAGCAGGAGCCAGCAGCAGTCAGTAACACAGTGAGTGCAGCAACTGCCACCACCATCACCACTGCCTCCTTCGGCAGCCATTGCAGCTGGTGCATCAAAATCCCTACTGCTGCTGCTGACGCTGTTTCTGGCAGGCACCACGTCCGTCTTGCTGGCCTGCCCCCATCCCCCCCCCCCCCCCGACGCCCTCCCTCCCCTCCAGGGTGCCACTCACCGCTACTCCATTCGGCCCTGCGTCCAGCCGCTGCCAGCTGCTGTCCCCCTGCTGCACCTGCCCCTCCAGCAGTCGCCGCTGCTGCTGCAGCTGCTGCTACACCGCGCTTGGGTGACTTTGCTGACGTCTTGCCTCCCCCTCCTCCTACTGCTGCTGCTGCTGTCAGGCGGTTGTGTTGGCTGTTGTGTTTATCAGGGCTTGTTTGGTCCATCCTGTCCAGGTCGTGCAGGCTGAGCTCAGTGCCAGGCTCAAGCAGCAGCTGACTGGTGGTGGAGTAGGACGCAGACCTGCAGGACGAGGGCAGCAGCAGCAGCAGCAGCAGCAGCATTGGAATCATTGGCATGAAAAATTTCCAGCGCTTCTTGCTGGCTGACTTGTGGTGGCATTGTAGAGTCTCACACCTGCAAATACAAGAGTAGCATTGTGTGGTTGTGTGTACAGAAACCCTCCCTCTTTGCCGTGGTCCATGATGTGCGCGGTTTCCAGCAAAGCGCAAAGCACAATTATACGCTGCCCACCTCGTGGTGTGGCTGTGTGTGTCGAATGCCCCTGGGCCCAGGGGTTGTCCAACAGGGCATGCGGGTGGTGTGAGCCCTGCTGCTGTCTGCTGCGCCAGCAGCACACGCAACGCCTCAGCCTCCTCATGAGACCTGAGGGGGGGGGGGGGAGCAACAGCAGCAACGACAGCAAGGGCAGCAGCAGCAGCAGCAATGGCAACAGCAGAAGACAGAGGAGAAAGGGCGGGAATGGTGTTGGTGTGTTGGCAAGTCCTGGTGACATTGGAGCATGCATGATCAGCGTAGACTGTGATCAACAGTCACACTCACTGCTGTACTGCCTTGGCGAAAGCAGGCACACAAGTTTCCAAACACACATCCTCGGCCCCCCTGCATCCAGTAGGTGTACCTCATGCATACTTGCACACTCAGTTTTTTGCATCCACATGCACACAACTGCCCCCCCCCTCTTCATCTGCGGACAAAATCACTCCTACTCCACTCACATGCATACACTCGCGCACGTAGCTGCAAAGTTTACAGAAATCAGCATGCACCATCGCTCCCCTCTCCCCCCCCCCCGGCGCTCACATGTCATCTCCCGCCATCATCAGCGCAGCGCCCTCCCCCACTGCTGCGAAGCTGTCCACTGCCGCCTGCAGCTGAGTGATGGACAGGGCGTCCAGGGAGGCACGGTCCAGCCGCCGCGGCTTGCGCATCCCGTACAGCGTGTGCTCAACAGCACGCAGCGCATGCTCCATGCGCTGAACCTGCATGCAGACAAACAAGGGGGGGGGGCAAGGGGGGGAATGAGGCACGGCGGCTTGAGCATCGCGTACAGCGTGTGCTCAACAGCACATAGCACGGTCTCCATGCGCTGAACCTGAGTGTTGACACCCAGATGAAAAGGGATTCGTTTGAGTGTTGACACCCAGATAAAAAGGGATGTAAATGGCGGGAGGAGGGAGGGGAGGTGACACCCGATGCAAGCCGAGCACATCCTTCTTCAGGGAAAGGCATAGACGCACAAAAGGGGGGGCGTGGCAAGGGGGGCACATGAGGCACGGCGGCTTGCGCATCCCGTATAGCGCGTGCTCCACAGCACGCAGCGCAGTCTCCATGCGCTGAACCTGATCCAGATTGAACGCGAATACATGTATGGGTGGTGGCGTGCATGAAAGAAGGCTGGGAGTGCGCAGGCAAGTGGGGGTCAACCCACGAGGGAAGCGGGGGGGGGGGGGCAGTGGTGCTACATGCCAAGCGACAGCTTGACTACTGAGTGACTTACTGACGCTGACCGATTGACTGCCAGTTGTCTTTTGACTGCAGACACACACCACCCTGCTTGAAGGCTGCCTCACCCTCCAGCCTACCTCCCCTCACCCCTCCACCCACCCGGCCCACCCACCTGCAGGTTGAGTCCTGTGATCTCCTCGTCCTTGGCTGCAAGGCTGTCCTGTAGCGCAGACCGAAGCTGGTTCTGCGGCAGCAGCAGCAGCAGCAGCAGCAGCAGCAGCGACGGCGGCGGCAACAGCAGTGACGTTGACTCGCTGGCCAACAGGCAGGCAATACCACCGTCAATACAACCACAAACGCAGGGGAAGCAAGTTCGCGCGCTGCGCAGATGCTGTTGCTGCTGCTCACCCGTTCCGCCCATATAACATTCGCCAACATGCACAACCCGAGTAATAGAGGCTCAAACCCTAAACCCTAGACTCCCCCCCTCCCTGGCCTTGTCAGCGCATCCCACTCACCCACTGCCGTGTCTCTGCCATCATGCGCGCCTGCAGTGCCGTGACGTCATCGTCCCTCTCAGCCAGCTGCTGCTGCAGGGTGGCCACCTCGGTGTAGGCGGTGCTCAACTCACGCTCAGCATCCTGTGGGTGGCGGGGTGGCGACCGCAAGGGGGGGGGGGTGACTCAGGTGCTGGAAATGTACTCATCTTGCAAACACATCGTCTTGGCACACTTGTACGTGGCTCTTGCTTGCGTCAAAGTGGAAGCGGATAAAAATTTCTATGTGCCTTCATCTCCACTCTCATAACACAACACCACACCTGGTCAACCCCCCCCCCACACACACACACCTGGTACTTTGTCTTGATTGCATCAAAGTGTTCCTTCATCAGCGCCAGCTTCTGCCCCTTCTGATCAACCAGCCCCGTCAGCTGGGTGTTGAAGCTGCACGCCTCACGCAGCTGACCCTTCAACAACTCAACCTGACAGCAGTAGAAGCAGCAGCAGCAGCAGCAGCAGCAGCAACAGCAGCAGCAGCACCACAGGCAGCGCTGTAAGTAAGTGTGCTGATGAGGGCACAAGCTGCCTTGTCAAGGTCAAGGGCACATGAAGTGCAGCCGCCCGTGCTGATGCAGTTTGTATAGGCTCAAACAAGCCTGATACAACATGGTGGCGCATCAAAAGGTTTCGGAGCCTATCCTAGTGTTTCCCCTCTTCGCTGTCACCTAGCCACCTGCAGATACCGACAGTGTGAAGTTGCATGAGTGCAAGTGCATCAGCACCCTCTCCATCCCACCTTGCACCCCCCCCCTTTGTGGCATAGGCCTAGGTACCACATCCCTGGGCACTCCCAACCCCTGAATCACACACTCGCTCAGCCCCCCCCCCCAAGCCTCACTTGTTCATCATACTCTGCTGTTGTTGCATTGAGGTGCTTTGCTGCCTCCTGCAGCTGACACTGCAGCGCATGGCTCACAGCCTGCGCAGCACACACCTGCCGGTACACCACACAGCAGACAGCACAGCACGGCAAACGGCACGGCTGCCTCAATCACACATTTAGCACACAACACCGCTTGCTCACGCTGCTGTGCTCTCCAGGAAAGCAGCGCCAGGAGCACCACATGCTGCCAGTGTGCTTTTCCATTTGCACTATTTTGGCTCTTGCAGGAAGCAGCTGCCCATGCTCCAAGCCAACCGCCAATGCTTGCCCAGGTCCCCCCCCCCATGGGCGTACACACATGGTGGTGCCCCCGCCCCCCCCCCCCTTCTCCTCACCTTGTCCTGCTGTGTCTTGTTGAACTCTGCTATGCTGTGCTCCACTGCAGCAATGGACTCAGCAGGAACCAGCCGCACATCAGCAACACTGAACGACAGCTTCTGTGAGCACAGGGACGGGCGCAGCAGCAGCAGCAGCAGCAGCAGCAACGACGATGAATATCCAGTGAGGGGGCAGCACATACAACCGTGCATCCAAAGGCTGCACAGCTCAATTTGCTGGGTAGGTGGGCAGGATGAGCAACAGCACCAGTGGTGCTGAGCAGGGGGTTGTGCATGCATACTGCTGCCATGTAACAAAGCAGCTGCTTGTCGGTGACTTATTGTGCCCAACCCACACAGTGCACCCAAGTGCTCGTGTGTCAGTCACCCCCTCCCCAAACACCCTATACAAGGGTTCAGGTTTAGGTTGACCCTACACCCTGCCCAACCCGCCACACAGTGCACCTGAGCGCTTGTGCCAGTCACCACCTGCCCACACGCCCTACACAACAGTCAACAGGCCGTGTCCTTGACCTTGTGTGGGTGCAGCACGGTGCTGACGCTGTTTGATAAAGGAGAGACAAAGACGGCTGTTGTTCACCACAGCTCTCAGAGAGACTATTCATATGTGTCCTCACCTTGTGTGGGTGCAGCAGGTTGCTGATGCCGCTTGCTGTGACCTTCCACTGTGCTGCAGGGCTGAGCTTGGTGCTGTCCAGCACTGGAGCCACAGCCAGGTCACGCACAGCTGACAGGTAGCGGCCTTCAGCACTGCACAGAGGGGCGCGAAGGGGCGGGGGCAGAGAAAGAGGACAGGGCAAAAAGAAGCGAATCAACACAGAGTGTGTTGAGGAGTCAACAAGATCGGCCACGCATGATGCTGCATGTTGAGTGCTGTGTGGTCAGGAGGGGGGGGGGGGCTGGGGGGTCCAACCAGTTCCCATAGGGTGCTGAGCCACAGCCAGGTCACGCACCGCTGACAGGTAGCGACCATCGGCACTGCACAGAGGGGCGCGGAGGGGCGGGGGCAGAGAAAGAGGACAGGGCAAAAAGAAGCGAACCAACACAGAGTGTGTTGAGGAGTCAACAAGATCGGCCATGCTTGCTGCTGCATGTGTGGTGCTCTGTGGTCAGGGTGGGGGGTGGGGTGGGGGGGGGGGGGGGGGGGGGGGTCCAACCAGTTCCCAGAGGGTGCTGAGCCACAGCCAGGTCACGCACAGCTGACAGGTAGCGGCCCTCAGCACTGCACAGAGGGGCGCGTGGGGAGGGGGGGGGGGGGAGGGGACAGGGCAAGCGGGGCTTCGAGGATGAGGTGTTGCGCTGTGATGTGGATTGGGTCAAGGGGTAGAGTGTGTGGAGCAGTCAAGGGAAGTGGCCACGCATGCTTCCTATCTGGCGACTGTGTTGTGTGTGTGTATGGGGGGGGGGTAGGTGGGGTGGGTGGGTGGGTGGGTGGGGGGGGGGGGGGCGTGTATCGATCAGACTGCCAAAGGGTGCTGAGCCACAGCCAGTTCAGGCACCACTGACGCAGGGCTGTCTAAAAGGGGAGGGGTGTCCACTTGTCTCGCAACAGCATCGCAAGGTTGGATTCACCCACCTGCTGTCCGGCATATGCTGGCTGCGCCAGCTGCACCCCAACGCTGCCCCACCACCACGTTGCTACAGTGCATCAACACAAGAACTGACCGCTGCACCCTCTGCGAGCGATGTATCAGACACATGTGAAGTGTAACACACAGGGCACATGTGTGTGTATGTGGGGGGGGGGGTTCTGCTTACCCTGGGCACGCAAAGGCGTAGTTGCTTCCCACTTGTTTCACCAGGAAGACTGCATCACTGCTGACGTGGGCCAGGTTGCCGGCACCTGCAGCACGGTGACAGGTAAGCAGAGGGTGCAACTGTTGCCCGCATGCACACAAACAATTGCAAGTTGCACCACCCAGTGCAGTACAGGTTGCACTCAAGTGTACACGATGTGCGTGTATACAGCGGCTGTGCGTTGCACACAGTGCTGGGCAGTACACAGCTGCTGCAGAACTGAGCTACAGCAGTTCGCAGTTAGCCTAAACCCAAACTAGGCATTTGACCCCGTGCCTGTGTGACTGATCGGCACCACAGGCGCTGCAGCTGCTGCTGGGAGTGTGTTGTAGTACACCACCAAAGCTGGCAGCGCACAACCCACAACAGCCACTACTGCTGCTGCTGCTGCTGCTGCCTGAGCACTTTGACTTTGGCTGGCGCCGACATGAGCTATCCCTTCTCTACATGACCCCCCTGCAAGTTGCAGTGCATCCCCCACCACACATGACGAAAGGGCTCATCACCACGCCTTCTACACAATGGGTGGCGTGCAGAGCCGCCCCCCCCCCCCCTCCCTTCCATCCTTCCCAGTTGCGTACCAATTGGCCTTGATGTCACTACACACTCACCTTCTGGCAGCAGGCAGCACCCCCCTGATGCGCAAGTCACAGCCAGCTGCAGCAGCAATCACAGGCAGACAAGGAAGACAAAACGGTGCGGATGGGACAGGACCGCCGCGCAGGCAAGTGCACGCACAAGGCACGGCCAGCCATAGTGAATCATTGACAGCTGCTGGGGAGGCCCAAACCGGGGCTGGGCCCGAACAGCGGTGCGCTGATACGGTATTTACAGTTACAGTAATTGGCTCAGCAAAAACCCTGAGCAACCCACAAGGGTTTACCTGCCAGGTCCCTCCATTGCCGTAGGGCTGGATCACAGCAACCTGCCCCGTCCTGTCCTTGAAGCACACGAAGGAGCCATCCTTGAGGCCACGGCCATGCTGCTGCCAGGAGCTCCTGCTGCTGTCTGAAGACGCGGAGCGCCTGTCGCTGCTGCTTGACAGCCGAGCGGTGCGGCCTGCTGCCTTGAGGGCAGACTTGAGGGCTGCTGCTGTGCGCTGCTTGACCTGCTCCCTATGCGCCCACTGCTGGATGCAAAAAAGACCTGCGACGCCGAGTACTGCGAACATGGCGCTGCATGCCTTGCCTGGCTAGACTTGTGGGCACTGGGTGGGTTGTGTTAGTGCTGGTGCTGTTTCTGCAACAGCAGCTGGTGGCAGGAGCTGGCTGGGTGATACCGGCAGCTGATCAACCTCAGATCAAATAAGAATGGTCTTTGAAACTATTTAGTGCAAGGATCAGCGGAATCCTGCACGATGCTGAGCTGATGGTTGTTGGCTTGTCCCTTGGTGGACGTAGCAAGCAAGAACTGGGCCACCAGCTTTATCCAGACGACAAAGCGCTCGACAGCAGGCAGTAGTGTGCCACAGACGCGTGGAAATAGTGGCTGTCAAAAATTCAGACTCACAACAACCGCCACGTCAACATGTTGCATTATTTCGCAAAACGCAGCAACAAATGTTGCCAGAGCTTACGATCGTTCATCGTCCTGTCGGCCTAATGTGGCTGTTGCTACTTGGAGGTTGGAGGTTGGCCAGTGATCTGGTGATGCATATCTGATCTCGCTGTTTTCTGTTCCTGGCATGTCAGTTACTCCTCTCTAGCACTGTACCACCTGATTTGAAGCGTTAAGCAATGGCAGCAGCGCCTGGCCACCCTCCTGCGGGGCAGGGCCACTTTGACCAGGTGTGTTCGGACCAGGGCAAGTGGGGTGGGGTGCGCTGGGGGTCTCAGCTGCCAGAGTACTGTTTCACTGTTTTATTGAAGCAGCAGCTAGTGCTGGAGAACCTTCTTGTCGGACCAATGATCGGGCTGAGCTCTGCCTGATTGAGATACAGGGTGGGCGGGACTGTGTGGGGAAGGGGGGCTGGTTGGGGGTGGGCGTCCAAAGTTGACCTTTGATGACTGCATGTAAATCTGATGATAATGTATAGACACGTGACTGTGCTTCAGAGCTGGGGTTGGTTTGGGGGCATGAGGCAGGCTGGTTCAACCAACATGTGCATCCCTTGCAGTTGTAGCACTAGCAGTCATGGTTTCAGGGGCAAAGTGGCAGGGCCCTGGCATGCAGCATCTCCTTACGGCAAGCAGCTGGCGCAGCACAGCACAACCAGCAGCCTGCAGGTCAACATGCCATGCTGCGCCCCCCACCGCTCCGTTTTGGGCAGCTGTGCTGTCAGATGTCCTGCATCAAGCACCATGATCAAGGGTCTCATCAACCGCATGCGGCACGCTCCCTGCTGCTGCTGCTGCTGCTGCTGCTGCAGTTCATAGCTCTGATGAACCATGATGAGGCGAAGGACCTGGTGCGCAACATCAACCTGTAAGTAGCAGCAGGAAGCACCGGAGGCAGGAAGAACAGGGGTGGGGGCAAAAGCGGGCTGGGTATGCAAGAGTGCATGTGTGTTGTTTGACACATGGAATAGAACAATCACAAGGCCAAAGGGTGGCGCATATTCAGCTGCGATGCTGAACTTGCAGAACTTGCACAAAACTGCAGCATGTGGGAAGAGGGGCCGGGTGATGCTGCAGTTGTAGTGTGGCGGGATGGGGTTTTTTTGGGGGGGGGGGTCTCGTTGCCCACACAGGTGCTGTTTGGCAGGCGATGCCTCTTGCACACCAGTAAGGTAGCTGATAACATGAGCTGATGCACTGTGGCTGAGTTGGCTGATGCATGACTTGCTGGGCACTCAATGCAAACCCAGATGGCTGACTTGTTGCACCTGGCTGTCAACCCTTGCCCCCCCCCCTACCCTCCCTGCCGTCAGGTCCATGGACGGCTTCTGTGGTTTCGCACCTGCCTGGTTGTATTCTTGACCCTGCGTGTCTGTCGACCCTTGCCCCCCCCCCCCACCCCCCCCCCCACCCCCCCACCCCACCCACCCACCCACCGCGCTCCCTCCCTTTGCCCTGTCAGGTTCATGAAGGGCTTCAAGTTGACACCACCAGACGCTGACGGAGACAGCAGGGAGGTGCAGGTGGGTGGGGGCTAGGCGCTGGGAGGCAAAATGACGAAGGGGTGTGTTGATGTGTCTGTGGTTGGAGAACAGGGGTCACAAGGATGGGGGAGGGGAGTTGTAGGGCGTCAGCCTTCGTTATCCGCAGGGCTGACAAAAGGCGGGTGGGCCTGGTGTGCTGGCAGTAATGGGAAGGGTGCCCTCCTGCATGTTGTGTTCGCTGCGCCTATGTGGGCGAGGTGAACATCACATGCAGGAGGGCACCCTCCCCTATCAGCTGGCGTCAAGGCTTGGCACAGTAGCGCAGTATGTTGGTGTGGTGTGACCAGCACACCTCCACCCCCATCACCACCCCTCATGTAGCTTCATGCCCTTCTTCCTCGACCCTCCCATTCCCTTGGTGCTGTGTCCCCCCCCCCCCCAGGTTTTCCTGCAGCAGATGGAGACAGCCATGGCGAAGCACCCGCTGTTTGCCAACACCACACCGCAACAGCAGGACGCAGCAACAGAGGTTAGGGGGGTGATGCGAATGGACAGTGTTTCATCAACCTTGTAGTGCATTTTATGCATTGAGCAGGCTTGCAGGGTAGCTTTGCAAGTGGATATGCTTCCCTGACATATTTGAACAGTAACAGACAGCAGCAGCAGTAGGGTTGAAGGTTTAGGGTACTCATCACTGCCAGCAGAAAGGGCAGGCAGGGGCAGCATTGGCTTGCCACACGCAGCAGTAGCTACAGCTGGAAACAGCATATGCTATGACAGCAGCGGTTGCAGGGGGCACTTGAGGGCCTGAAGTTCAACGCAGCCTGCCCCCTCCACCCCCCCCCCCCCCCCCCCCCCACCCCCCCCCCCCCCCCAACAACCCCACACCCCCCCCCCCTCAACACACACCAGGCGCTAGAGAAGTACCTGATGACAAAGCTTCACGAGCGCACATTCAGAAAAGGGCTGGATGACATCGAGCGTGATGAGGCACTAGCAGTGCGCTGCCAGGCACTGGGCTTTGTGCGTCCTGAACACCTTGAGATACCTGCAGGGGTGGTGGACGATGTGCAGCTGGGGCGTGCGGTGGAGGAGCTCAACAAAATCAACAAGTACAAGGTGATTGGGGGGGGGGATTACACGCGTCCATGCTTGTTGATGGCAGGCTGACAAAGCAAGGAGGGGGTGATTGGGAAAGGGGGTGACTGGTAGTTGATGTTAGTCAGGCCGTAGAGGAGCTCAACAAAATCAGCAAGTACAAGGATGGGCAGCTCAAGGGGTTAAAGTGTGGTACAGTCTCCATGCTTTGCATCACAGTGTGTCGAAGGGCGTGGCGGGGGTGGGGGCGGGGGTGGGGGTGGGGGGGGGGGTGAGGCTGTGCAGGTTTGTGACGACAAGTGCATGGTGATTGGGGATGGAGGGGGGGTTACAGGCTGTTAGTACGCACAACAGTGTCCATGCTTTGTACCATCAGGGTGACAAGGTGTGGAAACGGAGGAAAGCTGGTGTTGCTGGGTCGGGCCATGGAAGAGCTCAACACAAGCAACACGTACAGGGTGTGGTGAAGGCTGGCAGTATGACAGTACGCTGCCGCTGCTGCTGCTGCTGCTGCTGCTGCTGCTGCTGCTGCTGCTGCTGCTGACATCAGGCCCCTCGTGACAAGCTTGTGTGCATCCTCAACTGCTGTGCCATGATCAATGCACAGCTGGCCAGGAGCGCCAAGGCAGAGGGGATAGGTGAGGGGGGCACTGAGGAGGAGAGGAGGGGGGGGGGCAGAGGCAGTGGGTGTGGATGGATGGGCAGCATCTGTTTGGGAGACCATGCTCTGTCGGGTAGGGCAGGATGGGTTAGGTTTAGCAGCTGAACAGTTGAGATGTCGCTGCCAGCAATGGATGCAAGGACGTAGAGAGCATCAGGGCAGTACAGCACACACGATCAGCCATGCTTGCAGGCCACCAAGCCATCAATCGAGCCACGGACACGAAGCTGCTGCCCCCCCCCCTGCCGCGCGCACCCCACATCCCGTGCCTTCCTGTGCTGTCCCAGGTGCAGATGACTTCACCCCTCTGCTGATTCTTGTGGTCATCAAGGCGCGAACCCCCTACCTCGCATCCAACCTGGCCTATATTGAGCGCTACAGGTGTGCTCGGCACTTGGGCAGGACAGAGAAGGACACCCGCTGATTTTTTCACCCTCGCAAGCCCGCAGCTATATTCATGCAGACGTAACTTGTTAAAAGTGCATGGGTGGTCTGATCTGGATCGGCAGTGATGCTTCCCAGAGTGCACTCACGCCATGTGACGGTGAAAGGGGCGCAGTGTGTGAACGGGCAGGTCTGTGGTGTTGAGTGGCTATGCAGTTGCATAGCGTCAGTGGTGGCATGTGTGTCTGTGTGTGTGCTGCAGGTACCACCCCAAGCTCACTGCAGAGGCACAGTACTACTACATACAGCTGGTGAGACAGGGTGGGCAAGCTGACGCAGGGGGGGTCCCCCGGCACAGGTTGTTGTGCATGCAGTTGTAGCTGATGTCTATCTTTCAGCGTATCCTGGTGACCCCCCCCCCCCCACCCCCGGGCGCAATGTGGTGCTGCCAACTGTATTGACATAGCGGTCATGCCAGCAGCTGTTAGACGGGTTTGAGGTTTAGGGGGTGATATGCTGCTGTTGTGCATATGAGTCAACAGTTTGCTGTGCATGGTGCCCTGATGTGCCATTGCCCTGCCGGTTCCTTCTTTCTGCAACACAGTGTGGAGCTGCCACATTCATTGAGGTGGTGGATGCCAGCAGCCTCTAAATGGACGTGATCATCGCTGCTGCGATGCATTTGAATCTAAAATTCGCTGTCCCTGTTGCCCTGCTGTCCCTTTCGCCTCCCTCCCCCCCCCCCCCCCCCCCACCCCCCCCCCCCCACCCCCCACCCCCCACCACACACACAACACACAGTGCGGTGCTGCCACGTTCATTGAGATGGTGAATGCTAGCAGCCTCAAGGTGGACAGGGACGAGTTCATCGCCCACATGCTGGCAGCAGGGGCAATGACAGACGAACAGCTGGCGTCACTGCAGTCACACAGCAGCGCAGACATGGCAGCAGCAGCAGCAGCAGCGGGCGGTACTGCTGCTGCTGCTGCTGCTAGGCAGGGTGCTGGCGCTGCGGCTTCCTCGGCCACCCAGCAGAACATCCAGCGCTCCACACAGGCAGCAGTAGCAGCAGCAACAGCAGCAGGCATCAGGCCAAATGACTGGCAGTATGAAGCCCAACAGCAGCAGCAGCAGCAGTTCCCGCTGCAGATGCAGCCGCTACCCGCTGCTGGTGCTGCTGCTGCTGCCAATAATCCTGCAGTAGGTGGCTGGCCGCAAGCAGCAATCGGCCACAGCAGCACAGGCTGGCCCTACCAGCAGCAAGAACAGCAGCAGCCGCCACAACCGCCACCACAGCAGCAGCAGCAGTTGCTGCTGCTGTCGAGTGTGTCTGAGCTTGAGTCTCAGGGTGCTGCGCTGCTGTCCCAGCGTGACCCTGCTGCTGCTGCGGAGCAGCTTGTTGGGCGTCACCCCTTCTGCTGCTGCAGCCTGGCCAGCCTGTCATTGGGGGATGTGGGGCAGCTGCTGGCAGCTTACAAGGTGGGCGGGGCTGCTGCAATGCGACCTGCTGTACAGGCAGAGAGGGGGCCTCTGCACCAATCATGTGGGCTGGGCTGCTGCACAATGACTTGTATTGTCTGCACATGGAGGGAGAGCCTCTGCAACGTCATCATGCCGACAGCAGTCTGTGGCGGACCCTTGTGTGTGTATGAAGGAAATGAAGCCATGGAATGGGATGGATTATAACTATCGATGGGCGCAGACACCAGGTCACTCACTTGTACCGCTGTCTGACAGCTCCTTTGCTCAATAAAGCTCACTTTGGCATTGTTGTTTGTTGCTGTTGCCAGGAACTGGTGCTGCGCTATGAGGCACTCACTGCAGCACTTGCACATCACCAGCAGCAGCAGCAGATGTCTGGCCCAGCAGCAGCAGGGCCGCCGCCGCCAGCCCCTGCCGCAGCAGCAGCAGCAGCAGCAGGTGGTGTTGCTGTTGATGTGCTGACGCCCCCTGCCTCTACTAGTGGGGGTGATGCGGCTTTGCTGATGCTGGCACCCCTGTCACCCCTGTCAGCAGCACCGCCACCCTCACCAGCACCAACACCCGCACCAGCACATCCAGCAGCAGCAGCAGCAGCAGCACCTTCACAGGAGGCGCCAGCACCCCCAGCAGCAGCAGCAGCAGTAGCACCTCCACCCCCACCACCTCCACAGGAGGCAGGAGCAGGAGCAGCAGGTGGTGCTGAGCCAAACACTGCGCCCTCACCACCGCCGCCAGCAATTGTGGCAGCAGAGGCAGCAGCAGGGAGTGGCAGTGCTGAACCATCCCAGCAGCACCAGCAGCAGCAGCTGCAGCAGCAGCAGCAGGAGCATCACAACCAGCTAGCAACTGAACAAACTCTACACTCAGAACCAGCAGCAGCAGCAGCAGGTGTCCCGGAAGCAGCAAGTGCAGCACCTGATGCTGCAACTGCTGGTGATGCCAGCAAGGTCACTAGCCTAGATGGTGCAGCAGCAACAGCGCTGCCGCCTCCACAGCAGCAGCAGCAACATGAGGAGAGCAGTGTGGATGATCTCCTTCAGTCACTACTGTCTCCGCCGCCACCACCACCAGCAGCAGCAGCAGCGCCAGCACCAGCCTCTAACCAGCCAGAGCAGCAGCAACAGCTTGGAGCAGCAGCTACTGCTGCTGCTGCTGCTGGTGATGACGATGACATGTTTGGGCTGTTCCAGCAGGGCCCTGCCTCCTCTGATGGGGCTAGGGACCCCAGCAGCAGAAATGACAGGGGCAGCAGCGGAGCAGCAGCTGCAGCACCATCACTCCTTGACTGAGAGATGGCCATCCCTATGGAGGCTGGGTCGATGGTGTCGATGGTGTTGGTTGTTGGGTTTGACATAGGGCTTGCAAGCCAGGGCTTTTAACTGGTTGTAGAATGTCAGGGTCAGGGCTGCACTGGTGCCTGGGAGTGCTTTGCTTCTGGGTTTGGGGGTAGCTGTTGTGGTCGTCGCGGACCTGCTTGTGTTTGATTTGCATGCACGCTCTGGCCCATGCTTGAGGTTGGATGTTTCACTTGGTGTGCCTGTTGTGTTGGTTGAGTGCAACCACAAGGTTTGCAAGTAACTGCTTATGTTTGATTACAAAGTTGTGGAACGGCCCTGGCACGAGTCGAACGTGCCTGCAAGTGCGCCAAGCACACATTGCACCGCCTTACACGGCCATGGGGGCAAGGGTAGGTAGGGGTGAGGGCAAGGGTCGGTAGGGGTGGGGGTAGGGGTCGGTGGTGGTGGGAGAAGGGTCGGTGGTGGTGGGAGCAAGGGCCGGTAGGGGTGAGGGTAAGGGTCGGTGGAGGGCCGTGGCACGAGTCGAACGTGCCTGCAAGTGTGCCAAGCACACATTGCACCGCCTTACACGGCCATGGGGGCAAGGGTAGGTAGGGGTGAGGGCAAGGGTCGGTGGTGGTGGGAGCAAGGGTCGGTGGAGGGCTGTGGCACGAGTCGAACGTGCCTGCAAGTGTGCCAAGTACACATTGCACCGCCTTACACGGCCATGGGGGCAAGGGTCGGTGGCGGTGGGAGCAAGGGTCGGTGGCGGTGGGGGTAGAGGTCGGTGGTGGTAGGAGCAAGGGTCGGTGGCGGTGGGAGCAAGGGTCGGTGGCGGTGGGAGCAAGGGTCGGTGGCGGTGAGGGTAAGGGTCGCTGGGGGTGTCTTCTGTATGCTGAAGCTGTTTGACAAACACCTCGGCCAGATGGATTGGAGGGCCCACCTGCACAAGGAAGCAATACAATGCTGCAGATTGAAGCAGGTATACGCAGCTACTGCTTGTGTGCCATGAGAAGCCGTTCTTCTGCCAGTGGGCCACCTTGAAGAGGGATGCAGCCGCAGTTGATGGCCATCAAAAGTGACAATGTGAGCTATGTCTTGACTGAAAGCAAGACCTTAAGAAGCACACCTGAAGTTGATGTTGCTGGACTGGATGGATGGTACTGTTCAGCACTACGCTAGCCAGCTGTTGTACAACAGCGCTGCAATGCTAGAACAGTAACCCACCTATCTGTTGGACATGGCTCTTGCTCCGCCCTCCTGCAGTTCACAGCGCGGTAATTGCTTGATGTTGCGCTGAAGCAGGAGTACCTGCACATGGAAGCAGCATAGTGGTTGAGCCTGTAATGGGCAGTACTAGTCTTTGCAGCGATGGAGGCATGCTGCAGCAGCACGCAACTCCAGGGGCAATGCGCTGTGTGACAGCACTGACATGACGCGGAGTATAACTATGCTGTCTAGTCGTTCCTCAAGCTAACAACAAGCTGGCGGAGCTGATGTGCAGCAGGAGCCAACTGTATTGCTGCACTACAACAAGCTGGCGATGTGCCAGTCTCCTGTATATCTGCTTGACCGTATCGAATAACTGAAATCCCTTTGCGCTGCATTTGGTAGGTAGCTGACCTTGTGATATGCTTTATGAAAATAAATTCCGCCCCAAGGTGGCGGACAAAGAACGGCTCCAGGCCTCTACTATTGCAGTCATCGAATGATACATTGGTTGACAGGCAGCCAGCCTATGTCGAGCTTGCATTGGTTGGGAAACCAAGTGGGTTTTGGCGGTCAGGTCATACCAGAGGTTTCAGTGTTGCAGGGCAGCAACAGTCTCTGGGAACTATAGCTTGAGCCAAATCTTGAGGTCGCTCAACACTAAGTTGCATGCGATGCCATCGGTGTTGCTAGTATGCGGCCAACTTTTTCTTCTGGGGTCCAGTCCAGCCTGCAAACCGATTCTCAAGTTGGTTTGTGTGTTTCAATCAATTATCTGACAGTGCAGCTGCAGATGCATCTGATGCATATGATGCACACACAAGGCATCCAAGGCTTCCGTCGTTGAGGCAGACCCCCTCAATGCCTGGCACCGGTACCTCGTCATCCATGTGCCAGTGTGTGACAGTACGGTACTAGTGTTGCACATGCAAGTCATGACAGCAGACAGCGTGTGAACCTCCTCAGGCATGTCTGCTCAGAGGTATAAACGTCTCTAGAGCCATACCTGACCCAAGCATGGCCTAGGAGAAGGGGCTGACATCAGCTAGCTACATGTCCCACCGGGCGGGCATGTAGCTGGCTGTAGCTTGCCCAGGCGCCTGCACCAGTAGGTTCGGCATGTCTTAACAGGCTCTATACAGCAATTTGGCTACCTACAGCTACATTGGCTACAAGCTACGGTCACGAGGCATGGCTACTGGCTACAAGCTACAGGATGCAAGGCTGTTGTGTGGGGCCGTGTGGGGCCAGCTACATGGAGCTGGCTGCAGCTGTGTGTAGCTGGCTACGTGACGTAGCTGAGCTGCCAGTAGGCAGCACTGCCTGGCGTGTAACTACCCCCAGCTACAAGCTACAGCACGCAAGCCTTGCCGGGCTTTCCCTACCAACGCCAGCTACAAACTAGAGTTGCAAACAACTCTACATGTCCAGGCAGATGGTTTTGTAGTGTAGCTGACCTGGGGTCGGGGGCTGTCTAACCTATAAGTTATTTTCTGCTGCAGCAAACCCTGCAGCTACATGGCTGCCCCTGTGGGTGGGACACGTAGCTGGCCAAGTGGTCAGCCCCTTCCTAGGAGGCTAGCTGACGACGCCTGTTTTATAAAGGAATCATGTGGAATTGATCCGTAACCAAATAGGCTTGTTGCGTGTGTGTGCTGGTCTGATGTTCTGACTGTCATTGACTGCGCAAGTGGCACAATTTGTGCCACGACTGCATTGACTGCCTAGTTCAGGTCATTGGGCATAAGCTCAGTGGTGTTGTCGAAGCATAGTTGATGCCCTGAGTCAGTCAGTGGTGTTGTCGAAGCATAGAATGCCAATGCAGTGTTACCTCAGCCACCACACCAGCCCTCCCCTGCACTGCCAACACACCACAGAGTGTGTGGCAAAAAAAGGGCCCGCCAGGGCTTGGTGTAACAGCACAAGGTCTACCAGCGGTTGGTAATAGTGTCTCACACATGCCAAGTCAAGGCCAAGCCGCAGTGCAAGGGCTCTCAGACACGGTGCCACAAAGCAAAGGTGTCAGCACCTGCCGCCAAGCTATATGGCGCAGTAGCGGTGGGGCATGTGGACAGCACACAGGCGGTGCCAAAGGAAGGGGTCACCATCATTCTGGGTGCAACCACAGAGAGCCCAGAGGGGGGTATCAGCCAGGTCACTGCCAGGAAAGGCCCGGCCTTTCTCAACACGTCTCAAACAGGCTTGCCTCTGTGGGAAATCACAACCCCATGAGTACCATGAAGTGGCTGCCTACAGCTGCGGAGCCCAATCCCACGCGGTGCACCAATGCCAACAAATGATAACCAGCTGCTTGCAACGTGCGCACAGCTGCAGACAACCCAATCGGACCCTTGATAAATAACAACACAAAAAGCTCATATCTCATTCGATCAGGCCAACTCGTTTGTTCAAGCAAGCCACACTTCGTTCGCTGAAGCCAGCTATGCCCTTACATGCACCCACTGTTGGCAGAGTGCCCTGGGGGTGCCATGGGGTGTTCAGGCTCGGCGTGTAACATGTCACATGACAAGATCATGTCATACTATGACAGTAACAGTAGCTGTAACCGCTCTAGTCCCAGTTGTTGCAGTTGAGGCAGTCTCCCCAGCTGGCTGCCTGCTTGGCCGAGTATGAGCCGTAGCGGGTGGCATAGCTGGTGGGGATCTTGCCGGTGGCGGCAGCCTCAATGGCCTGGGCTGTGTTGTCCTGGGACACCGTGTTGGCATACCTGCAGGACAACAGCAGCAGCAGCGACAGCCGCAGCAGCAGCAGGTAAAAGCTGAGTGGTGGTGGCTGTGGTGGCAGGCGCAATTGTTGCCAGCTTGGAGACAAGACATCCCAATTTTGCCAGCTTGTTGGGTTTGCAAGGGACACCACCTCAATGGATGAAGAGCTGGTCTTCCATTGCGCACGTCCCAGCCTGCAGTGCTGTCACTCATTGATTGGTTGATTGATTGATGCGCACGTCCCGTTTGCAGCACTGTCATTCGTTTTTTGATTGATATGCATGTCCCGCCTGCAGCGCTGTCACTCACTGTTGGCTGCTGCCGTAGTTTCCTCCACCTCCACGGTACTTCAGGCCCCTCCCGTTGCCAGACACTGCACAACATCAGCAACAGGCACAAACCTCAGTCGTGGCACACACCACCATGCACCAACGCCACATCATCCTCGTGCCAAATCAAATCAAATCAAAGTTACACCTGTAGCTATGAAACTCAAGTGCCAACAAGTTCAGTGGTGACAGACTTCAGATGCAAGCTGATGGGCATGCAAGTAGTTCTAAGTGCCACCCACTCCAGCTAGGCTATCACCCCCCCCCCCCCAAAGGCATTTCTCCCTCTGAAGGCCTACCTGCTGACACCAGGCTCTCCACCCATGCAGCCATCAGCCTCCTGCCTCCTGCCTTGGCCCCTCCCTCGGTCTGCACTCCGCCATCCAGCTTGGGCACCAGCACAGCGTCAATGCCCTGCCAGATAGACTGCGATGGAACAAGCGGGGCATCGGGAAGGGGGGGGGGGGGTATGTGAGCGCAAGGGGGGGGGGGCAGTTGAGTGGTGGCAAGGAGGAGCAGGGAAGGCAGGCTCAGCCAATTGGGACTGACAGCACTGCGTATGTCCGCCAGATGGGCTGTGGTTGTGCGATGGATGCGTAAGTAGAAGCACCATCCCTAATCACCATATTTAGTGGTCTGCTTCAAACAAGCAGGTCCCCAACACCATTGTTGCCCTGCACCCCCCCCCCCCCCCCACAACTCACCCTGCCCACAACAATGTTGAAGAGCTTGGTTGTTGCCTTGTTTCCTGTCTCGCTTGTGAAGGTCATGGTGGGCACGGCATTGGGCCTGCCGGTCACTGGGTCGGTCTTGGAGGTGCTACATAACCACAGGGGGGTGGAAGGGGGGGGGGGTGCAGGGGGGGGGGGGGCGAGCATGGTTCTTGGGTTGATGGCAGGAGTAGGTTTTCATTACTCGTGGTTGTGCTGCACACATGGTGCAGCACACCCAGAATACTAGCAAGTCCATTGGTGCCTTTGATGGAGTAGGCGTCAAAGGGGGTCTCAATTCCTCTGCTTACAGTGCACACTGGGTGAACTGGTGCGCAGTGCAGCAGGGTGGTGACTGCACAGCTCTGCCGATGTCCCTTGTGTCACTTACTCGACCTTGGTTGAGACTGTGACCTCATGACCCCTGAAGTTGGTGGAGAGCTTGGAGCCATCCTTGAAGTCTGGGGAGTTGGGGGGGGGGGGGGGAGGAGGCAGGGGGGGGGGGGGGGGGGGAGGGGAAGGGCATGCACAAACAGAACCAAGTCAGTGGGTGTGCCCTAGTAGCGCGCAGATGCGGTGGGGTAGGATATGTGCACGTGCAGCTCAGGGGATTTTGTTTGCCGTCTAGCACATGCTGGTACACCCACAGTCAGAGGGCACCTCTTACAAGACATGCCGCCAATGCTGTCCAGTGTGCCACTTCTGCCAGTCCAAACCCGCCAAGCAGCACAAGACTGCTGAGCTGGTCACTGAAATTCAAAGAGCTAGTGAGACCGCCATCAGCACCATACATACCAGCCAAGTCCCCATTGGCTGGGCCTCCCCGACTTCAAACAAGTCCACCCCCTCTCTCTACCCCCCCCCCCTCCCCGCGCCCCCATGCTGTCACCTGTTGGTGCCATGCGTGCTGGCTGTGAGACGTGGTACCAGTCACTAAACCCAAATGACACCCCTCCCCCCCCCCACACACACACCCCACCACCACCATACACGCCCCCCCCCCTCCCGGCAATGATGTCACCTGTTGGTGCCATGCGTGCTGGCTGTGAGACATGGTACAGGAAGACGTCCCTCTTCTGCTCCTTGCTCAGCTTGGCAACAACACCTGACGCAGCCTCAAGGCCAGAGTTGTCTGCAGCAGCAGCAGCAGCAGCAGCAGTGGCCCATGTGCATCAGCAGTGGCAGCAGCAGAGTTATTGTGAAGATGAGATGTGCAGTTGCATGCTGCAGGGGGAGGTAAGGCTGTGACGCTGCCAATGTCAATTCTGTGCTTGCCCATTCCCTGCTCATGCGATGTTTGCAGTTTGGCTTACACCGGTCGATGCACCCAAAAAGCTGCAAAATGACAGCACCATGCATCCCGGTGCATGTCCGCTCGCACACACTGTGTCAAGCCTCCCCTGGGGGATCCCTCAACCAACGACATGCTTTGCCCCCCCCCCCCTTTCCCTGCCTTGTCAGGTAGCTTCCTCTCCTCTGCCATGCCCCCCCCCCCCCCCCGGGCCACTTAGCCCCCTCACACACAAGACCACCCCGCCCCCCACCTGGCACGAGGAAGGTCATGTCCTGCTCCCTGCCTGTGCCGTCAGGGTAGCCAACAGCGCTAGCAAACTCAAGAGCCTTGCTCCATTGAGGGTAGTACCTGCAGCAGCAGCAACAGCAGCAGCAGTTGTGATGATGATGGTCGTAGTAGCAGCAATGGCGGTGATGCTGGTAAATCATGGCGGCAGCAGCAGCAGCAGTTGCAGTCACTGAGTTTATCACCTTGTGTCACTTGCACACCCTGAAGCTGTTACACACTTGTGGCTGAAGCTAGCCCGCTTCGTCACTGGCTGCACCCCCCCCCTTCCCTGCTTTGTCCACTCACCCGTCCACCCACATAGCACAGCCCCCCCCCCCCTCTGCAACACACGCTACCCTGTCGATATGCGCATGAGCAAACCTGCTCCCTGCCTCAAGAGAGGGTCTCTTCGAGCCCCCCCCCCCCCCCCGTCTTACTTGAGTGCTGCCTTGCCGTCGAAGAAGTAGCTGCCGCTCATGAGCACCTTGTTGATGGGGATCACTGCAGCGTTGCCAATCACCACGGGCTGGCCCAGCGTCACATTGTTGCCCTGAAGGTCCTCAACCTGATGACAGACAGCGGGTTACCGGCAGTGAGGTAAATCAGGGTAGCATTGCTTTATGTGCCTTGTGTGGCCTGTGAAAGGGCAATCAAGCAAAGCCCTGATCTAGCCAAGATGCTTTGAAAGCAGTAGTGGTAGCTGTAACAAGAGGGTGACAGGCGATGAGTCACGTGGTCACACCTGCAGGCCATCATACCTGCAGGCCCTTGTCGGTGTTCCAGAAGCGCAACACGTAGTTGATGTCACCTAGTACCACCACCACCAGCAGCAGCAGCAGCAGCAGCAGCATTAAAATCAAAGCCTGAGCATCAGCGGCAGCAGCAGGGCAGAGTGCATGGACGAAAGCATGCACTGAGCTGTATTCCCGTGTGGTACATCAGCTTTGTGACGCACAAATGGACAGAGCAATGTTGCGCATAGGAGCAGGTGCTACACCAAACACCCACACCATCAGTACCCCTTTTCCTCTTCTGGCCCTGCGCTTGCTAGCCCCTGATCCCCTGAGCACCCCTACCTACCTGTGACACCCACAGCAGGCTGCCTCTGCACCTTGAGCTCCTTGGCCTGATAGCCTGGGGCAGCATCACACAGCATGGCACAGCATGGCATGGCAGGGATGGTGCGAGAGATCATGGCCTCTGGTTTGGTGTGCAGGATGGCCGGAGACGTCAGGTTTTCCCTTAAAAGAAGGGTATGCATGCATGTGTGAGGCACATCCTGCCACTCTGTCAGGACCTACTGTGTTTCCTGAAACATCAGCATCCAAAGCCGCCTTCAGACTTTCACATCTGGGCGATGGCCCTGAGTCCCACAAGAGCCACCCTCCAGCACCTTCCCACACCTCAAACACGAGTGAGGTCGCTATTTTTCACAATTAAGTGGACTGACCCATCAATTGATGGCACGGACACTTAATGGTGTAAAATGGCGACCTGACCCATGTTTGAGGTGCGGGGAAGGTGACTGGAGAGGTAGCCCTGAGGCCACTCTCACACGAAGCGCCATCCCAAAGCGGTTTGGAGGTACTGAATGTGTTGGTGACGCATTTGCACAACGAACTGTGGGTGACCCTTCGAGATCGTTTGTGCCCGCACTACTTGACAGACATCGGTCGGTGCTGGCTGATCGGTGTGCCTTGCGGAGGGCCTGTTGGTAGGACGGTAAGCCCCTCAGCATACGGGTATGTGCTCCGCTCCTAACACCCCCCTCCCCCAACCCTCCGTCAACCCCCTGAAACACACACAGGCAGCCACACACCCCAGCCCAGCCCACCCACCCTCCACCCCCCCCCCCCCCCCGGGTTACCTGGCATGATGTGGTAGGCTGTCACC
This sequence comes from Desmodesmus armatus, assembly GCA_007449985.2. Classification (NCBI taxonomy): domain Eukaryota; kingdom Viridiplantae; phylum Chlorophyta; class Chlorophyceae; order Sphaeropleales; family Scenedesmaceae; genus Desmodesmus; species Desmodesmus armatus. The sequence goes on from VIIQ02000768.1 coordinate 24,453, forward strand.
AGGTCCAGCAGGCCTTTGCGGTCGTTGAACTGGGCGGGGGTCATGCGCAGGTCACTCCTGAACGCCTCAATGGCCTGGGGGGGGGGGGGGAGGGTGGTGGTGGTGGTGGTGGTGGTGTGGGGGAAGTAACTGGGGTAGGGGCCAACAACGAATGAAGGATAAATGGAGGTTTGGAAAGGTTTGTGCCGACCAGAGGAGATTCAAAAGCTTCCTGCTGCAATAATGCGAGGTGTATCTGCATCTGCTGCTATTGCAGCTGCTTTGACTGTTTCGAAGGGGTTCGAACATAATCACAAAAGCTGTAGTACTTGGCATGGTTGAATCAATCATACTTCCATACATTCCGCTATCGTAGGTAGTCCTGGCTTGATATCACCGGTGTGTCACCCGCTGGATCGGTATGAATCTCTGCTGCGGCCCTGCATCACCCGCAGCCTTACCTCGTTAGTAGGTGCAAAGAAGGTGAACTTTATTTTAGGATCGATGGGCTTGGGATACAGCTGCTCCAGCACCGCGGCAGCAGTAGTAAGATCCTTTGTCTTCTTCATGTACTCGATCACAGGGCCTGCTGCGGCCGCACTGAGCAGAGCTGTTGCTGCAAGCAGCATTAGAAAAGTCTTGGCGGCCATGCTGCTAGGTACCTGACAGCAAGGAAAGGATTCCTCAAGGGGTACGCGAGTGACTGTGGCGTACAGGGGCTCAACCGAGCCTGAAAAGAAAACAGAGGGCTCTGTATAGATACCAGATGTGTTATGAGACTTTGCGAGTGAAGCTGAGCATTTGCAGAGACCGCACTTGTTATCTTGACTGGCTGGTGAATCACCCTGCCGTCACATCGGTTCTCTCCTCGAAGTGTCAAATACTTTGGTGAGTTCAAAGCCAAGAGACTGAAACAAACTGCATCGGTAACCACAGCTCTGACAGGGACCGGTGTTGAGTGGATCAGAAAGTACCTGCAGGTAAACTGTGCAGGCACCCGTCGACAAGTGATAGTAAGCATATGCCTGTTCATCAGAATATCCTGCCAGTAAGAGGTCGATCTGACAACTTGGGTCCGCAACCATGTGCATGTGCACGTGGACATCGACCCCATGATCACCTGTCGATGATGAGGATCCTGCCTCGAGAGGTGCATCAGTATGTTGCTGAAGTGCGTTTCGTTACCCCGGTGTGCAGGTGAGGCCGCAAGGCACCTTCCTAATCAAGTTGATGCGACGAAATTTTTACGCGGTGTTATTGTTCTGCTCCGATTCCATAAAAAGACCCACAGCGCGAGTGCCTCAAGCTTCAATACCCCTCTATACCTGCAGTCAGTGCATATACGTCACCATGGCTTGCAAATCTCTTGTGTTGGTGATGTTGTGCGCGGCAGCAGTCCTGCATGCCGCTGAGGCGCGCGAGCTCCTGGTGGACAGGGTGATCGCCAACTGCGAAGAGTACGGTAAGATGAGCACCATGCTAGTTGAACGCGCGCTGCTAGGCTCGCGCGGATGCTGCTTCCATCAAAGCACATGCGTGATCTCAACATTGGTGGGTGCTACCACTTTTTAGCCACTGCCACCAAAGCCGCTGACAAGTTGCTGCATGCCGGATGTTTCCCTTGCTTGCAGGTATCGTCAACAAGGAGAGGGTGAGTGCTGCCACTGCCAACATGCCGTCAGCAGTCAGGTTGCTGACCCTCCTTGCACTTGCACAGTGTGACAGTTGTATGTGCCACCATTCACAGTCAAAGAGAAACAATAATCATCTGGGCCATGTCTCAATAAATCTCAGCATTCTTGATACATAATGTCTGCCAGCCGCTCTTGTGTTACATGCCCCCCCCCCATCCCCCGTGCGCACCCTCTGCCGCATGCAGGTCTGCACCCGTTGCAAGAACGAGTTCGTGCTGATCCCCGGTGGCCGCGACTGTGACAGGATGATCGCGGGCTGCAAGGACGTAGGTAGGTTGGATCCGGGCAGCGCTATCATAGCAGGCTGCCTCCCCCTCCCGTCTTTCTTTCGTTTTCTTTTCTACATGCCATGGTAGACCAGTGGTAAACACAGCCAGGTCATGTCTGACTGTCAGGGTGACCTTGAGCCTTCTGTCTGGCAGTATCGCTCACCTCAAGGACCCAAGTGTGACTGTAAGCAAGGCTGATCAGCAGCCACATCTAGGTGGCCCTGATGTGCATGCTTGACAAGGTCTGTGTGTGCCCCATTCACTCGGTGCTTGTTGCCTGCTGTTGCTGCTGATGCTGCTGCTGTTGCTTGATTGTCATTCAGTTTTTGAGGGTGGCAAGCAGGTGCGCTGAGCTTTGCCCAGCCAATTAAGCTGTTGCATTTGCATGGTATCAGGCAGCAAGACACACATCGCGCTTGTCGAAACACTGTTGACCAGCTAGCTACCTTTTGTGCCACATCATGTGGCTGAGCCAGGTGCCGACAAGCTTGCATGCCACATGCCCCAAGTGGTGTGGGAATGTGCATATCGGTAACACCATGCTGCTGCTGCTGCTGCTGCTGCTGCTGCTGCTGCTGCTGCTGCTGATCATTGCTTGTCATCCCTCACGCTGTCATCACAGGTTTGCAGAAGTGAGTATAATCCTATGTTGCTGTCGGGACAGCTTGCCAGCATGAAACGCTGCCAGTCAAGCTACAGTGAAACACAGCGTTGTGTCCAGCCTTGCGTCTTGCGTCATGTGCAGTCCAGCATGACACTGTTACGTGTGCCTTTCTATGATCATAGAATGCCCATGCCAAGACACTTCATGACCAGGGGCGCTGAGCATCAACACGTTCTGCATCCACAAGTCCCTCCCCCTCCCTTGAACTATGCGTGTTTGGCCCAACATACACCACATCACAACCCAGCCAGCCAAATGTTGACTCCCTGTGTTGCTGACTCCTGCTTATACTTGCCCCCGCCCCTAACCCTCCTGTACTGTCGCCCCTTGCCACCGCCCCCTCCCTTCCTGCAGCTTGCAAGGACGACCACATTTTTGTGCCTGGCGGCAGGAGCTGCACACGTAGGGTTGTGGGGCGCCACTGAACAACAAGCGGCAGAGTCGTCAGGCCACTGGGCGCCACTTCATGGCCATCAGCTGTAGGATGTACCCAGTGGCGGTGTGATGGATATTGGTTGCCCTGCTGCAGCTGGTGGTTGCTGGGGGCATAGGCAGCTGCTCCTGTGAGCAGCCACATGTTGTTTACAACCTGTGCAGGTTGCTGAATGGTGCAGGATGCATCAACGTGCCATGTGGTGTTCGTTTTTGAATGCGTTTGAGCGTGCCAGGGCGCGTGTCAATGAACCTGGAATCTTGCCAAGAAGCAGAAATGCTGCAGCTATCGTTGGACTGTTCAGGCTGTTGGCCAATGCCAGAGCCTGTGTACTGGCGGGTTGCATGTTGGGGGTGTCAATGATGCTGTGTAAATATACTACATATGCCTTGAACTGGTGCGGCAGCACAGCAGACACATCACAGCACCGCACAGCATCCTAGCAGCAACCATATGTGGTTACATACTGTTGACATCAGGAATGTACAATTACTGGCCAGTGTCACCATACGACATCCTGGGGCCACAAAAGAATGCACAGTTGCATGCCCAGTGTCCTCATCTGATCAAAATCGGCAACTGTAGTGAAACCATCCTGGTACTGAAACTGAGGTAGCTTTCAAGGGGCCCTCCTTGCATGCCACAGACAGCACAGCACAGTTGTTCAACTTGAACATGGCAAGGTTCGCTGCGGCATGTTTTGCATCCATTGATGAGATCTCACAAACTCAAGGCTGTGACTTACACACCAAACAGCCTTGGGCAGTTTGCTGCAGTTTCAGGAGTGGCAATCCATTTGAAAAGTTTACATACTTTGGCATCGCATGATGGCGGCAATCCACCCAAATAATCTGGGATGCCCTGCGCAACACCCTTGCACACTCAACCTGCTGCGCCTGCAGGCTGCACTGCATCACGACATGCTGCTGCTGCTGCTGCTTCAGTCACTCCCCGTCACCTCCATGGTGTAAACACGTGCCTGGCCCCCCACCTCCAAGCTGATGTCGAGGCTCCTGTGCTTTGCCCGACTGCGGGCCATACTCAACCGACACTCAACACTGCACGGCAACCCCCCACTGCTGCTGCTGTCTGCTGCTGCTGCTGCTGCTGCCAGCTTGATCGGCTGCTGCAGGGGCAGCACTGCGTGCGCCCAATGTGTGACCTCTGCTGAGGGTGACGTGGAGAGTGTGACCGGGTGGTCCTTGCAGAACCTCTCACTGAACTCCACGTCAAACCACAACACCAGTGCTGCCACGGTGACACTGCTGCTGCTGCTGCCAGCTGCTGTGAGCTGGAAGGTTGCTGTGAAGTCCTGCTGGTCGGCTGTCATGGTGGCAAGATCCATTGCGTGCACCTGGGGGATGGGGGGCGGGGGCAGCATGAAGACAAGTCGGCAAGGTGAGGGTGTGGGAGAGTGTGACAACGAAGTGTGGGAAGGAGGTCACGCAACGACATCGTTCATCACAAGGACATAACCAGTGTGCCAGGCTAAAGCCACAGTAATGCTCAGATCACGTGACAGCTGGGCGCTAAAGAGACACGGGCCTTGGCAGCAGACACCCCCCCCTGCCAGGCGGCCACCAATGCGCGCTGCAAGGTGTTGCACACGAACGGGTCATGCCTCACGCGTGTGGGCATGGGTGCTCTGGCAGCAGGCGCCGCCGGCTCCTTCACCTGCGTCTCCCCCCTCCACCCTGGTGGCTCGTCGAAGTCACCTGTACAATGACTATGATGAGCCACGGGGGTGGAGGGGGGAGACGCAAGTGAAGGAGCCGGAGTGCAGCAGCGGCAAGAGCATAGCGCTGGCACGTGAGGCAGGGGGCAGGCAGATGGTGGCCATTCCACGCTGTGATGCAGGTCAGCGCTTTTCCTGGGGTTGCCCCAGCTAAGTCTGCCAGACATGTCCAGGCTCCACCTTGCCTCTATGCTGACCTTGCACCCCCCCTCTCTTTCCCTTACATGTTACCTCCCTCGACCAACATTGCCCCCCCCCCCGCCTCTGGGACTCCCCACTCACAGCAATACTGCAAGTTCACTGAGCACCCCCTCCCCCTCACAGTGGCGCGCCTGTTGTCGTTTCGTGTTGATGGCTGAGTCCTGCACAGGTTTGACCAGCTCTCACGACCTCCCTAACCTCCTTACCCCCCCCCCCCCCCGGGAGTACGCCCTCGTCTCACCTGTTGCCGTGTTGTGTTGATGGCTGAGTCCTCCACTGGTTTGACCAACACCTTGGCCTCACTAGCAGCAGAGGATGACAGCTCAGCAGCAACAGGAGACATGGAGAAGCCATACACCTCCTGCAACCACGCACCAATACAGGGCAGAATGGTTGCCAGTTTTTCAGAAGGCTATCCCCAATACTGTCTTGTGTGTTATCGTCATCCACGTGCTGTCAGGCAGCACAACACCCTTTTGTTCACGCTTCCTTGCCACTCCCTGCACTGTCTCCTGTAGCATGCCTACAGACCCACGCACACTCTGTGCAAAGCGTATCTAAGAATTGAGGGTTGGGTTTAGGGTTGTCGCCACGCATAATGCTGGGGCAGGGGTGCAGTAAGGAGGGCGGATGGTGCTGAACACCCACCTTCCAGAATGCTGTTCCAAATGCTGTCTCGTCTGCTCCTGCTACCCATATGGTGGCCCTGTCAGGCAGCACAGCACCACCTGGAGCAAGCCACCTGGCAGCAGCAGCAGCAGCAGATGACGATGACGTCAGCAGATAACAATAGTTTTTTCAACAACACTGCCAATGCAGCAATTGTCCCTCCTTGACAGGTCAACCTGACACACGTAACTACAGCAGTCACATTGTCTGTTGTGCGGAACACCCCCCCCCCCCCTGCTGCCCCACCTGTCGCGTGCTGCCAGCAGTGAGTCCAGCATGGACTCAAACAGCAGCGCATAGCCCATCCACTCACTCACTATCACAGACACCTGACACAGCGCGCGCAAGGCGGGGGGGGGGGGGGAGGGAGAAACGGTCAGGTAGGCCGGGTAGGTGAGGTAGCTCATGACCCACATGTGTGCATGCTGAGCTGCACACGCAGGCACACATGTAGTGATACTCGTGGACAAAAGGGGTGAACAAATGGATAGGTCTACAAAATGCTCCACCTTGTCCATCCCTATGGCCCTTCCTCCACCTTGCCGCTGCCAGCGATGCTAGATCTGGTTGTGCACATGCAGGCATCGATTTGGTGGTATTCTTGCAACAAAGCCTTTGCTGCTAGCGCAGCATCAAGGAGTGTTCAAGGAGTGGTCCATGATGCATCATCATACATGATGTATATAGGTGTCCACAACACGCCCCGTGCCCCACCTTGTCCACCCCAATGTCTGGCCCCTCCTCCACCTTGCCGCTGATGATGCTGATGGGTCCACCAGAAGATGAGTCAAGCTGGTTGGCTGCGACAATCTAGAGGCAGCAGCAGCAGCAGCAGCAGCAGCAGCAGCAGCAGCAGATGAGACCAGAAGTAGTAGCAGGCAACTGCTGTGGAAGGGGATGACAACAATGTATGATGCTGGCGACGTGACCCATGAGACGTCTCCACTTGAGGAGGATCATCCCCACAAATACTGATGATAGTGCACGCCAGACCCAGCCCCCAGCACCCCTTCTCATTGCGCTAATGCCTCGCAAGCTTCTGCCTGCCTCAAAACACACACGTCCACACAATCAGATGCACTGCACTGCTCTCTGTCCAGGGCTTGTCAAGGGTCCCACCCACACACCCCTCACTCCATACACGCCTCGTCCACCACCGTCACTGACAGTTAAATGTACCCACGACCCACCCGCCCCCATCCCCCCTCCCTCCCTTGAGTCAATGTCCAGGTTCCGACCCACACACCTCACACTCGCCACACGCCTCACCCACCCTCACTGACATCAAACATGTACCCCCCCCCCTCCTCCTTCCCCCCGCCCCCCTCCCCCCTCAGACACACACACAAACCTGCCGTGCGAAGCCTGCAATGCGTTCGCTGCCGTCCAGCCCCACCACCTTGTGCGCCCCACCCTTGGCTGCAAACAGGGACAGAATTGATGTGCCACACCCCACATCCAACACGGTGGCACCCTGAAGCAGACTGGGGTTCTGGAGCAGGGCGGCTTGGTAGGCCAGGGTGCGGGGCTGCAACATGAAAAAGCAGCAGCAGCAGCAGCAGCAGCAGCAGCAATGCACCCTGGGTTCATTTCACCAGTGCAAGGTCACCTTGAGTACAGATCACATGATTGCTGCCAGTGTAGCCACAGAGTCCGAGGTACTTGTAGTGACCCTGCCTGGCATCACTGGGCAATGCCCAGTGGGCATCCTGCGGTGTGCCACACCTCTGTTGCAGGAACAAAGTCCTGGGAGCCACATGTTTGCTGCACATCCACAAGAATTTGCCTACACGTGGAGTCACAGCACTCCCCCCTCCCATCTGCCACCCCTGCCGCCTACCTTGTCACTGAGCATTTCGTGGTGTATGTCAAAGTAGCTGTATGAGTCAAAGTAGGCAGCATCAACACGCCGCGCAAGGTGAGACCCACCAACAACACCACGCAAGGCAGGGGAGCCTGCTGCTGCTGCTGCTGTACCTGCTGCTGCTGGACGTGCTGCTGCTGCTGCTGCCGCTGGTGGTGGCGGCCTCGAGCTGCTGGATGGGCCTACAGGCAACAGATGACGCACAACAGGAACCAACGGATGAACATATGGGATGGGTGGTGAAGTAGATGCTCACTGCACGTCTTCTACTCAACCGCCTGCTAGAGACTGCTGGGCATTGTGGTTGCCGGTGTGAGATGCGCAAGCCCCCCCCCCCCCATGGGCGGGCGCATAGGCTTCACTCACCCGCCTGACTGCTACTGCTGTGTGTCGCCCAATCCGGCATCACCACCCCTTCAGCCACCGCCTCCATCAACTCCGCCAGCACCTCAGCTGGCGGTGCCACATGCCAGTCCTGTAAGCCCCGCCCCTTACGCACCCCCAAAACCCATTCACTTACCAGCCTTTGGTACGCAAGGACTGCATGCAACGATTGCCCCACACTCAACCCCAAGCCCCCCCCCTCCCCCCCTTCAACACACATGCACTCACCCGCCTGACTGCTGCTGCTGTGTGCTGCCCAGTCGGGCGTCACCTCCCCCTCAGCCGCTGCCTCCCTCAACTCAGCCTGAACCTCAGCAGGCAGTGCCGCATGCGCATATGCAAGTCTCCTATCCCCCTCCCGTATCACACCCACACCCTTTGCGACAAAGCCCCCCCCCCCCCCCACGCACGCGCGCGCGCGCCACAAGCATTGTACTCACCACTGCTGTGTGCTGCCCAATCGGGCATCACCTCTCCTTCCGCCGCCGCTTCCCTCAACTCCTGTTGCACCTCAGCAGGCAGTGCCGCCTCCATCAGAGCAGCAACACGCAGCAGCAGCTCCCTGTTCTCTGAACGAGCTGCTGCCAGCTGCGACTGCAGCTGTGTCACTGCGTCACTGCTGCCACTGCTGCCACTGCTGCCGGCGGCTGCCGGCATTGCTGCCATTGCTGCCGCCAGATCCTCGGCTCCTTCATCGTAGTCGTAGGTGAGGAGGGGGTCGTCAGCTAGCACAGGTTGAAGGTAGGTGTCACTCGACCAAGGCACTGCTGCTGCTGCTGCTCCTGCTGCTGGTGTCGCTGCTGCTGCTGTTAGGGCTGGTCGTGGGTCCCTGCCTGCTGCCACCTCGCTGCGAATGTAGTTGACCAGCTTGATGGTCTCATAGTCATCAAGGGAGCGCTGCAAGCAGAGGGGGGGTGGGCAGACGAATAAATTTGGAAGTGCCATCTTTGCAGTCAGCGTGTTTGTGCACAGAGGCTTGCTTGCGCAGTGCAACACTTCTCGCTGCTGCTGCTGCTGCTGCTGCTGCTGCTGCTGCTGCTGATGCGATACATGGCTGACTGAACATGGTCCTGACCCTGCCGTGCTGCCGACCTACCCTCACAGCACAACCCAACCCTCTGTGCCCCCTACTATGTGTTACATTGCTGTGTCCTTACTTCTGCCCTATACTGCTGCACATCAAACTGCTGCCCCCCCCCCCCGGGGTGCTGGTCCAGATGATGTCCTACCTCTGCTCTGTACCGTCGCAGGTCGGAGGCGTGCTGTGCCGTGTTGTGTGCGAGGGCTGCCTCACCCCCCCCCCCCCCCCGTTGTCGCTGCTTTCAGTCAACTCGCATGTCCGCTGTGTACCTGGGCAGACTCAGGCCACCCTGCAGACCCCCATCCAAGCCCACACATCACCCCCCCCCTCACTTCATCACTTACTCCATACCCCCCCCCTTCCCCATGAACCCCCGGGCTGGCCAGCCTGTGGCGTCATACCTGTGCCTTGTACTGTCGCAGGTCGAAGGCGTGCTGTGCTGTGTCATGTGCGAGGGCTGCCTCAGGGCTGGGCAGCACAGTGGAGGGGCTGAACAGGCTGGGGGTGGCATCATCATCACCCTCGTCACCCTCAGCATCACCTGAACATACCGGGGGTGGCGGTGGAACATGCATTACCGATAGGGAAAAACACATTTACCACTGAGAGGCCGGGCAGTGTCGTTATTTTCCCCACATGTGCTGGGGGCAGAAGTGGGTTGGTGGGCAGGGGTGGGGGGGGGGGGGATGCAAGGGTGATCAATGGCCGGGAGCGGGGTGCAGATGAACAAAGGAGCAACAACAACACATATCCGTGCTCAACTGCTGGTGTGCCATCGGGTTGCCAGGTGAACCCCCCCACCCCGCGCTGCCACTGATCACGTGCCCCCCGTTCTCCCCCTCCCCTGCCCACCTGCCCAGTCCTCCCAGTCCTCGTCATGCTGCTCCAGCACTCCCAGCTGCTCCGACTCGCTGTCACTGTCAGACATGGCTACTCTGCACAGCAGTGCTGCTGCCGCTCAGGCTGGCTGCCACTAACACTGCTGCTGCTGCTGCTGGTGCGTCGTGCTGAACGGCAGGTGGTGATGCAGAATGCACAGGCTGCTGATCAGGGTGGCAGACGGACGGTGCACAACATAGGCACCCTTGCAAACACCGACAGGCTGAAGAAGGAACCGACCTGACAGTTGAGGCACTTGTGTGAGGATGAGTAATGCCAAGAGCATGGCCTAGGCCCCAAGCTGATGGGCACATATGTGCTTGTTCATCTTCTGTGCCAAGACCCGGTGGTTTTCCATTCGGCTGCTGCATTCGCTTGCACCAGTACCAGAAGAATTCCTGCTTGTGCCCTCGCTGCGCCCGTCTGTAGCACTCACTCAGCGTCGCTCAAGCTGCTGAAGGCTCAACCGGAAGATCCTTACCCCCAGCACAGCCAAGGCAAGGTTCACAAACTTGAAAGCCATCTCTGATGTGATCAGAACCGTCTGTTGCAGCCAGTGCTGCATGGAGCCATGTATGCTGCTGGCCGCATGATACGTATGAGTTACAAGTGTGGTGGCAGCTTGAACAGTCCTTGACGCCAGCGGTGATGGTTGCAGATTGAAGAGCAGTAGATGCTGAGTGCAGCAACCTCGGCTGGGTCAGCCCACAACCCATCTGCTCTGTGCACCTTTCTATCCACTGATCAGTGCTATTTCAAGTATTATGTCGATCGTATGTCACGCCCACCCACCCCTGTTCGCAGGTCTCCAGCAGCGGAGTCACCATGTCTGACGTGGAGATGGAGGCAGAGGCCAAGGCGCCAGAGGCAGCAGCAGCAGCAGCAGCAGGACCCAGCAGCAAGGCAAAGGTGAGGAGGGGAGCGATTAGGGTTTAGGTTTAGGAGAGGGTTAACGGGCGGGGATGATGTCTGGCCATCTGGCTGCAGTTGTCATGGGGTGTGGGCCATGCTCTGTGGTTAATGGACATGCTCACAGTGACCAGGCAGCAGGACCCAGCAGCAAGGCAACGGTGAGGGAGGGATAGGTTCTCTGGCGAGCGCGATGTCTAGTGCTTTGGCTGCAGCAGTCGCCGGGTGTGGGCATGTGGTTTGTGGATAGGGTGACCAAGCACCTGGGTGGGGCAAGCATACCGCCATACGGCTGTAGCAGAGGAGGAGGGGGGGGGGGGTGTAAAAGTCAGCAAGGGATAGTAAGGCCGTCGGGATGGGCTGCTAGCGCGTGACGCAGGCTGTTGATTGCGGGCAGTCTCATATAGCAGCGGGCAGGTGCAAGAATACCTGTTATCACATCAGCAACAGTAGCTGTGAGTGCAGGGCACAAGCAATTATGCCGGCGCCCTTCCTGTTGTTTGGTGTCTGGCGTATGATGACAGAGGCGCAACTACCTTGCATGTGTGGCCATCAGGGGCGGTGTGACAGCATCTGAGGGCACCTGTTGTGCTGAGTATTCCTCCAATGCTGAGGGCAGCAGGTGTCGCCCGGTGCAGTCCTGCCCCCCCCCCTACCCCCTCGCTCCGCCAAGTGCGTACTACAGGCAGCTTTACTGCCTACGGCTGTTTGCACATGTCACATGAAAGTTCATTACATGAAGGCCAATCCCACTATTATTGTGAGATGCATGTTGGCGCCTGCGGGTGCAGTGGGTAGAATGCCCAACCAACATCGCACACAGTAGCCTTTGGAACAAGCACGACAGCAGCCTGTCACATAAGACATGCATTCCATGGTGCTGCACAGCAGCATCCTTTTGACAGACATATCACGTGCATTGGTGTGGCCAAGGGCATAATAACAGTAACAGGATGCTCCTGACGTGTGTCTCCAGTGCATGCATCAGGTGCAACCTGACGCAGTGATGTCAGTCCTTGCCATACACCCATGCTGTACTTTGCTTTCACCTGGTTACTTTTGATCCTTGCCTCCTTACCCCCGTTCTTCTGTTTCAGTTGGGGCAGTGTGACAGCACCAGGCACACATTGTGGCACACAGGGGTGATCTGCAAGATTCACCTGGGGGCATAAGGGTGCGCCTGGTGCAGTCATGTCGCCCCTGCTCCTCTCACCATGTGCATAGCAGAGGCAGCAACCGTCAAGCTGTGACAGCCTGATAACACCCGTGGCTGTTGCCATTGTGCAGTTTTTTTGTTTGTCGTTGGTTGTTGGTCAGTGGGCACAAGGTGATCTTTCCTCCGCCCTTTACCTCGGGTAACCCCCCCCCCCCCCCCCCCGGGCGCACGCGCGCGCGGAGTCTTTGTTTCAACTCGAGCAGGATGACAGTACCAGACGCACCCCTTTGCCACACAGGGTGATCTTCAAGATGCAGTTGCCTGGTGCGGTCACGTCGCTCCTTTTCCTTGGGGCCCAATGAATAGCAGCGGCAGCCAGTCCTCCAGCTGTGACAGCCTAGTGTCACCCGTGGCTGTTGCCATCGTGCAGTTTTTTGTCGGCCGTCGGTCATCGGCCAGCAGGTGGTGGGCCCTTTGTTGGGGGGAGGGGGGGTTGAGCACGGTGTTGGGGTGGGCTGGGGCGTATCGGGTTGTAGGAGGGAGTGAGCATGGCCTCACAGCATGAGGCACCACCTGTGCGGTTTGCAGTGCTTGACGTCACCACACACCGTCAGGGGTTACCTGATGCAGTGCTGTCCACCCCTGCCATGCACCTATGCTTGCTTGCTTGCTTATCAGCGGCAGCAGCGGCAGCAGCGCCCTCTTACTTGTTTGCTTCGGCCTCCCTCTGCCCAGTCCTTGTCACAGCAATCGTAGTGCCATGTCGCCATGGCAGAAGTGCAGCTAGTATATGGAAACAGAGGGGGGGGGGTCATGCCAGGGTGCCCGAGTTTGCCACTGGCAGTGCCTTTGCCAGGAGCATGGTGTCCCCTGAGGACCCCACTGGCTTCCCACATCGTGACACCAAGTTTTGGCAGGGGCAGCCAGCTGGCTTGTGTGCTTGTCAGGGTGCTTGCACTGGAGTGGCCATACGCTGCTGTTGTGGTTTTTGATGCCCAGCAGCCTCGCATGGCTTTCAGGCGGGTGTGGTGTCTGTGCGGTGGGTGGGGGTGGTGGCGGGAGCATGGCCTCACAGCATCAGGCACCACCTGAAGCTGCCTGTGGCAACTCTGCGTTGCCACGCACCCCCAAGTGTTACCTGATGCAGTGGTGTCCCGCCCCTGCCATCATCAATGCTTGTTTTGCTGTTCAAGTTTCAGCAGCATCACCTTCACATTGGTTCTCCTGGAGTTCCCTGCTGCCAAGTTCTTGTCAAGCAATTGCAGTGGCACCTCGCCATGGCAGTTGTGCAATTATCATGAGGCAGGGGGCTCTTTCGTGCCAACGTGCAACGCCTGCCACTGCCAGTGCCTTTGCCAGTGTTATGTTGTCAGTAATAGCGTAATATTACTGACTGTAATATTGACGTCACTTTGGCTTCCAACACATCTGACAACAAGTTCTGGCAGGGCAGGCAGCTGCCTTTTGATGCTCGTGCCACCTCTCGTGGCTCTCAGGCCGGTGTTGTGTCTTTGGATGGGTGGTGTCTTGGGGTGGGTGGGTGGGTGGGGGGGGGGGGGGGTCACAGCATCATCGGTCACCTATGGTAGTTTTGGCCGTGCTGCTACCACAAAACCATCAGGTGTCGCCTGATGCAGTGCTGCCTACCCCTGCGATGCACCAGTGCTTGCTGTGTTTGTCAGTGTCAGCAGCGGCAACAGCACCCTCAGCTTGTTTGCATGCAGCCTCCTTCTGCCTAGTCCTTGTCAAAGCAATCACAAAGGCATGTCGCCATGGTAATTTGCAGTGATCATGACAAATGGGCTCTTTTGTGTAGAGTGCAGCACTTGCTACTGGCAGTGCCACCTTCCCCAGGATTGTGTTGTCTGTGGTGTCGGAGTGGGAGTAACTCCAACATCTCTGATAACAAGTTCTGGTAGGGGCGTCCAGCTGCTCTTGCAGCCTCTCGTGGCTTTCAGGCGGGTGTGGTGTCTTCGGGTGGGTGGGTGGGTGGGTGGGGGTGGGGGGGGTGGGTGGGTGGGTGGGTGGGGTGGGGTGGGGGGGGGGGGGGGGGCTGGCCGCGATGATGTCAGGCAGGCCGCTGGCAGTGCCTTTGCCAGGAGCGTGATGGTGGTGTAGTAGGGATGGCCAGACCATGGTCCTATCCCCCACATCACTGACACCAGGTTTTGGCAGGGGCAGCCAGCTGCTTTGTGTGTTGGTCAGGGCGCTGGCACTGCGTGGCCTATGCTGCCGTTCGTGTCAACACAGCTGGGACGCAACCAGCGGAGAGGTGCCGGGAATGCTTTGTGCAGCTGTGGTGCCCTGCTTGTATGCGTGCAACCTGTGAGGGTTGCAGTGCCAGATGTGCTACAGGAGATAAGCCCCTTCCATCAATTCAGGCACTTGGGGTGATGAAAGTAGAAGTGCGCGCCACACAGCCACGGGCGAGGTGCTGGGCAGCCACGGGCGAGGTGCTGGGAGAGGGAGATGCAGCACGGGCATCTGGTTGCTGGCACCGGCTGTCAAAGCTGTTGCTATTGTGCGAATGCAACAGCCATGACGGCCTGTGGTAGCATACATGCACCCTTGTTGGTGCATCTGCCTCTCCCCATGCATCAATGCAGCCCCCTCCCTGCCCCCCGCCCCCGCTCGACATGAATGTGTTGCTGACAGCAAACAGACAACATGGGCTCTACCCCTTGCTTCTTCCCAGATCTGCCCCCTGCCCCGCACACCTAGGGCTTCAAGGGCACCACTTCCACCTCGGTGCAGTGGCTGCGAGCACTGCTGCTGGAGCAGCTGCGTCCGCTGCAAGCTCCCCTGCTTTTGTCCCCCCCCCTCTGCTACAGACATGCAACTGCACATTTGCAGTGAAGTTTCTGCTGTCCTTTCTCTCCCCCCCCCCCACCCCACACCCCTCCTCACCTCAGGGCTCCAAGGGTGGCAAGCGTATTGAAATCAAGAAGTGGAATGCTGCCAACTCGTGCTAGCCCCCTCCCCTGCCCCTCGCCCTGACACACAGCTACACACCTGCAAGCGTCACATGTGGCCAGCGCTGTAGTTGCATGTTGTTTTGCCACCTCATACGGTCAGCGGCAAGTGCATCATCCAAATCTATCCCAAACATCATGTGCTTCCTGTCTGCCCCCCCCCCCCCTCCTCACCCCAGGGTTCCAAGGGAGGCAAGCGTTTTGAGATCAAGAAATGGAATGCTGCCAGCTCGCGCTAGCCCCCCCCCCTCCCCTCACACTGACACACAGCTACACACTTGCCGCTGTCCATCGTGGCCAGTGCTGTGTTGGCACTTTCTAGTTGCCTCCTCATACCGCCAGCGGGGAATGCTTCACGCAAAGCAATCCTGAAGATCATGTGCTTCCTGCCTGCCCCCCCCCTACTTACAGGGCTCCAAGGGAGGCAAGCGTTTTGAGATCAAGAAGTGGAATGCTG
The DNA here is from genome assembly GCA_007449985.2 of Desmodesmus armatus. NCBI lineage: Eukaryota > Viridiplantae > Chlorophyta > Chlorophyceae > Sphaeropleales > Scenedesmaceae > Desmodesmus > Desmodesmus armatus. The sequence continues at coordinate 39,799 of VIIQ02000768.1, forward strand.
TGGCCATGTGGTCCTGGGCCATCTGCACTGACACATGCGCCATCTGCAGGAACAACCTGTACGAACCAAGCATCGAGTACCAGGCCAACCCAACAGGTGGGACTGTGTGTTGGTCTGGTTTTTTTGGGTGTGTGTGTGGGTGGGTGGGGGGGGGGGGCTCTGATGGGTGGGATGTGTGAGGGGTGGGGGTTGGTGGGCAGGCCTGTGTAGGCGTGGGAGAAACAACGGGTGGGTGGGGTGGGGTGGGGGGGGGGGCGCACAGCCATGTTTGTCACATGTGCCCATACGGATGGGGTGTGGTACACACCGTGCACGTGTGTGCATTGGGCACGGTAGATGTAGACACTTACGTCGTATTTGGCAAGACCTGTAAGAACCATGCACTGAGACACTATCATTTGATACTATCAGATGGCATGTCTTCATGCCGGCAGTGTCTCTTCAGCACGCCCTTGCCCACTGTCCATGCATGCAGCAACCCGGCACACACCAACCTGATTCTGGTGCCAGCGTCATGCTCTGAGTCATGATGCAGTGACCAGGACTGGGTTGGTGGTTGTTGAGACGGATGCTGTCAGCAGTGGGCAACGATATGCCGACGGCACTGACAGAGTGGTATTTTGTGCTAGTTAAGAAGAGTATGCGCTTTTGAACATCAGGCTGTGATGCAGCTGATTAACTTACTTCAAGCTCATGAGTCACCTGCCCAACACCGTCTGTCAGCAGCAGCACTCGAGCCATTTTGTTTGATATTGTGCCCCCCTCCCTGCTCACTCATTTGCACATCATGCTATGCTTGTCTGGTCTATTCACAACCATACCACGGGATGCGTGCATGGCAGTGCAAGCGGTCAGAGTAGGCACACACAAGGCGGGTTGCAGCAGTTGTATCGTGGTGGCAGACTGGCTGCAAGTTTAGTTGGTCAAGGAAGCTGTGAAGCTGATGGCTGCCTGAACCACCTACTTGCAGCTTGAAGGCCTCCATGTACAAACCCCATGTTGGACCCCCCCCCCTGTCATGCCCACGCCTTTCACCAAGCATCCGATGCTCGTTTGCGCTGTGATACACATGCCTGTGCAATTTTGCCACTGCTGCGTGCATGACTGTGGCTTTCCATGGCTATGGCACAAGCATGTGCATGACTCACCAACTGCATTACCTCCACCGTGCTAGGACATGCCTTCCAGCGGCTGTCGGGCTGCAGGTTGGGGTGTTGCGGGTTCAGCACGGCGGTTCATCACTGCGATGCTCCCCCAACAGCCCACTTGAAGCCTGGCAGCTGCTGACAGGCCCAGCACTGTTTTGTCAGAGGCAGTACTTTCACCAGAAGTTGGTTAGTACGCTCCCCCTCCCTTCCACTCCTGTGTATGTGACCCACCATTCATCACCTATTATTTCAAGTATTCGAGTTACCTCGCCATCACTGCTGCATGCATGACGGCTGCATATGCATTGCACTCGCACATTGACGCCCAAGGCGTGCCAGCTGATCAGGTGCACATCATCCTTTGGAGGCATGGCATGGTTAACTGGTTGAAGGTTGGGTTACTCAGGTGACAATCATGGTGATGCCCACACCATGGTGGTTGACACCTGGACAACCCGCTTGCAGCCTGTTGGCCACTGACAGGCTCAACACCACCAGCCAGTAGGAAGCAGCGCACTCATCAATTCTGACAGCTTGTGTGTGTAGACACAAGGTGAAGGCCATGTGCAAGGCGTGTTGGTGTGGAGGGTCATTGCTGGGGGCTTGAGGTAGCATGCAGCCTGCAAATTGGGTTGTTCATGTTGGTCAGCTCGTTCACGAGCTCACCAACTTGACAACCAACTGTGCAGAGCCTAATGCTACTTGAACAAGCCCCCGGCAGCCCATTAGCCACCATTACGCTGGTGACACCAACACCGATGCCGCCAGTAGTTGCACCAACATCACTTCCCTTTGTGCTTATCCCACTTCCAACCACGTTGATTCACTGAACGCTGGCGGCCTTTCAACGAGTTTGCACCTTTCCAGCAAGATGGTCTTATCCTACTGTTGAGACACAGGCATCAGTGCACGTATGCTCTGCCCCCTAGTTGTGGAGCGACACACCACTCCTGGTTGTGGCTGGAAGTGGCCAACAGGCAGCAAGATGGTTGTGCCAGACCAAGTTCTCTATGGGGTTGGGTCTGCACAACCCACCTGCAGCACGTGTGCCACTCACAGACCCCACCGCTGCACGCCAGAAACGGCACTTCCCCCATTGAGACACAAAGCCCCCCCCCCCCCCAACACACACACACGCACCCTACCCCCCACCCCCCTTCTGCTCGAGAGCCTCAACATGCTGTTGTTCTATCTCTATATGATGCTGCTGCAAGCAACGACCCTTGTGGTTGTGTTGAGCTCCCCATCAGCTGATGCATGGCAATTGTTTGTGAAGTGCCAGTTGTACTGTTGTGTGTGTGTGTGTGGCCAGTCACAGGCTCTCTGGCATTGATCATTATGATATCAAGCCATATCAATATCTCTGCCTCTCTATCACTCTAGCGCCTGACACCCTCCTCTGACGCTGCTGCTGCTGCTGTTGCTGCTGCAGGCGACCCCGACCACCCTGGCCTGAGCATTGCATGGGGGGTGTGTGGCCATGTGTTCCACCTTGACTGCATTCAGCGCTGGCTGAAGACACGCAGCGCCTGCCCGCTCTGCAACAAAGAGTGGGAGTTTGCAAAGATCGAGCGCATCCTGGCAGGTAGGCTGTTTGTGGCGTAGGGCCAGGGGGGGGGTGCTTTGGGTTGCTGGTAGTTCTCAAACGCTGTCTGAGAAGAGAGGGAGGGTATGTCTCTTGTGTGCCAGTGCGACGAAGGGGGGGGGGTGCAGCTGCACCTCAGGGCTTGTTTGTTACAGTATGATGCAGTCCACTCTTGACTAGAACAGGTTGGACCCACAGTTTGTTTGGTTTTTTGGCTGGCGACCCAGCCAGGTCAGTGGTTGTGCCGTTTCAGATGCCAATGCTGACTGCAAGCACTATGCTCCTTTTCCCCCCCTCCTTCCCACAGCCACACACACACATGCGTATACCAGCATGTATCCTTACTGTTCAACATACACACGCATACGCATGCGCCCAAGTTGTGGGGGTATCTGAGCTCACAATACTTTGCTGTCCTGCTGGTTTGTGCTGGGTGTGCTGCAGGTGCGTCAAATGCCGCAGTGGAGTAAGATGCTCTAGGCAGAAGAACAATGGCAGCACTTGATGCAGAAGAGCAGCAACAGCAGCTGCAACAAGTGGTGCAGCTGCAACAGCTACCAATGGTGCAGCAGCAGCAGCAGCAGGGGGGCTGTGCTTGCTAATGGCGCAGCAGCAGCAGCAGTTCTAGAGCGACTGTGGTGCTTTGCAGTGCGGCCACCGTCAAGCAGGAAGGCGCTGTGAGCTGCTCCTGAGTACATTGGCCGTGCAGTGTTGTTGTGTCTGTGTAGGTTTGGTGTTAGGGCTTGGTTATCGCATTGTGCATAGGGTTGGGTAGGCTCACACCTGCGCCTGCTGTTGGATGGGCAGCTGTTCCTAGTGTTTGTGTGTATTACCAGGTGGCAACACACCTGTACGGCATGCTGCATCCTTTACATGTGTGTTGGTCCTGCCACATGGCGTGATGTGGGCACAACATATGTGCTGCTGCACCAGACAGCGACAGCCTGGTGAGCAGACTTCAAGCATCAGATTGTTCGGGGTTGGGGGTGTCTGGTCGGACTGTAACATTGCATATGTACTTTCCGTGATGGTGTCGTGTTTCAACAGGCAGAAGCAGTCACGTAGCAAAAGCCGGTCACCGTTGGCAACAACCATGGACAGGTCGATACTGCCAGGCGCAATGTTACTGTGCTCCTGTGATCAGCAACCATCAAAAGGATGTCCGTAAACCTCTTGACCGTCACTTGTTTCCTTTACGCACCCTCATGTTGAACAAAAAGGGTGCCAAGTGCCTACAGCAGCAGCACCACAGCCCAGCACGAGTATCGTCGAGCAGGAGTATCCAGGCATTTCGCTGCCCCACTGAAAAGTACCTTCATGAGCTACATGCTGGTCAGCGTGATCACTGCGGTCCTGGGGTAGCAACAGCAGTTGTGCAGAGCACAGCAGCAGCGGCAGGCAGAGGACTGCAGGACAAGCACCAGCCCTTCTTGGTACATAGCCAACCTGATGCTGTGTTTGATGGAACACTGTGTCAGTGGCAACAGCAGCAGGATCAGCCACTGCAGCAACATCAGCAGGGCGAGGGACATGCGCTGCACAGCCAGCAGCAGCAGCAGCAGCAGCAGCAGCAGCAGCAGCAGCGACATGACCACCTTTCTGAGCTTCAGCAGCAGCATGAACAGTACAAGGAGCAGATCCAGCAGCAGCAAACTGAAGAGGAGCAGCAGCAGCAGCAGCTGGGAAGCTCACCACCCCGCCAGCAGCGCACGCAGTGGCGAGCCAAGTGGCAGCTGGAGCGGTTGGTCAGTGTCAGTGGAGTGGCAAGGGTGATGCAGCAGCAGGGCCCACTCTTCACGCCTGGACAGTGGGTCAGAGCTTTCGTACAGGTGGGCTGTCCGACCAATGAATAGTTACAGTTACAGCCTTTGGCACGGCAAGGCCGTGCCACCCGCAAGGGAGCCAGAGCCTCATGGGAGTATTAGGGTTGGGTGAGGGGTATTTCTGCAGGGTCAGGGTTGGTGGGTCGACTGCTGGGTTGGTTTACCAGGGTGATGCAGCAGCAGGGCCCACTCTTCACACCTGGCCAGTGGGTCAGGGCCTTTGTGCTGGTGGGTTGTAATTTCGGAGTGATTGGGTGACAAGTGGGTGATTTTGTAGGGTCAGGGTTGGTGGGTTGACTGCTCAGTTGGATTTGACCAGGGTGATGCAGCAGCGGAACCACTCTTTATGCCTGGCCAGTTTTCAGAATTTTTCAGGGCTTTTGTGCTGGTGGGTCCTCAGGTGGGTGAGTAGTGGGTGGTTTGCCAAACCCTAGTAGGGGGCAAGCTTGGCGGGTTCGTTGCCCAGCTGCGAAGTTGGTTGGGGTGACGCAGCAGCAGGGCGAGCAGGTTATGAAGACATATGAGGGGGGCATCAGGGCTGTTGTGCAGGTAGTGTTTGATCAGGGGTGCGGCTGGTGACTGGTGCAGCAGTGTGCCTGCTGAGGGTTGGAGGAGCCTTGAGTGCAGGGGAGGTGGTACTATTTGTAGTGCTGCATCCAGTAGTCAGCCGGTGAACCTAGCAAGCAACACCCAAGCAGTACCGCAGTGTTTGTCATGTGAGAGTACATGTGGTAAGCCTGTGGACCCAGCAAGTAACACCCAACAAAGCGGCACCCCATGTGGCGCCAAGCAGTACCGCAGTGTGTGCCGTATGTGTTCAGTGTACAGCAGTAAGGCGGTCAGCCTAGGGTGCACGCAGCAAGTGCCGCCACCCGTGCGGGCCTGGGCGCTACAGGTTAGGCCACATTTCAAATGGAGCATGGTTGACTCTTCTGCTCCCTATACGTTCATGGTGGCTGGCATTGAATCTGCAGCTGCATGCCTTTTGCTGTCACCCACTGTTGCTTGAATGTGTCATGTTGCCACTGCCTGCCTGCTTGTTGGTGTGTTGGTATATCTGCATATATGCATGCAGCTTGTGTTCAGCACCACCCACCAAACTCAGCTGGCCCATTGCATTGCAGCTATGGACGTATACAGAGGGCACCTGCTGGGTAAGGGCAACCTGTTTGGGGTGCGCCCTATTCAGCAACCAGACGGCTATGTTGCTGTTATGCCCTACCCAGCCTGCTTGCGCCGTGCGATGAGCTCACCCCTGTCTACACAGTTGCTCAGGCTCGGGGCACGGCACTCCCACACCTTAGCATTGGCAGCAGGAGCACTCGTAGTAGCTGTGTTCTGGGTCCTGCTCTGCGTGCTAGCACACCAAATGATTGGCTTGATGTGTTGACTTCCGCCTGTGTTGAAATTGTTTGAAAGACTGACCCATGTGTGTGCGTGCACGGTGTGTGGAGACTACCAGCTTGCGGCTGAGTCATGAATGCACGATCCTATACCTGGTGTGTGTGGCAGTTGCCCTTGGTGGTGTTTTTTTTGGGGGGGCTGGTCTTGTTTGCCGGTCTTGCTGCAGGTTTTTCTTGCAGGAGTGTCTTCCCAGTTCATCCCGTGTGGAGAGTACCGCTCAGCGGTGAAAGTATCCACTTGTAACAACCTCCCCCCCCCCCCCAAAAAAAATAATATCTGCATGCCTGCCTGTTAGGTTGTTCGCCCGGTGGATGAGGGGCAGCAGCCTGCACGGTGCCCTTGGTTCTTCTGCTCCCTATTGCCTTATAAGACCAGTGAGCTGGCCTCAATGTTGCGCCTGCATGGAATTGCCTGTGCACAACATTTCAGGTGCTGCCACCTCTGCTGCTGGAGCTTAAGGGTGTCTTGTGCCACTGCCTGCCTGCCTGTCGGTGTTGCTGTGTATCTGCCTGCTAGGTTGTTCGCCTCGTGGATGAGGGGCAGCAGGTACATGGTTTGCCGTCCTTTGCTGCTGGTGCCACAGCACGTGTTGTCCCGCTACTTACCTGCCTGCCTGCTTTGCGCATTGCCTGCCTGCCTGCCTGCTAGGTTGTTCGCCTCGTGGATGAGGGGCAGCAGGTGCCTGTTGAGGGCTGGAACCAGCTACGGCAGGCATGGACACACCTCACAACGCCTCAACAAGCAGCAGCAGCAGCAGCAGCAGCAGCAGCAGCAGCAGCAGCAGCAGCTGGAGCAGAGGGAACTCCAGCAGCAGCAGCAGCAGCAGCACCGCTGAGTCGCTTCACAGCCTGGCAGCTGTGCACCCTACTGTGGGCCAGCGCCAAGCTAGGCCTGCGGGTCCCACCCCCTGCCTGGCCCACGCTGCTGGCCCACATGGGCCAGGTCAGTGCTGACATGTCACCCCGTGACCTGTCCCTCACTGTGTGGGCCCTGGCTAAACTGGCCCAGCTGGTGAACATTGAGAGGTCACCCAGTGGGCCAGCAGTAGGGGTGGCAGGGGCTGTGGGAGGTGGACAGTCGGCTGGGATGGCAGTTGGGGTGGCAGTTGAGCAGGCAGTGCAGGAGCTGTTGCTGCAGGCAGGCAGGCAGCCGCTGCAGGCATATCCTCCTAGGTGAGGCTTTTGGGATGGTGGGTTTGTATATGTGACTGCATTGAAGGGGGGGGGGGGCAGCATACTGGTGCTTGCTTCTGTTGGGCCATACTCATAGGCACATTAGTGATATGAGCGGTCAAGCACAGGGGAGGCAAGGGAGTGAGGAGATGTGCAGTGTATGCGTTGTCGTGACGCTATGCCTAACAAGGTGCCTGTTAGGTGAAGTGTGCTGGGGAATGCTTGCATCCTGCTCGTGTCATGTGCTCCCGCACCCCGCTTTTCCAACCCCTCCCTCTGCACTCGTCCCCCCCCTCATTACACGCCCCCCCCCCCCATCAGGTCCCTGAGTGTGCTCGTGCTGTGCTGAACAAGGTGCCTGTTGGGTAGAATATGTCAAGCCCTTTGTTGCCTGGGAATGCTTGCATCCTGCTCGTGTCATGTGCTCCTGCTCTCCCGCTCCTCCAACCTTTCCCGTTGCACCCTCATCCCACCCCATCTCATGCTACAATATGCCCCCCCCCCCCCCGCTCACCCCCCCCCCCCCAGGTCCCTGAGTGTGCTGCTGTACAGCCTGGCTCGCCTGAAGGTTCAGCCTCCACCAGCATGGCAGCAGCAGCTGGCAGCAGCACTGGAGACACACCTCGCACCCAGCAGCAGCAGCAACAGCAGCAGCAGCAGCAGCAGCAGCAGCGGCAGCAGCAGCAGGGGTCATCAGTACAGTGGTGTGGACCTGTGTCTGCTGCTGTGGTCCCTCCCTGGCCTGCAGCTGACCCCTCCCCCACCTGCTGCTGCACTGACAGCAGCACTCATACGCAGCACTAGGCACCTCACTGAACTGGACTGCTCTTACCTCACAGCATTGCTGGTGAGTTGTTGGGTGCAAATCGCTGTGGTAGGATTTCTGTTGAAGATAGGGTTGGGACACATTGGAACACATGGATGCGGTTGGGTTTGCTTCATTGCCGTGGACTGCTCTTGTTTCACTGCACTCCTGGCACTGGGCTGTGCTGCTTGATGTATTTTCATCGTTCCTTCTTATGCACTTGATGCATTCCTGTCCACCAATTGCAAGCCAGCGGATGCCCATCTGTTTTACCATGGCCAAATGATGGCGCGTTCATGCTGTGTTCATGTTTGTCTAGGTCATGTACTATCAGACACATGTAGTGCTCCTGCTCTCATGCTGGGGCAAATGACGCAAAATCAATCCCCCCTTTTCTTTCTCCCTCTTTCTCCCTTCTTCTCCCTCCTTCCCCCGCCCTACAGGTTGGTGTTGGTCGGCTGCGGTTTGTCCCTCCTGGCCGCTGGCTGCTGCTGCTGTACGACCAACTCTACTGGACATGCGACCAACTCAGCCTGGCGCAACTCACAGGTAATGCTGACACTCTGCCAATGTTGATCAATGACACATGTCTATTGGATCACCCTTACACCTGACCTGAGAAACTGGGATAGTTTAGTAGGCCCTCTGCCCGGGGCACCCTGGCTTGCTGGCTAGTGCCAAGGTTGGGACTCTTGTCCCCTATTACTGCAGTGTACTGTACTGGATCGCCCCTGTCAGAGTCAAGCAATTTGCAGGGCAATGATGAGGGAAGCATCACTCGCAGCCACGAGGGTTATCTTACAGTGGCGAAGGATGCAGGTAGCACGGCAGCACTTCACTTTGGGTGGCCAGCATCTTGCACCACTCTACTTGAGCCTAAACTTGGTAATTGTGTTGCAATTACTGTGCTGTAGAGGTGTTGTGTGGGGGCTAGGTTAACCTAAACCCTAAACCCTAGGTCGTCTGCGGCTGGTGGCTGACATCCCCACCAGTTTACTTGAGCCCTTTCATGCTTGTTGTGTCAACGAATTTGCTGCACAGGTGTTGTGTGGGCGCTGGGTCGTCTGCGTCTCGTAGCTGTGCCGCCAGAGCTTCTGGACAGACTGATCGCCTTCGTGGGGGTGCGCCTACAGCAGCAGCAACACCACGGGACAGACATCAGCCAATTCGTGCCGCAGGAGTGGCAGCAGCCGCAGCCTGACCCCCTGTCACCAGCAGCAGCAGCAGCAGCAGCAGCAGCAGCAGCAGCAGCAGTGGGTCAGGATGCGGATGCGAGGACAGCTGTTGCTGCTGGTCGTGATGGGGGGCGGGCGCAATTCACGCTTGCGCGGCAGCTGAGTCTGCTGTTGGTGGGGCTGGCTGGCCTCAGCAGGCAGTTGGCTCCCCAGCAACAGCAGCAGTGCCGCTCTTGGCTGCTGCAGGTGCGTTCCCTCTTTGTGCTGCTGGCATTCCTCGCTTTGCTGCAGCCATGTGCTGTTATGGGGGTCCCCCAAAAGACAGAGGGGAAGTAGTAAGATACGTGTCCTTGAGAAAAGCTTCTCTAAGGGACCCACATAACATTTGCAGCTCGTCCAGTGTCACTCCATGAAGCAAGGCCCACAAATGCACATACAGAGCCAACCCGTGGCCAGGAACATATGGACCGATCTTGTGGTCTGAGTGTTGCTGCTGATGGTGCGAGCAAGTGTAGTAGTAGTTGTGTTACATGGGGCCTGTCAGTTCAGGCCATAAGCTGCGAAGTGTATCCTTGCTGCTTTCGTGCTGCAGGTGTTGGCCGTCAGCACCCCTGCCACCGGCCAGCAGACAGCAGCAGCCTTGCATTCAGCAGCGCGGCTGGAGGTCTCCCTGTCGAACCCTGCCGATGTCATGCTGATTTTCAACGCAGTGCAGCGCTTGCAGCACAGAGTGGACCTGCTGTGCTTTGCTGTGACGGTCTGGGGTGCTGTGATGGTGGCTGGCAGGCCCGAGCAGCAGCAGCAGCAGCAGCAGCAGGTGGAAGCTCTGCTAGACCAGCAGCAACAGCAGCAGGAGGTGCTGCCGCCCCAGCAGCAGCAGCAGCAGCAGCAGGTGATGCCGCTGCAGCGTTGGCTGCAATCGACCACAGCCCTACTGCCGACAGCCTCCCCAGGGGAGCTGCTGATGCTGCTGCATGCTTGTGTGCTGGCACAGCAGGCACCCAGCGGGGAGTGGTGGGGGGTGGCTGCTGGGCGGCTGCAGCAGCTGGTGCCCAACATGAGCAGCAGCAACTGCGTCTTTCTTTCGCAGATACTGCTGGTGCTGCTGCTGCTGCAACAACAACAGCAGCAGCCCCAGCAGCAGCAGGTCCGGGAAGTCCCCCAGCAGCAGCAGCAGCACCAGCAGCGGCAGCGGCAGTCCAAACGAATGCTGTTGTTGCCACCAATGCCAGCACGCCCCAAGCCTCAGTCACAAGTGCCAGCGCAGCACCAGCAGCAGCAGCAGCAGCGGTTCTCTTTGCTGGGTCGTCCTGTCACAGCACCCCAACAGGAGGTATCCCTGCCAACCGGTCGCTCGCCTGCAGCAGCAGCAGCAGCAGCAGCAGCAGCAGCAGCTGGGTTGTCGGCAGATGTCAGCGCGCTGTTGGTGCTGTTGTGCCGCCGTGTGGAGCAGCTTGAGGTGCAGCAGCACATAGCAGGCAGCTCGTTGCAGAACTTTGAGCGTAATGTGTCACGCATCAAGCAGCTGCTGCAGGGTGGGGGCTGAGCCACCAGCAGCAGCAGCAGTTGCGTTGGCAGCAAGTGTCAGTCAGTCACACATGAAGCAGCTGCTGCAAGAAGGCGGCTCAGCCAGCAGTAGAAGCTCTATGTGACTGTCACGGTTGTTGCCTGGCTGCGGCCTGGAAGATATGTACAGTATTGTTGCTGGTTTTTTGTGTGGTGGTTACTGTTCTCCATGAGCCCCCTGGCTCCCTTTCATCTGTGCCGTGCTGACTTCTGTTGTTGCATAGTGCAGTGTGACTGACTGGGCTGTCAGAAAGGCAGTATCTTGATAGGGCGATTCCTTGAGGCTTAGTCTTGGGCAGCAGCAGTCATCTGGCATGGCAGAGCGCCAGTGCTGGCTGTGCGAACTACATACGGCTGTCTGCACGCCAGAGGAGTTGTTGTGTTGGGCACTCAAGGGTAACAGCGCTATGGCCGTTGCCGCGCAGGCAGTCTGTTGGTGGATGATATGTGGATGGTACCTTGCCATTCTGTTGAGCGTAGAAAGTCTATTTGTGATGCTGAGCACAGGCCCTTCTGTGTTATCTCAAGATTACTGTGTCTGCGTACACGCCACCTGTTGAATTAATTGGAAATGACTTGTTTGTCCAATGACAAGATCCGAAGTTTCTTATAGCACAGACTTGATCAACATTCCAAATAGGGTGCATAGGAGGTGGCACAACAGAAACCCGATCTACATGCCCATATCCGAAAGCCGGCTTGGCGGGCCACACAATCACACCAACAATGGCGGCCGGGGTTGGCCATATTCACCACCTCTGGGGTGCACGCTGCAACAACTGTAGCAACTAAGCACATGTGGCCACACCACAACTCTGTCAAACCCAAACGCCAACCACTGCTGCCATCACGCAGGTCACAATGGAAATGTGTTGCCGCTTTGCTTGTCGCTGCCATGCCAGCGTCGCACTTCCCAAAGTTGTAGTCAGAGGGACGCGTTACAGCTGCAGCAACAAGGTCAAAGACATGTGTGCAAGCAGTGGGGGCAGCAACGGTGAGCACAATGAAGGTACCTTCAGATGATGGATTCAGCGCTGAGTTGCATGCAGAACGGCTTGCTGAATTTCCATAGACAAGAAAGTATGTTCTCAAATTCGCGTGCGTTGTTGTCAACGTAGCTAGTGCAAAATGCTGCCAACTCATCATGTGTGCAAGTTGCCCTTGATATCTCCCACTGAAAGCACCCATCGGCCAACTGTAATCCTCCCCCTGGTGTTGAAGTCTCACCTGTATGTCCGTCTCATATTTACTTCTTGTCGAATGTCAGCACCGTGCGCAGCGTCTTGCCGCTGTGCAGCAGGTCAACCCCCCCCCCCCCCCTCACCCCACCAACCTACCTGCTTTCACTTCTTGTCAAAGGTCAGCACCGTGCGCAGCGTCTTGCCGCTGTGCAGCAGGTCGAATGCCTCGTTGATGTTGTCAAAGTCCATTGTGTGGGTGATGTACTTGTCTAACAGAGTCTCACCAGCCATGTACTGCTGAACAAGGTCGGGCACCTGCAAAAGATGTCCCATTAGTATTCTTAGTAGGCCCTCTGGGCACCCTCATGAGCCCCTGGCTCGCTCGCTAGCGCCGAGGTTGAGCATCCTGACTTTGAGACCCTGTCCCCAGTTACTGTACTGTATTGTTGGGGTGGGTATGCAACAGAAGCCAAGGGTTGGTGCAACCTAAAATCACTCCAAAACCAGGCACAGCGTAGGTGGTGGGCTTGTTAATCCTACCACCCTTCTATACCTCCGTCTTGTCCCCTCCTGCCACAACAAACACCAGATGCACCCAATTGCCAGTGGCCAGGCATCTCAGGGTCTGTGCAGCTCACTCCACTGTCGGGGCGACTTGAGCAACCCCCCAGCTCTCCCCCCCCCCCTCCCCTTCTCTTTCCGCCCCACTTCCCGACAGAACACACCGCCTAGCCCCCTCAAGCCCCCCCCCCCAAATCACACCCACCTGCAGCCTGCTCTTGTAGCCTCCAAAGGCGGTTCCTTTCCACTGCCTGCCAGTGACCACCTCAACCCTCAACCCAAACCCTGACGCACCAGTTTTGCAGTGGCCAGGCATGTCAGGGTCTGTGCAGGGTCTGTGCAACTCATTCCAGTTTTGGGGTGACTCCAAATCCCCAACTTTGCCCCCCATTCTGCCCCACTTCTCGCCCAAAACCACCCCAGCCCCTCGAACCCCCAAGGCAGGCACCCACCTGCAGCCTGCTCTTGTACCCCCCAAAGGCTGTTCCCTTCCACTGCCTGCCAGTGACCAGCTGGAAGGGCCGAGTGCTGATCTCCTGACCTGCTGCAGCCACGCCAATGATCACACTCTGGCCCCAGCCGCGGTGGGCACACTCCAACGCTGCACGCATCACGGTGGTGTTGCCAATGCACTCAAACCTGCAAGGGGTAGTGGTGGGGGGTGGGGTGGGGGAGGGAAACCAGTGTGAGGGCATGCACCGAGCGCAAGGGAGGGAGGGGTGCAGCAAGCGGGAACTGCTGCCAACCGGGGGGGGGGGGGGGAGGGCAGGGGGGCAGGGTAGCACACATGAAGGTGGCGTGCCAATGCACTCACACCTGCACAATTATGTGTGCCCGAACACTCACGTGTAGTCGCAGCCCCACTCCGTCATGTCCACAATGACCTGCTGGATAGGTTTGTCGTAGTCGCGGGGGTTGACGCACTCGGTGGCACCCCACTCCTTGGCAGCATCAAACTTGCTGGTGTTGATGTCAACAGCAATGATGCGCGCTGCACCAGCACGCTGCGGTGCGCGGGCCGTTGTGCAAGGGGACATGCAACAGAGTACAGCAGCGAGGCACCAAATTTTGTGAGTTGTGCAGGGGGACTTGCTGGTGTTGATGTCAACAGCAATGATGCGCTGCACCAGCACGCTGCGATGCGCATGACATTTATGAGACAATTATGAGACGCGGCATATACCAGGAAACAGCGACAATAGCAGCGATGCACAGACACGTCTTGAGTTGTGTTGTTGATGTCAACAGCGACGACGCGGGCTGCATCAGCAAGCTGCGGTGTGCACGGCAAGTGTCGGGGGAGGGGGGGCGGGGGCAGCAGTTAGCAGCAAGGGGAACTCCTTGGTCGCATCAAACGTGCTGGTGTTGACGTCAACAGCAATGATGCGCGCGGCACCAGCACGCTGCAGTGTGCAGGGCAACGTTATGACATCAGGTATAAAACAGAAATCAGCGGCGGGAGCGGCAGCGATGCACCAACATATTTTGAGTTTCGTTTTGAAAAACCGTTGGAAAGGGGCGGAGAATGGGGTGATGCAGTATTGAGCCAGAACATGGCACACTGACATCTGCCTGCCTTATTTGTCACCTCTCTGTGTTCTGAGTCACTCCACCCCACCATGGCTGCCCAGAGACTGCCAGCCCTGCAGGTTCCAGGCCAAACTTTACACAAACACACCTCATCACAACAGCATGCGAAGCTGTGTACAAGGGTTGGGTTTGGGTTTAGGGTTCAGCCAACCAATGTTTATGATATCATGATCAAGTATGATCCGAGCGACGCTTACCTTTGCTGCCTCAATGACTGCCAGGCCCACAGCCTAAACCCTAAACCCTAAGCTCCCAGGCCAAACACAGCCACAGTGGTGCCCAGGCAAGGTGTTTGCCTCGCTTGACGATGGCCGGCTGCCCCCGCCAGGTCCAACTCAGGCAGGGGCAAGCAGTGGCACCCCCACCTCCCAGCACCTTCACCCCCTGCTACAACCCCCTTCTACACCCCCCCCCCATCCCCAACCACCCCGAACACACATAAACTCACATTTGCTGCCTCAATAACCGCCAGGCCCACAGCCCCCAAGCCAAACGCAGCCCCACAGTAGTGCTCAGCTAAGGCTGTTTGCCTCGCTTGACGATAACCGGCTGCCCCTGCCTAGCCTAGCTAGATCCCTCACGCGTGGGCAAGCAATGCCACCCCCACCACCTGCCTTTGAACCCCACCCCCCTCACACTACCCTATCACAGTACAGCATCATAGTCACCCCCTGCTACATTGACCCCCCCCCCCACCCCAAACACACATAAACTCACCTTAGCTGCCTCAATGACTGCCAGGCCCACAGCTCCCAGGCCAAACACTGCCACAGTGGTGCCTGGCTTCACCTTGGCAGTGTTGAACACAGCACCCCAACCGGTGGACACACCACAGCCCAACAGGCACACTGCATGTGGAGAATGCAGCAAAGGGGGGGGGGGGGGCATATACACGCCAGCATTGGATACTGCTCATACAGTGATGCCCTTGATGTGTTGAGGAAGTTGTTGTGAGCGTTGAAGGTCAGCCTCCCCCCCCCCTCCCCCGACCCGCCGCAGCCCAACAGGCACACCTGCAGTTAGAGGGGTGGGGGGGGGGTGGGGGTGGGGGTGTGGTGGGGGTGGGGTGTGGGTGGGGGTGGGGGTGGGGTGGGGGTGGGGTGTGGGTGTGGGTGTGGGTGGGGTGGGGGTGGGGGTGGGGGTGTGGGTGTGGGTGGGGGTCACAAGCGTGATACCTACGTACCTGCGATGGCACGTTCAAACTGAGAAGGAGTCTTGCTGACAAAAGTGCCCCCCCCCCTTCCTCCCTTCTCCCTCCCCCTCTCCCCCATCCCACCCACACCCCGCTCACCTTAATGCAATGGTGCAGCAATGCCCTCGCTGTGCTCATGCAGGACACATGGCAATCTCTGCAAAACTCACCCCTGCATGCCCCTCCAGCAATCCTCCCCCGTCCCCATCCCTCCTGCACGTACCCAAATCACCATCCCCCCCCCCCCCCACACCACACACCACAACCCACCGCCAGACACCCCCACCACCACCACCACCACCACCCTCCCCGCGGTCACCTTGTCCAGTGGTGCTGCTTTGTCGATGAGTGCCACACTCTGCTCGTGCACCACAGTGCCCCCCCCCCCTCTCGCTCCCTACCTCCCCCCCCCCCCCCCCCCCCCCCCCTTCCCTCCCCCCCTGCAGGCTGTGCTCGTCCCTGTCCCTCCTGCCCGTACCCCAAACCAACCCCCCCCCCCCAACACACACACACACACACACACATACACTACCTCCACTAGCCCCCCCCCCCTCCCCTCACCCCCCCCCCCCCCAGTCACCTTGTCCAGTGGTGCTGCTTTGTCGATGAGTGCCACACTCTGCTCGTGCACCACAGTGCCCCCCCCCCCTCTCGCTCCCTCCCCCCCCCCCTCCCCCCCCCCCCCCCTCGCTCCTTCCCTCCCCCCTGCAGGCTGTGCTCGTCCCTGTCCCTCCTGCCCGTACCCCAAACCAACCACCACTCCCCCCCCCCCAACACACACATACACTACCTCCACTAGCCCCCCCCCTCCCCTCACCCCCCCCCCCCAGTCACCTTGTCCAGTGGTGCTGCTTTGTCGATGAGTGCCACACTCTGCTCGTGCACCACAGTGCCCCCCCCCCTCTCGCTCCCTACCCCCCCCCCCTCTCGCCCCTTCCCTCCCCCTGCAGGCTGTGCTCGTCCCTGTCCCTCCTGCCCGTACCCCAAACCAACCACCACTACCCCCCCCCCCCCCACACACACACACACACTACCTCCACTACCCCCCCCCCTCCCCTCACCCCCCCCCCCCTTCACCTTGTCCAGTGGTGCTGCTTTGTCGATGAGTGCCACGCTCTGCTCGTGCACCACAGTGTACTCGGCAAAGGTGGAGGTGCCCATGAAGTGGTAGATGGGCTGCACAAGAGCACAAAGCAGCAGCAGCAGCAGCAGCAGCTTGTCAAGCATCAGCAACTGGACAAGCTGCAACCTGGTGTTGCAGACCGATGGGTGGAGTGCACCAGTCACAGCAGGCATGCCAACAGTATGCAAACTCAGTCCGCATTTAGCGCAGGGAAAGCAACTCCCCATTGCTGAATGCACTGCTCATCCGCCCAAGGCGCAAATTCCAGCATGGCAATGCACTCATCACTCCAATCTGCACAAGATGCTGTCACTGAAAAGGAGACCCACGTATGCATGCATGCCTGGTACCCACCCACCTTGCCGTCTTTGTGGAAGCGGGGCTTGCCATCAGACTTCATCACACCCTTGCCTGATAGTAACAGATGGACAGCAGCAGTGCAGCAGCAGCAGCAAAAACGGCTGTTGACATTTGTGACAGGTAGCAGTTGTACTGGCAATGGCCAGAACCCCACACGCAACTTTGTTGACGCTGCAAAACTATAAAACGCCCCGCGTCAGTGTCCTGTCATGTCATACTGCTGATCACCAATCACTGAACAGCTTCAAGATCTTAGCGGCGGGCAGCAGCACTCACCACTGACACTGCTGCACCTGCCAGCGGTGTGGGTGCACAAGCACTTAGGAAATTGGACAACACACCAAGCCTCCAAAAAATAACACATATTCACGTCATTCTATCACATTGTGGCGACAACCACCAGCAAACCAACCCAAGCAGCACCCATGAAACTGCACCAACTCCAGTCTATGTTCGAACTATAAATGTCACACCTGACACCCCTTGCAGGGGTCAGACCAGCCCTGCCCCGACCCCAATCACTCTCTACTGAATATGTATTCTGCCAGCTGGGTCCTGTGGCCTCCCCCCTGCTCACAGGTAGTGCTGGGTACAGTAATGCAGCTGTTTGCCACCCCTTGCCTGCACTGTGGAGGTCCCCAAGGACGGGCGTCCAACAGCGCAGGAAAACACTAGAAGAGACCCAAAGCACCCCTTCACGTATGCATCCCAAACGGCGAGAGTCCCGTGCGCTTGTTGTGTCATCGCAAGCGCAGTGCAACTGAGGCACTGTTCAGCTGAGCAGCCCAACAGCGCATCCATGATGCAGCAAGCCTGCAGCGCCGGTTGCAACTGCCCACTGCCACCTGGTGAAACTTTCACCGTGGGCCACGGCATGAGGGACTAAGACAAGCACACAAGCAGCGACAAGCCACCCCCTAACTAAGGGCACCACACACAACACCAAGCACGCACAAACCCTGCTGAACAGTCTGCAGCTATCAGCACTGCTGACCTCCTTGCCTAGGACCCAGCCAATGAGATCCTCAGCAATGAGGTAAGCCGTGCTGGACAGCCCAAGTGTGTATCTACAGAGCTCTTTCCCTGTGCCGTCCAGCCCGCCTGCCCAGCTTCTCCCCTCTCCCTCCCACACACACAATTACGTCACTGTTGCTTGACTATCTAGTAGGACAGCCTTAATGAGCTTGCATGCATCCAAGTACTCCCTCTGTCGACACACAGGTGTAGGGTGCAAGCATACTTCCACAGCGGCCGACAGCTGCAGACTCCTTTCAATTCCGCATGTCCCACACACTCTGATGATCAAAGTCTCCCTTTATCCCTGCCCCCAGTGCTGACACCAACACCAACACTGCAGATGTAGCAGGGGGTTCAGCAAGCACTGCCGACACTGCACGCACAGACCAAGAAATGCAACCCTGCATCAAAAGGCTGCAGCCATCTGCTATTGCACACCTCCTGCTTGAGGGCCCTTGGTGACGGTATGTCAAGAAAGCCCAAAAACAGACTGTAAGCAACCGCTGACAACTGCAGCATACTGCTACTAGCAGCCGGGCTGCCAGGCTGCTGCTGCAAAAGCCAAATGTGGTGAGGGTGTGGCGGCTGGAGCAGGGGAGGGGGAGAGGGGGGGGGGGGCGGAAGAGAAAGTATTACACATGATAAACGCAGTAGTCCTGCACCACACGCTGCAGCTGGCTGCCGCTTCGCACCTCCTGCTTGAGGTGGACTCACGGCAACGCCGAAAAAACCACTACAAGCAGAAAGCAGGCATGCAGCTGCCGACAGCTGCAACAAGTATTCGATGATCCTATAGTTTGCGTGTCAGAGCTAACTGACTGGCAACGATAAGCTAAATGTACCTAGGGGATCAGGGGCTGGAGGCTGGGGAGTGGGGAGGTGAGAGGGGAGGGGACCGTCACTCCAACTGTCACGCATGGTTCTACTGCATGTTCTTGGAATATGCATGGTTCTACTGCATGTTGTTAGAATATGCAGTAGAACCATGCGTGACAGTTGGAGTAACCCTGCACCACACAGCCGTCTGCCGCTGCGCACCTCCTGCTGGAGGTCGCCTCACGGTGACACCACAAAAGCCACTACAAGCAGACTGTGCTTGAAGCAAGCAGCTGCCGACAGCTGCAACAATAATCCAACGCTTCCACAGGTTGCATGTGTGGGGGACGGGGGGGGGGGGGGGTAAAGGTCAGAACTACGCACAGCAAATGCAGTACCTCAGGCTGCACCACACGCTGCGGCCGTCTGCTGTTGCGCACCTCCTGCTTCAGATCCCTCTGCGACCGCAAAGCGGGAAGCAGAGCAGAAAGCAAGCAGCAGCCGACAGCTGCAACAATGTTTCAACTCGTTCCATGGTTCCACAGCTTGCATGTCAGAGCTGCCTGGCTGGCAATGGTAATTCAAATGTGCCTAGAGGGTGGGGGATGGAGGTTGGGGAGGTGAGAGGGGAGGGGGAAAGCATGTGTACTAAACTTTGCGTGATGTATGCAGCAACCCTGCATCACGCGGTGCAGCCATCTGAAAGCAAGCAGCTGCCGACAGCAACGGTTCAGCACAACCAACTGCGTGTATGCAACTTTGCAACCTTCAACTACGCACTGCAGCCGTCTGCTGTTACGCACCTCCTGCTTGAGGTGTCCTCACGGTGACACACTGCAAAAGCCACTACAAGCAGAAAGCAAGCAGCTGCCGACAGCTGCCACAACAATTTGAATTCCCACATTTTGCATGTTAAGGGGCGGGGTGGGGTGGGAGGCGGAAGTCTGAACTACGCATAGTAGATGCAGTAACCCTGCACCACACGCTGCAGCCGTCTGCTGTTGCGCACCTCCTGCTGCAGGTCCCCTTTGCGGTGAACCGCAGGAAGAGTGCAAAGCAAAAAGCAAGCAGCTGCAGCAACAATTCCACGAACCTACAGTTTGCATGTGACGGGGTGAAAGGTGTGCTTCAAGCAGAAAGCAAGCAGCAGCCGACAGCTGCAACAACTGTTCAATAAATCCACAATAAGCACGCGGGCGACGATACTAATTAATTAATTTCGGCCAGCCTAGCCCCCGACCTGCCCCACTTGCACGCGCTGTGCGGTGATGCTCGGTGCACTGCTGTTAGGCCATCAGGAGTTTAACAGACACAGTGAGCTGCAGTTGCTCTGTTCGCACATGTGCACTGACCCCTGCCTGACATGTCAGCACCAGATCGGCCTGCGCATGATGTTTGGGTTGTGTTGCATGGCATGTACATTCAATGTGGCGGCCACACCAATCATTGCAGCTGCTGCAGTCTGCGCTGGCATGCACAGTTTCCAGACCATTCACTGCAGTGACCGCGTGTAACAGTTGGGTTGCAGGTGGACAGTTGTCACCAGCAGTCCTACCCACGCTGTCAGCCACTTGCATCACAACACTAATAGGAATGTAATGTTTCGTGTACCTTTGTAGCTCAGAACTGTGACCAGCGTGACGAAGAACTCTAGCATCATCACCTTGGGTGATTCACTTTCAGTCAACTGTCAGTTGACTGTACCATCAAGGTACCATATTGTCAGTGCGCTCGCTGCATATGTGCGCCGTTGAGAGTGAGCTCGCAACACTTGTAACCTGCGGTGCTTTGCATCAATGCATGCACAATGCTCATCAGCATTGTGCCTTCAGCAAACACCGCAACGCCTTGTGCCATGTCTGACAGCCAACAGCCGCGCAGCAACGGCCGGATTGGCTGCAGAAGGGCGATTTCATGTTGCAGTAAAGCTGGTTTTGTGACCTCCATGCACGTCGCTGGATTGCCCGAAAGGACAGCGATGGAGCAGTAGTAGTAGTAGGAACTGCCAAGGAACAGCAGCTGGTGCCAGTGTGGTTTTGAAACAGCTGCACACTGTCTTTCTTCATATAGTATTTGCGATCATGCTGCATTGGCTGCAGTGCACCCTTGCCTGCAGGAGCCAGCTGCTGCTGCAGGCAGGCTGCTGGTGCAGATCAGGCAGCCGGTCACAGAGGTCGACCACCATCACAGTGCCAGTCTTGCCTGCATGCCAGAATGATGTAGATTGTGTCTCTGCTAGCAATTCCCCATAAACAATTTCCGAAATAATTAATTTTGTCTCTCAATAACCACCCTTAAATAAAGTTAAATTAAATTAATGTGCATGTCACAGCTGCCTGGTTGGCAATTAAAAGCCAAAAGCAGCAATGTGGGTGAAGGCTGGAGGGTGGGGGCGTGAGAGGGGAGAAGACACAATCTGCACTGAAACCATGCGTACGATATGCAGTAACCCTGCACCACACGCTGCAGCCATCAGCTGCCGCTCAACTCCTGCTTCAGGTCACTTGGTAACGCACGGTAGACAAGTACCCGCAGCAGAATGTGAGCAGCTTCCGACGTCTGCAACAAAACCCCAATCAATCACAGCTTGCATGTCAGAGCTGCCTGCATGGCTGGCAATGATAAGCCCTAGGGTGGGGGCGGGAGGGTCGGAAGGTGGGAGATCAGGGGACACGCATCTGCACTAGAACTATGTGTGACGCATGCAGTAACCCCACACACACGCTGCGGCCGTCTGCCGCTGCGCACCTCCTGCTTCAGATCCCTTTGCGACCGCAAGGCGGGAAGTGGAGCAGAAAGCAAGCAGCTGCCGACAGCTGCAGCAACTGTTCGATGAATCCACAGTTTGCATGTGAGAGCTGTCTGGCCGGCAATGATATGCCCATTGTACCTAGGGGCTGGAGGTGGGGGGGTGTGAGGGAGAGGGACAAGAATCTGCACTCAAAGTATGCGTAATACACGCAGCAACCCTGCACCACATGCTGCAGCCGCCTGCCGCTGCTCAACACCTGCTTGAGGTCCCTTGTGACGCATCAACAAAAGCAACCTCAAGCAGAATGCGACACGCACATCAACTTCAACCTCGGTGGTCCAGCTGTCGGTTGTGAGCAGCTGCAAATTCCCGTGGCATTTCCAGTCCCTCACAACCGACAGCTAGACCACCGAGGTTGAGGTTTATGTGCGTGTCGCATCTGCTTGCCTGGCTGCAATGTTGCATAAGCCCCAAATGAAGTTCCTAACCCAAATCCTTAACCCTGCCTGCCAGTGTTGTTGTCATGCCAGTGCCGGCCATTGCTGCTGTCGTGACTGCAGTTGCAGCAGTGGGGGAGGAGGGGGGGGGGGCAGCAAGGACTGCTGATCCCACACGTGCAACAACACACATCGCTCTGCACTCATGACTTACAGAATGCAGACAGAAACCTCAGCCACGCACTGCCGCCATCTGCCGTTGCGCAGCACCTGCTTTGGGCACCTTGACATAGAGTGAAGGCGCCCAAGCAGGAGGTGAGCAGCAGCTGACAACCGCAGCTTACACCCCACATTTAACAACAAACACAACAACGTACTCAACCCCATCTGCCTGCCCGGAGGTGATGCAGGTGCTATCAAGACGCACCAGTACCTCTTGTACCTCCCCCCCCCCCCCCCTGGAACCTCTTAGCCCCCCCCCCCACCCCCCCCCCACCCCCCGCCTGCCAGTGCTGTAATCAACGAATGCAGATGACGCAGCCTGCCCCCTGGGGGGTGAAGTGTGAACACCAACAACACTGCACATACAATATGCAGCAACCCTCATGAGACAATGCAGTCGTCTGCCGCTGCACACCTCCTGCTTGCAGCACCTTGACAAACTGTCGAGGACACTACAGCAGGAAGGTGGGCAGTGGTTGACCATTGCAGCTGGTACCCCACATATAACAGGACGTACCAGTACGTACTCAACCCCATCGCCTGCCTGAAGGTAATGCCTGAGTTATCAAGCAGATGCATCACTTATGGTCAAGCCAGGACATCTTACACCCCCCCCCCCCCCCCCCGCCTGCCAGTGCTGCAGGAGACAAATGCAGATGAAGCAGCCTGACCCCTGAGGGATGAAGAGCGAACCTCAACCACACTGCACATACAGGGTGCAGGAACACACAATGCAGCCATCCACCACTGCACACCTCATGCTTGAAGCACCTTGGCATAGTGTCGAGGACGAACAAGCAGGAGGTGGGCAGCGGTTGACCATTGCAAGTGGTACCCCACACTCAACAAGAGGCATGATACTTACTCAACCCCACATGCCTGCCTGAAGGTGATGCAGGTGCTATCAATGCAGATGCACCAGTATGGTTCAGCCTGGACCTCTTACACCACTACCACCCCCCCCCCTTCCTGCCAGTGCTATAGGCGACAAATGCAGATGAAGCAGGCTGCCCCCTGTGGGTTGAAGTGTGAACACCAACCACAATGCACATACCGGACGCAGCAACCCTCATAAGGCAATACAGTCGCCCGCCGCTGGACACCTCCTGCTTGCAGCACCTTGGCATTCGTCCAGGGACTCAAGCAGGGCGTGAGCAACGGCTGACAACTGCAGCTGAAACCCACACCCACAATTTGATTACCCAAATCAATCACAGAAGCCCCATCTGCCTGCCTGAACTCGACACAGATGCTATCAATCCAGGAGCACCAGCAGTGCTTGGCCTGGACACCTGACACTACACAAAGAGCATGCATTTTTGATAACCTACACGACACACTGCACAGGCTGTCTGCCGCTGCTGACCAGCTGCTGGAGCATTAACGTGATTGACCGCCACATCGTCAACTTCAGCAAGCGGTCTACAGAGGCTGACTGCTGCAGGTGGTTGCTTCAGGCCCTGTGACAGTCACAGCACCTGGCACAAGGGGCGCAGCCCTAGTGCTGTACAGCACGCGCCACACAAAAAAACCGGATGGAAAGAGAGCACAAGAAGAAGCAACAACCACCACAACAGTACAATGGGAAGTTGCCTACGTTGCATACACACAAACACATGACCGCACTTTGCAACTCATGCCGATGGATCTCTCCCCCAGCTTCCCACCACCCACCCACCCACCCACCTTCAACACACCAGCCCCCCCCCCCCCCACCCCCCCACCCACCCACCCACCCAAGCCCGCCCACCTGTGAATGCCCTGACTGAGATGCACAGGTTGGACTCAGGGTGCTGGCAGAACTTGCAGTCACCACAGTACGCCTGGTAGCAGGGGATCACGTGGTCACCTGGGCACACACAGCACAGCACAGCACCACAACAGGGCAAGTGATCAGGGTGGCTTCGGTGACTATGTTCTAGGGGGGACATTCAGCATAGTACGCCTGGTAGCAGGGGGTCACATGGTCACCTGGACACACAAAGCACAGCACAGCACAGCACAGAACCATGCAACAGCATGGGGGGAGGGGGGCGTCAGGGTGGCTGCGGTGACTATGGCCATGCACAGTGGGCACTGAAAGTCTGGGGCAGGGAGGGAGGTCAACATGGTATGTATAGTCACACCAACCGTCAACCATCACCACCACCCTTGCAAGCAGATAGACCAATTGCAAGCCTTGCACCCCCCCCCCCCACCCCCCCCCCCCCCCCACACACACACACACACAAACACACCCTCTGTATCTGCCAATATGGCCACCATCAGTACTGTTTGGGTGGCCTGTGTGGCTTGCTAGGCTGGTCGGAAGGGCTGAGACAGCTGAAATGACCTGGGCAACAGTCGCCGTTACAAAGCAGGGTTTGAAGGGTGAATGCTTCTGCAATTATTCCCGTGCTTGCCATCTTGTTGGCATCGGCCAAATGCCCCCCCCCCCTGCCCCCGCCCAAAACCACCACTGCTGCCTTCCAAGCCCGCCAGGCTGTCTCACCCCCCCCCCCCCTTCTACACACATGCACACTCCCCCACCTCCATCACCCGATTCCACACACACCCGGGGCAGTATCAGGTAGCGGTGGTGTTGGCAGAGACAAAGCGCGGCTATGTCTTGAAGCTAACACCACTGCCACCCAATACTACTTCCTAGACTGGTGCATCGTATGTTTGCAAGCTTGGTAGCAAACCTGGGACGGCTAGACCAGGCACTTGCTAACACCATGTGCACGCATGGACTGACAAAGATCATCAGTCACAGTCCTACACCCTGAACCCTAACCCCAGCACCCACCACACCTTCCCAGGTCACCTGGCTTGATGCTGGTGACTCCCTCGCACCTGCTCTTGATGTATGGCTGCTCAATTTGTCAAGGTGCCCCACATCTAGCTCCCCTCCTAGCAACACCAAACAAACCCCATCATCCCCTTCACCCACACATCCACCCTATTGCCCCCCCCCAAAAAACACCCACCCCACCCTCCCTTGTTACCTGGCTTGACGCTGGTGACCTCCCTCGCACCCGCTCATGGGTGTGTGGCCACACAGCCTGTGTTGCCCCGCTAGAAACACCAAGTGACCCCCACCCTCCAGTACCCCCTGTACCTGGCTTGACGCTGGTGACTCCCTCGCCCCACACTCTCCACCACACCAGCAGCCTCATGACCGAGGATGCAGGGAAACAGACCTGAGCAGCAGCAGCAGCATGGGGAGACAGCACCAGTGTTAGCAGTGCTCAAAACTGAGCCAGCCCTATGACATGCCCCAAACCATCCCAGTCCATAACCTCACCAACGAACCCCCGTGTTCCCAGCCCCCATCACGACTGTTCCTTTCGTTCCATGCACATACCTGCACAGCTGTATGCATGCCACGTGCCCTATACTTGTATGCATGCCACGTGCCCTATATGCCGAAAACTTGACGCGCGCTTCCCTGACCCCCCACATGAGCCCCCACACGGACACTTCTCTTGAGCCCCCCCCCCCCACACACACACACACCCCTTCGCCTGCAGGCGTGCCTCCCAGGATAAACTCACAGTTGCAAACCTACTGGCCAGGCGTGAGCTTAATCTCCCTTCCGATGCCACCCCAACCTCTCTCCGGCGCCCCCTGCCCCCCCCCCACCACCACCATCACCACCATTACCACCACCAACAAACCCACCGATACGCACATTCAGGGTCGAGGCCGTCGAGTGTGTAAGCATCAGTGTGAAGAGCGTTGTTGCCACAATCGTGACGTGCACCTCCCCACAACCCGTCCCCCGCCCCCTTGACAGGCCCCTCACTACATGCACTCTCAAGTTCACACATCTACAGGCCAAGCGTGAGCACCCCCCGCCCCCTTCACTCACACACGCCACCACACACCAATTAATGCGTACCTTCAGGGTCAAGTCCGTCGAGTGTGTATGCGTCAGGCGCGTGTGTGTGTGGCACAATGCGGTCGAGTCGCAACGATCTTTACGCGCACCTACCTACCTTGCTGCGCACCTCCCGTATGCTGCTTTGACTGCCCGGCAGGGCACTGTATTATCGTATCCCCCCCCCCCCCCCCCCCCCCCCCCCGTGCATGTTCACACCTTCAGGGTCGAGTCCGTCGAGTGTGTAGGCATCTGTGTGGCACAGCGATGTTGCCACAATCTTGACGCGCACCTGCCCACAACCCGTCCCCCGCCCCCTTGGCAGGCCCCTCCCAACATACACTGTCACGCATCTACAGGCCAAGCGTGAGCCCCCCCCCCCCCCCCCCCCTCTCACACACACCAGCAAACACAAATCAATGCGTACCTTCAGGGTCGTGTCCGTCCAGTGTGTATGCGTCAGTGTGGCAGAGTGCTGTTGCTACTATCTTGACGCGCACCTCCCACACCCCTTTACCCCCCCCTGGGAAGCCCATAACATACACTCTCAAGCCACGAATGTACGGGATCTACGGGCCAGGCGTCAGCCACCCCCACCCCCCCCAACCCACCCCCACCCTCATATTGGGACACACCACCACACACCAACTAATGCGTACCTCAGGGTCAAGTCCGTCCAGGGTGTATGCGTCAGTGTGGCACAACGCTGTGGCCACAATCTTGACGCGCACCTCACCCGGCCCTGGGGGTCCACAGTCACATTAGTCACCTCCAGGGCTTCTTTGCTGTCCCAGGCAATCGCAGCCTTGCAGTCGATAGGCTTTCCTGCACACAAAGAAAGGAAAGAACAAACAGAAAAAGACATGGGTCAGTATGACAAACGGGGAGGCAGGTGGGTGCCGCTTGTGGCGTCTGCATGTGGGTGTGGGTGGGTGGGGGCAGTTGATGCGATTGCTCACAATCTGCGCGTGGGGAAGGGGAGGGGGACGCGCGCGCGGGGGGGGGGGGGGGGGTAGTCACCTCCAAGGGCTTCTTGTTGTCCCACACAATAGCAGCCTTGCACTCATCGGCTGGCCTGCAAACATAGTGTCGAGTGACACTGCTTTGTGCATTGTGGGTGATTGTAACGAACACATTGGGCGCAGCAGCTCACAGAGAAGGGGCACAGGATATGGTCGCTATCCTACTTTTCACTTTTACAATTATAACCCGCCATACCCAAAGCCCCACAGCATGCAGCAATCGACATCAACACCTCTGCCCAACACACCAAGGGTACAGTCATCCTACTTCAAGTAGGATGCAAGTTGCATCGCTCAGCTGCCAGAGCGCAAGACACGCCAGTAGCACACACCAACACTTGCACCATACACCCAAGTGGCACGTTTACACCAGCACATCGAACCGGCACACTTGCGGTGGGGTGGGGTAGGGTCTCTTCACCCAACCCACACTGCATTTCATAGGCTGAACAGGCAACTAGGGCTCCTTTACGAGTGTGCTGGTATAGAGGAACATCCCTACCAATAATCTGGGTTATCTTAATGCCATTAAAGGTGTATGCATTTGCACCACTCACCCTTTGTCTTCTCGAACTCTGCCAGATCAGCCATGGCTGCAACCACCACGCCCTGCGCACAGGAGACCTTCCTAGCCCGGATCCGGGTGCTGCAGATATCCTAGTACGCAGAAGTGTGAGTTGCTGCGGATGAGCGCGACAGGTTCGGACAGGAGTGGAGTGGACAGCAGCAGACGTGGAACGTATGCGAGCATCCAGTTGAGGCAAGCCAAGACGTTTCGGCTGCGATGGTGCTTTTGATAGAGCAGGCAGACCACACACTGTGTCACATGTTCTCCTGCATTGCGTAATTGGTAATCGTCACGTAATGATCCAGACCGCCGTACCCTCCATTGCCATCCTGCATTTACGCCTGCCTTAACTCCACACGAAAAGCCAGAGTCACTGGTTGAAATGTTCCCAACTTGCTTCCACCCCTCAGGAACCAGCCTATCGCCATGTCCATCCCCTCCCACTGAATTTGCATCTGCGCTCAGAACACCCCACAGAATACCCAGGGCACCATGACATGTCGTGTTGCCATGCTAGCATCCCTTGTAACTCGTTCATGATAATCTTTGAGCCTTCCTGTGTCACACCCATGATTATTGATCAACCACACGATACTCAGCGCACACAGTCACAGCAATGTTGCAACCCAGTCGGCAACAAGGGCACTTGAACTGCAGGCTAGCCTAGTAGCCCTGCAGCCCCATGTGCGGATGCAGCACATCACCCCATGTTGCACGGAGGGCAACTGCTCAACCCCACTGCACATGCACTGACCTTCACTGAGTGCGGCAACCCCACCAACTTATGGCAACATGCCTTTATTCCTGCACAAACCACCCCACATCGCCCCTGAGGCCTCAGCTGCGATGACTAATTGAGCTTGAAGCAGTCACAGTGGAAGCAGTGGTTTGGTCAATGGTTTGTCGAAACAAGTCAAGCGCCGCAAATCAATGCCGTTTCGCAGCAATCGGGGTGTTTCGTTGGTGAAATGTAGGAACGGATGACCAATCGCTGACAAAGGCACTAGTACCTGAGTACCACACATTCGGCTGTAGCACCACAAGCCAACATTCAGAAGTCTCGTTTCGTTCAACTTATTTTCGTGAATCCCATCTACAAGGTTTCACGCACTGTTCCACACTCACCCTAGTCGTTCTACTGTCTTCTGTTGGGATGGCAGCACAGGCAGCTCAGCTAGGGCAGAGGCCTGTGCAGGTCACGGTATGGGGTGCCAGCGGCTTTACTGGGACGCCTCGTATGCGAACACCTGGTGCAGAACTACCAGGTCGTCCGTGGTGGTATGCTGGCCCTGCTGTTGTAGGTGTGGCTGGGTGTGTGGTGCTAGTGACACCACCAACTGATAATGGCAACCAGCGTGGGAATGCAGCTCCAGATCGTCAGGCGTTGTTGTCACAGCTCATGTGCTGTTGTTCAGCTTCAGCAGCGCACATCAAATCCCCTTTGTACGTGGAACTCCTCCTCCTCCCCCCCCCCCCCCTCTCTCTCCTGCACCTCAAGCACATCCAATCACTTTTACACTGTGCCCGCATGTGTCGTGTGCGCTCGTCCCTCCCCATATCAGTGTCACCTCAATCACACATGCACCAAGGCTTTGCCTTCTTGGTCACTTACGTGTCTGCAGAAACTGCCCCCCCCCCCCCCCCCAACCCCACCCACCCACCCACCCACCCCTCACCCCCACCGCCACCCCCCCCCACCCCCCCCACCCACCCCACCCACCCCTGACACTGCGCTCCCTCCACACCCACCCACCCTCAGGGCAAGTGCGTTGGGCAATGGCTGGTCGCAACAAGGCCAAACTGCAGGAGGTGCAGCAGCAGCTGGCTAAGTACGACCCAAACATCATGGAGGTGCGCACTGGTGTTCCGTTTCCGCCAGACTGATCATGTGTGGGTTCTTCCCCTTTTTTGGGGGGGGGGGGCTGAGTGCATTTACGCGCAAGAGCAGCAGAGAGCAGCACAAGGAACCTGCTGGGAAAACGTGTAATGATGACGATAAGCAGCAGCACAGCTGGCACAGTACTGCCCAGGAAGGGGGCTACGTTTCATATTGGCGCACCACAGCAGGCACAGCACAGCATGAGCCCACCATCACGGAAGCTGCTGTGCACGCTGGTTTTCTGGGGGCGCGCGCGGGGGGGGGGGGTGGGGTGGGGGTGTGGGGGGGGGGGGGCTGACAAGTGGATGGTGGGGACCCCAGCGCTGGGTGTGGTGGGATGTGGTGTCACATCATCCACGCTTGCATCACCCACGATTGTTGGCAAGCTCGCTGAGCACTCTCATTGCTGCTGCTGCTGCTGCTGCTGCTGCTGCTGCTGCTGCTGCTGCTGCTGCTGTTGCTGCTGTCACAGTCAGTGCCGCTTGTGATTGCAGATGCTGATGACTCCCAGCCCTGGCTGCCATGGCGGCCGTACAGACGTCATCATCAGCACGGCAGGTGATGTGACTGTTACTATCACTGTTTTTTTACCAATGCTACTGTAAATGTTACTGTTCATGCCACCAGACCAGCTGTGCCGGGGGGGGGGGGTAAGCAGGTAGCCTGTACTGGCTAATGTTGGGTTTGGGGGAGGGGATAGTCTCCCACACTATTTTGTCTCACATGGTCCAAGTAGTCAAGAGGCATGCAGAAGACAGTGGCTTGCAAGCCCTGAGCACCCCCCCCTGCAGCATTATGGTGAAGGAGACATGTAGCAGTGTGAAGGTGCATTGTGGTCGCTAGTGGCCGGTCACTCCTGTCATTCATTCTGTGCATGCACTGCACACACAATCATCCTGATACTCTAGGTTTGGTCACCAACTGTTGCCACCGCCTGACACTTTTGCCCCTGCAGGTCCGTTTGCCAAGTATGGTAGCAAGGTAGTTGAGGCAGCGGTGGAACAAGGCAGCCACTACTGCGATATAACAGGTGGGTGCGGCTATCTAATTGCAAGGATTGCAGGGCTACGCACCCAAATTGGACAGCAGCAATCAAGTTATAATCAAGCAATTTGTGTATCAAGGTAGGACAGGGCGCAAAAACATGTGGTTTGTGTGTGTGTGTGGGGGGGGGGGGTGTCACCAGCAGGGTGGGAGGACTTGTGTTATTTGGAAGGGCATGAGGAGAGGCAGCCGTGGAACAAGGCAGCCACTACTGCGACATAACAGGTGGTGGGGCAGTCTGCCTGTGCCATCGTGTGTCAGTGTTGCGGTCAGTGTTGCGGATTGCAGCATGCGCAGGGAGATGCACCATCCAATTTGGATACTGTGTCTCAGTCAAGCAAATTTCGTATCAAGCTGGGACAGGGTGTGTAGAGTTTTTTTTGGGGGGGGGGGTAGGGCAGAGGGGGAAGCCTGAACCCAGTGGTATGTGATGGTGATGTTTGACATAAGGTATAAGGCCCCCGACTGCCCCCCATCATCCCCTCCCCTTCCCTGCCCCCACCCCCCGGGGCCCCCATCGTTTCCTGCAGGCGAGCTTGTGTGGGTGAAGCGCATGATCAAGTCGCACCATGAGTCAGCACAGAAGAAGGGAGTCAAGGTGAGAGGGCTGCAAATTGTGTGTTGTTTGCGAGTGCTGTTGTTTGCGTGTGCATGGGTGGTTGAGTGTGTTAGGCACAGGGAGTACATGTGTAGCATACTATCAACATGCACGTCAAGGAGTACATGTGTGGTGGGGGGTGGGGTGGGGGGGGGACTGGGGCTTTCCTTTCTGGCCTTTTGTTTGGACGGGGTTTTGGGTGTGTCCTTGGTGAGGGAGAGTGTTATCCGTGTGCTGCTAGTTCAACCCTGCTGTGGGCCATCATGCAACACACCTTTGTTGTTTCGAATGGCCTGAGCTCAGTGTATGTATTTGCTGCTGCTGCTGCTGCTGCTGTTGCTGCTGTTGCTGCTGCGCTGCTGCTGCTGCTGCTGCTGCTGCTGCTGCTGCTGCTGCTGCTGCTGCTGCTGCTGCTGCAGATTGTCAACTGCTGTGGGTATGACTCAGTGCCGTTTGACCTGGGAGTGCTGCTGCTGGCGGACCATGCACGCAAACACCCTCGACAAGTGAGTGAGAGGGGTGTGTGCGAGCAGTATGGCCAGGTGTGTGTCGACAGAGAGACTGCATGCGTGCACATGCATGCTGGCTAGTAATTATTTGACAAGTATAGTCAAACAATGACGCTAGCAAGGAAAACCAGGACGATCCCTGCATCAGAGCTGTCGTCAGAGTGAGATAATAAGGAAGGTTCCACCTGGGTGGTGGTCTTGCTTGCGTTTACGACAGTCTGTGTGTGGGGTGTGTGTGTGTGTGGGGGGGGGGGGGCATCAGGAGGAGGGGGGATGCACGGAGACACATTCCGTCAGTTGAAGAGGGTAACACGGTGCAGGGGGGAGGGTGCTTGTCGCACCGGTGCCTGTGGATGTCATTTGGTTGGTGTGATGGTGGCAGCACTGCCAGCTGGATCATGCACAGTCAGGGACACATTCTGGGCTTTACGACAATGCGTTACAGCTGACGATACTGTTGTGTTTATCTGTCCTGCCTCCCCCACCCCCCCCCTCCCCCCCCCCCCCCCACACACACACACACACCCATTTGCAGGGGTCTGTCCCAGGTGTATGGTCTTGCTGTTGATGCTCGTGGTGGCTCTCAGGTGGCACCATCGCCTCAGGCTTCAACCAGGCTGAGGCTGAATCAAGTGCTGACGTGGCAGCATTCATGGCAGACAAGTACTTCCTACTGCCACCGGACGCAACGTGAGTGGGTTGTATTGTTCGGCAAACATCGGCAAACTCTCTGTGGAGTGAGGTTGGGGGGGGGGGGCTTGGGTTTGTGGAGTGGCGGCGGTGCACGTGGCTTGCACTTCACCAATGCATGTGGACCTGTCAATGCTGTGCTGATTATGAAAGTATCCACTTGTAACAACCTCCCCCCCCCATTATGTGGAGGGTGCTTTTTGAGGGGGTGTCTGAGTACAGTGCTGAAGTGGCTGCACTCATGGCTGCTGCAGGACGCAGCGTGAGTTCATTATTGGCGGGGGTTGAGCGATAGTGGTGGAGCAGAGCAGCACAGCATGTGAGTAGGAGTTGACACATGACTCGTCACCAAGAGATACACACACCAACAGACAGGAGTGCAGGGTTTGGAAGCGGTTCAAGGCAGCCTGTGTTTTGTTTTGTAGCTTTTGACTAATATCTGCTGCTGCTGCTGCTGCTGCTGCTGCTGCTGGTGTTGGTGTTTGTGTTGCAGGCGTGGGAGTGATGTGCCCCCTGGTCTGCTACCTGAGTGGAACCCCTACAGCAACAGCTGGATGGGACCATTCGTGATGGAACCTGTCAACAGGTGAGACAAAGCAATGTCATAAACCCAAACCCTCCACCCAAACCTTTCATCCAAACCCTGACCCTTAACTAGCAACAGCTGGATGGGACCATTTGTGATGGAGCCAGTAAACAGGTGAGGGTCACGCACGTGGTGGGAACATGAGGACACAGTACTCATCACATGCATGGCGTACATGATGCAGCAGCGTGAGACGCAACTGAACAGTCCCCCTCTTTTGTGTCACTCAAGTCCCTTCACCCCTTCCTCCCCTTGCAGGCCTACCACTTCATAAATATACAGGGGCGTTGCCTGACCTCCCTCCCCTCACCCCCACCCCCTTCCCTGCAGCCGCATGGTTCAGCGCAGCAGTTACCTGAATTGGCAGAATGGCACTGACTCAAGTACCGTGAAGCACTGACCCCTGCCCCCTCCCCTGCATGCAGCCACACATCCCCACAAGCGTCAAGTTTGAACCCCCCCTCTTGCCATTCCACTGTGTATGTGCAGCCGCATTGTCCAGCGCAGCAGCTACTTGAATGGTACCTACGGCAGTGACTTCAAGTACCGTGAGGCCATGAGCTCAACCAGCATTTTGGGGCGGGAGCTATGAGCGCAGGCATGGCGGGAGTGGGGGCAATGTTTGCTCTGGGACCCATCAGGAACCTTGCCAAGAAGTGAGTGAACGGGGTGGGTGGGGGGGGGGGCTGCAGAGGGACGCAGGGGCGGGACAAGGGGGGGGGGGGTGCAGGGGAGGTGTTGTGGTTGGACCCAGGACAGGCAATTGGTCAATAGTGTGAGAGAGGGGGTGGATGTAGATGGAGGGGGGGAGGGAGGACGACAGAGGGGGGGGGTCGTAGAAGAGGTGTTGCGGTGTGCCCTGGCAGCCATCAGAAACTTGGCGTGTGTGAAGTGAGTGAACGTGGGGGGGGGGGGGGGGGGGGGAAGGGGGGGGGGGAAAGGGGTAGGGAAAGGGGGGGGGGGGTGCAGATGGGCCGGGTGGTTCATGGGGTGTGGTGGGGGAAGGGTGTATGTGTGTTGACCATTTGGTGTGTGTGTAGGAGGATTGTTGCGTTGTACCCTGGAACCCAGCAGAAATCCAGCCGAAACTGAGTGACGGGGGTGAAGCGTAGTATATGGGGGGTACAGAGAGGGGGGGGGGGGCGAAAGGGGAGAGGGGGGGAGAGGGTTGTGCGGTGGGCCTGGGCTCAGAGCCTTACCATGAATCTGGCCGAGACGCGAGTGTGTTTTTGGCACAATGCAGCGTCGCCTCTGTTGAGCTGCCACATCAAGAATATTGACAGCACGTGTTGGTGCTGTCTAGACAAGAAAGAAGTGACACACATCCATACTGGCTTGGAAAGAAGTGACACACATCCATACTTGGCACGGGAAGTTGTCAGGGTGGTGTTGACTGTGTTCAATCAATGTGTACATGCTAATACTGCCACGCGTGTAACTGCTGCCATAAACTTGGCAGCTAAGCTCATGTGCTGGTGTGCTGCTGCTGCTGCTGCTGCTGCTGCTGCTGCTGCTGCTGCTGCTGCTGCTGCTGCTGCTGCTGCTGCTGCTGCTGCTGCTGCTGCTGCTGCTGCTGCTGCTGTGCTGCTGCTGCTGCTGCTGCTGCTGCTGCTGCTGTGCTGCTGGCCCCAGGCGCCTGCCTCAGCCTGGTGAGGGTCCCTCGCGTGACATGATGCTGAATGGTTACTGGAAGCACACCATGATTGGACTCACAGAGCCAGCAGCAGCAGGGGAGCAACAACAGGTATGTGTGTGTGTGGGGGGGGGGGGTGTGGTGGTGGTGGCGGTGTGTGTTTTGCGAATATATGTGTGTGCCACGGTGGGGGGGGGGGGGTGTTGAACAAGGAGCTGTGTGAGGAGGGGGGGGGGGGCATCTGTGCATGTGTGTGAGTGGGTGGGTGTTGACTGGCTGTGCATGTGTGATGGACTCACAGAGGCAGCAGCAGCAGCAGGGGAGCAACAACAGGTATGTACGGGGTGATTTTGGGGGGGGGGGGGGCTGCTGGTTGTTTGTTGGAAGGGCTGTGAGGTGGAAGGAAAGGGGGCTGCGCGCATATAAGTGCATCTGGTGTGAGGTACATCTGAGTATGGTGTGGCGATACTTGACGGCACAATACCAAATGCCTCCCCGGCCAGCGTGTCGTTCGATATGTCCCTCTCAACTGTGCCGCAACGTCTGTACTGCATGTTGTACAGGCATATGTTGCTTATGAGCACCGTGTTTGCGGTTGCTTGTGCCTGATCAACATTTGTCGTTTCCTTTACGTCTTGACATTCAACCTGCTTCTTTACCTTCACCCCTGTCTGACTGTCCTCCCGGCAATCTCTCCTCACCCATTTCCCCCCCCCCCCCCTGCTGTCCCCTGACACAGGTTGTGCAAGCGTATGTTGCTGATGAGCACCGTGACCCAGGTGTCTGGGGCACTGCACGCATGGTGCTGGAGGTGGGGCTGTGCCTTGCCTCTGTGGCAAGGCATTTGCCAGGTCAATACTTGTTGTTTCACCAGCTTTGGCCCTTCCAACCCCTCGCTGACTGTCCTTCCGGCAATTCTCCTGACCCTCTTGCACTCCCCCCCCCCCCTCCCCCTTGCTAACACATGACACAGGTTGTGCAAGCCTATGTTGCTGACGAGCACCGTGACCCCGGTTACTGGGGTACTGCGCGCATGGTGTTGGAGGCGGGGGCTGTGCTTGGCCCTTGATAGCAGTGCGTGTGCTGCTGCTGGCTGTGCGCCAGGGGGTGTGCTCACACCGCAAGTGCAATGGGCCTGGTGCTGATTGAAAGGCTGAGGCAGGCAGGACTCAAGTAAGTGTTCCGTTGGTGTGTTTGGGGGGGGGGTGAGGGGGGGAGGGGGTGTTTTCACAGGAGATCACCATGTGTCTGTTGGTGGTTGAGCTGGGCTTTAGTCGGGGCTTGAGGGGGCTTTATGAGTGGACATTGCTAGCATCTGGGGCAGTGTTGTCCCGTGCTTGGCGTATGTTGTGGTGGGAGGCAATGTCTACGACGCGTGGAATTGACCCTGTTTTGCTCTGGTGTCACTGTGTCACTGCTGCTGCTGCTCGCTGTCTTCAGGTTTGACATCACCCAGTCTCCAGCGCTGGACAAGGTGCAGCAGCAGCAGCCAGCACTGACAGCAACAAAGTGAAGGAAAGTAGCGCTGGAGTAGTCAACTGTCAGCAATTGGTATGCTTTTCACTTGGTGTGAGGTATGGTGTGAAGCCATCCTTGTGCAGCTTCAGGATGCCGTGCTGCTGCGGCGCTACCTTGTGGCATAACAGCAGCTGACACTAGCAGCGGGGAGTTGCATTTGTGATCTCATGCTGCGGCACCTGGCATGGGGTGGGGGGGTGTAATAAATCGTGCACAGCTGTGTTTCAGCTGCCCTCTTGTATTGCTGTCAAATTCGGGATGCTGCGCAGCAAGGGTTGTGTGGTGCCAGTACTTCAACTTGGCGGCTGCCAGAGCCAAACGCGACATATGTCTTGTAGTATGACTCAGTGAGTGTGTGAGAGTGTGAGTGAGAGATGTGGGGGATTTCAGTGGCTGTCGTGCGCAATCAGCTGACTTGCCAAGGACATGCACACACATGCAAAGCAGCAGGAGTGAG
This sequence comes from Desmodesmus armatus, assembly GCA_007449985.2. Classification (NCBI taxonomy): domain Eukaryota; kingdom Viridiplantae; phylum Chlorophyta; class Chlorophyceae; order Sphaeropleales; family Scenedesmaceae; genus Desmodesmus; species Desmodesmus armatus. The sequence goes on from VIIQ02000768.1 coordinate 76,094, forward strand.
CAGGGCTGGCTCCCGTCATGTTGAGTTGTTGGCTGGTGCTTGTCGCTGCACACATGTTGTCAGTGGTAGTGGCACTGTAATTGGAGCCTGTGCTTTACATAATACAAGCTGTTGCATGCATATCTGAAAGCAACACACGTGTGAACAGGTGGTGCAGGGTTTGAGCCTGTTTGGGGCCAGCTTGTCTGCCTGGCACGTGATGAATGATGAAGTGAGTGGAGATGTGTTGAGTTGAGTTGAGAGAGTAGTTGTTGCACCACTGAAATGTGGAGCTAGCCTAAACATGTGGAATGTACACAGGGGGTGTTTCATTCCGGCTTTTTTAAATCAATTGGCTGTTGTGCTGGTAACATCCTCACACATGACTCAAGAGACTGGGGTACACATTAGTAGGTCCTCTGGGCACTATCCTGAGACCTTGGCTTGCTGGCTGGTGCCAAGGTTGGGACTCTTCCCGCAGTTACTGTAACTGTACTGTACTGGTAACAGAGGCAACCCTGGTGCTGCAAGCAATCCGGTTGAGTGCCCACCTCCTGTCTCGTTCTCACAACTTCTATGACCACAACTGATGCTGCGACAGACACATGCCAGGGGGTGCTGATGCCCCCAGTACTGCTTTTCTACTGGCTGCAGCTGTTACCAATACCATTATCGCAGGGGGGTTTTCTCTTCCCCTGCACTAGCCAGCGAGCAGATCTGCTTATGGGTGCTTTCACAGATATTAGCGCCCTTCCTTCGCTTCGAGTGGGCGGTTACACAACCTGGTTGCAGGTGGGCTGGTCCAGCTGCTCAAGAAGGGAAGCAGGAGGGGGGGGGGGGGTGACATGCACACGCGTCAAGCCCAGCCTGGATCCGCACGCAGTATAGCATGGTCAATGTCTACACTCTCACACCCTAGCGCCTGCTCCAAATGCAACACGGCACCATCTGTGGTGAACAACACACCACAGTAACCTGCTGCTGCTGCTGCTGCTGCTGCTGCTGCTGCTGTTGGCACGACCGCGTGGGGGCCCACACACACACAAATCCAAGTGTGACTGAAACCACTAATGCCATCTGCGCATCACTGGCCCTAGCTCCTGTGTGTACAAGACTGGGTTGCATTCATGTCTGCATTCACTGCTGCAGCTGCTGCTTCCGCTGGCCCCAGACAGGACTGCAGGGTAGTGACGCCCAAGGAGCAGCAGCAGCAGCAGCACTACTGGCCCTGCTGCTAAAGGTACCCGGACTGTATACTGCTGCTGCTGCTGAGGGTGTGTCTGGCACCACCAGCAGCCTTCTGCTGCTGCTGCTGCTGCCACCGCCCAAGCGGCTACTAAAAGGAGATGAGGCCCAAGGAGCATCAGAAGCATTACTCCTGCCGCCCGCAGCTGCTGCTGCTGCTGATGGGCTGTTGCAAGCAGGCCAAGCCGCCTTTATGTTTGACTGGCGCGTTGACGGGGTGGCAGGTGGGCTGTCAGGCCGTGTGACTCCTGCCAGGTAGTTTGCTGCTGCTGCTGCCTGGCTGCGCTGCACACTGCGCACAGCCACGAGCAGGGAGGCACTGCGGGCTTGCTCTGCTGACAACTGCTGTTGGGACCTGTGGGCCAGCCCGCGGGGAGGGGGGGGGAGCAATGGCAAGGGTTTGTATGAGTGCTCAGCGTGCGGCTCACTTTTTGGGAGGAGATGGGCGTGGGTGATACATTGCAGATTCAGCGACAAACCTATACGATGCGAGAAAAGGGATGCCCTGAAGGTTGCGGGGCACATGCCAGCAGCAGAGAGGCACTGTGGGCTTGCTCTGCAGACAGCTGCTGCTGGGACCTGCTGCTGCTGAAAGGAGCGAGGGCTTCCGGCAGCTTCGGCTGTTGTGTATGTGGCCAGCCGGTGGGCGTCCGCCCCCCTTATCCTTACCAAACTTTGGTCCGGGACAAAAAGGTGGAAAGGGGATAACATCATTCAGCGTGCAGGGTCAACTCGGGGCTGGTGGTCAGGACATCAACTTGTTTGGTGTGGTATGCCAGTAACGTCGGGGCTGGCATGTGATGTTAGCAAAGGGAAGGGTAGTAGTTCAGGGGTGAGGGTGGAAATGCAAGACAGCTTGTGTGCTGTACAACCGTCACCGCATGAACTTCATGGCATTTCAGTGTTTCTGCTCACCTGTGCAACTCGTCTTGCAGGGTAACCGCATACTGAGCCAGCATCAGTGCAGCATCACTGCCCTGCACTGACCCACCACCACCACCAGCAGCAGCAGCAGCAGCAGCAGCAGCTGGTGATGGACCTTCCCTTGCCAAAGCAGCTTCACCAGACTCTTCTCCTGCTGCTGCTGCTGCTGCTGTTGTTGTTGTGTGTGTCTGCAGCAGCTCTGCCGCTCTCTGCTGCAACTGGGTCAACAACTGCCGCTCAACTTGCTGTTTCATCTTCACCAGTAAGGCTGACTCATCAATGCTGCCGCCATTGCTGCCACCATTGCTGCCATAGCCGCCGGCATTGCTGCCGCCACGTACGCCCCTAGCAGGCGCCGTGGAAGGCCGCGCTCCCCAGCCGCCATTGCTGTTATCATTGCTGCCGCCACAGCCGCCGCTGCTGCTGGTGTTGCTGCTGCCGCCAGTGGCCCAGCTGATATCCTTGCCGGCGTTGGAGTCCAGCAGGGCACCTGAGAACAGCAGTACCACCAACGGCTGCCTGAGGACCTCTACCGATTCATTACAGCTGAAAACAGCTTGTTTTGCTGTCCCGACCGCACGCTCGCACGCCTATCGTGCTTGGTCCTGCCCTCGATTGATGTCACAGCAGCCTGGCTTCACCCGGCTGTTGGGGGCGGTCATTGACCTCCTCAAATACCATGTATCAATTAGCGATCCAGGCAACTTGCCTGCACCAAGGCAGGCACCACACCCAGCCCTCCACTTGTAATGACCACAAATCGCATAAGGAAAATTGGGGACGCCGAAAACTCAGCTGAAAACATCCCCTCCCCCCCCCCCCCCTCCCCCTCCCCCCCACAAGGATGTAGGTTATATGTATGGGATGCTGTACTACAGCAGTAGAACCTGCTAAGACCACGTGTGTGTACTCTCATGTATCCTCACAGTTCAACACACACACAGACACCCACCTGCCAGCAGCAAGTCTTTCCTGTAGTGCTGCCGCACTAGGGCAGCAGACCCCGTGACTACCCAGGAGGGCTTGGGAGAGCTGCTGCCACCTGTTGCTGCCGCTGCTGTTTGTGGTCGTACATCAGAGGCAGAAGCCGGCCTCTGTATTGGTGTAGCTCTAGCAGCAGATGCCTGACGTGCTGCTGCTGCTGCTGATGGCGCTGCTGCTGGTGACGTGAACATGGGGTTGGCAGATGTGGTGGTCTGGGGGGCAACAACAACTGCAGCAGCAGTAGGATACTGCTGCTGCTGCTGCTGCTGCAGGTGTTGCAGCTGCTGTGCAGCCAGTTGGTCTGTGAGTTGCTGCAGCTGCTGCTGCGTTGCGGCCAGCTGAGAGGAGTGGAGGGACTTGAGCTCAGATATGTCATTTGTCAGGGAACGAACCTGAGCAGCAGCAGCAGCAGCAGCAGCAGTCGTCGCAGGCCTGGTGCTGCACTGCTTTCATCACACTCCTGTTCCAATCCTCCATGTACTACATCCAAGCAGGACATGCGCTCTCTTCTTGCAGCGCCCATGCAGCTGGCACACATCTCCAACCCCTCCCATCAGATCAAGATCACTGCTGTGCAGTCTTTGTGAAACCCAGTCACTGAACTATATGCCGGACTAACTATTTGCCGGATGGCATGTGATGCAGCAGCTGCTGCTACACCTACAGAGATGGGATCACCGACTTGGCAACCACCAAGAAGGTCGCACCCACCACCCGGCTCGCACCTGTGCCGCCAGGTTTGCTCTTTCCTCTGCAGCAGCTGTCGCCGCCGCCGCTGCCGCCGCCTTGACTTTGCGCAGCTGCACTCACGCACATGCAACAGGACAAACATGCAAGTGGCAGTGCGTTGTGCTTGATGCCTTCCATACTGCATGAAGTAGCACACCGAGGAGTGGTATAGACAGTACACCAGAGACTGCTAGTGCAGCAGGCAGTTCAGCTTGATCAGTTTTGCGCCCAACATCCCACCATGCCTACACTGTACCATGGCAGATAGCCCCCCCCCACCGCTGCAGCCTCAATGCAGTACACAGAATGCCCTCCCCTCGCGTACCCTGAACCCTAGCAACCAAGTGCGTGCCTGCTGCGGCGGTCATGCTGGGTTGAAGTCAGGGTTGCCTTCTTTCCCTGATGCCCACACTGCGCGGCACAAACCTCATACACATGGAGCTTGGATCCCTGACAGTGGAACGCACCCCCCCCCTCACACACACTTTGTCATACATAATGTCCTACCTGGTTTGTGAGTGCTGCCTCCCTTCCCGCTGCAGCCTCAGCAGCAGCGGCCAGGTCCCCCTCCAGCCGTGTTATGCTGTGCTGTGCTGACCGCAGGTCACGAGAGGCTGCAGCCAGCTGACCCTCAAGCATCACCCTCACAGCATCGCCATTGCTGCTGCTGCTGCTGCTACTGTGCGTCAGTGCCGGCTGCTGCTGCTGCTGCTGCTGCTGCTGCTGCTGCTGCTGCTGTCTTGCAGCAGGAGTGTGAGAGTGTTGGCTGCTGCCAACTGCACTGGCAGCCGCTGCCACCAGATGGTGCTGCTGCCGTGCTGCGGCAGCAGCACCATCTGCTGCTGTCACTTGCTGCTGTTGAGTGGCGGTTCCCTGAATAGCTACTGCAGTGCCTGCTGTACCTGCTGTTGCTGCTGCTGCTGCTGCCAGCTCTAGCCCCTGCCTGTCATGTCTCCATCGAGGCACCAGCCTGTCCAGCAGCTGCATGCGTGAAACAACGAACGGATGCAACCCTTCTGAATACGCTTCCAGCAATGGCCTACCGCATGATAGTACAGTACAGTACAGTAATAGGGGACAGGGTCCCAACCTCGGCGCTAGCCAGCGAGCCTCGGGCTCATGAGGGTGCCCAGAGGGCCTACTTGCGTACCCCAGTCTCTCTATATAGATCCTGATAGATCTTGGCTCAACTGAGCTCAGCAGTTCAACAGGAGGCCACCAGCTGGGGGCAAAGAAGATGAAAAAGGCTGAACGAGGGACCCAACCAGCACTTCAAGGACCTATTCTGCCCTTGTGCCCAGCCCACCCACCTGGCTGTAGTGGCAGTGCAGTGAGTCAAGCTCAGCCTGCAGCGCATACACCTAGCAGCAGCAGCAGCAGCAGCAGCAGCAGCAGCAGCAGCAGCAGCAGCAGCAGCAGCAGCAGCAGCAGCAGCAGCAGCAGCAGCAGCAGCAGCAGCAGCAGCAGCAGCAGCAGCAGCAGCGGCCAAAGCAGGAGTTTAGGTAACAGGGCAACCTGTCAACATTTCTGAAAGGCTGGGCACAGCCTGCTTGCCCGTGCCTACTGGTGGGTCACTGACCTGCCCGAGGTTAGTCAGGCGACTAATAGCCTATGATTCCCTGGCCTTCTATCTATTGAAGCATCAACATGTAGAGTGCAACCCACCGACTGCTTAGCCGCTCAGCAGCAGGCGAATCCGTGGATCGTCCAAACTCGGAGTTTGACCAATACTGTGCCTTGGAGCAAAACCTTCAAGGCATTTGCTGCCTGCTAGCACCCTTTGGCTGTCTCCTCCGAGCAGCAGCATGCTCCCACTGCTCACAGCCCTGCAGATCTGCCCCTCACCTGTGCGCGTAGCTTGGCTTCAGTACTGCTGCTGCTGCTGCTGTTATCAGCAGCAGCTGCTTCTTCAGACAACCATTGCTCCATGCCTCCTTGGTTAGCTGTACAGCTAGGGGCTGAACTCGCTGCTTTTAGCTTGGGTACCGCACTCCCGGTGCTGCTGTTGTTGCTGTCGATGCTGCAGGGTTGGTCTGCACGCTGTGACGCAGGGACTGGGATGTGCCTGTTCAGCTGCTCTGATGTAGGGTGCCCTGTTGTGTGTTACGCCAGCACCCTCACTGCTTGAAGCTGCTGCTGCTGTGGAACACTCCCTCCACAGGGCGTCAAAGGGTGCAGAATGTGCGTCTGGTTGGCCCGTTGGAAACCAAAACTTGATTCTCACTGATACTACGGAACTGACAGTTGCCTGTCATCGCTATCATCAGCAGTCACAGCTGTTGCCCCCAGAGTGGAATCAGCTGATGCAGTGTCACTGTCAGCAGCATGCTGATGTTGGGGCACGATGGAGGAGGGTGGCCTGACGTGCTGAGAGTGTACAACGAGCACTATGTGATACAAAGTGAATTGTCAGCTGCTATGCGGGTGCTGTACAGGATGATACTCCTAGCAAAAGCACCAAGCTGTAGCACAAGACGCACACAAAAGAGGTCCCGAGGGGCACAGGTGAATACGGAAACATTTCGTATAACCAAAATGCTGTATAGGGGCCGATAAAAGCTCCACGAGCCTAATCATCCTGATCATGACTAATCTGACACTTGTTTGCTACTGCCACTTGTTTGCATGTAAGCATTGCAACAATGCCCCCCAGCGTCGATGCCAAGGAGCTCTTCAAAGTGTTTTGCGTGCGGTCTCAATCGCGCCTTCTTGTTGGTGCTGTTGCTTTGTGATCAGCAGATCTGTGCACATCCTGGTTTCTATCCTCACATTGAAAACCCTCATAACTCACATCAAGCAAACGTTCTGTGCTCCGAGAAACATATCAGGCTCTACACTGATCAGATGCTAATTGTCAGCTGACATGCAGTAGTACAGGGCCCCTACAGTATAGTACAGGGACTGGGCCAGTCTGGGTCTGTTCGCACCAGCCATGGCTGTCAACGGTCAGCAGATGGCCCCGTTCCACCTAGCTTTCCCTGTTCACTGCGTCTCAGCAGCCCGCGAGTTCTATGGAGGGTAAGCAGGGCTGCTGCTGGGGTGTGGCATGGCTACAGTCGTCCCGGCAGTAGCGGGTCACCCGAAATGATTGGCTCAGCCAGGAACTTGCCACGCTGCTCACTGCAACACTCATCTTCATCTAAGCATTCCCGTGCGCCACATGGGCCGTCATGTACTGGGTAACCTCCCTTGTGGGTTGTTCAGCTTTTGCAGAGCCAATTACTGTAACTGTAACTGTAACTGTAGTGGCCAGCTGGAGTACATCCACCGTGTTGACCGCAACAGCAGTGGGACAGGCACGCCCTCTCCCATATGCCCAGTGCTGTCCCTGCAGCAGCTGCTGCTTCCTGTGCATTGTATATGGTAACTGGTGATTGACGTACAGATGTGTGGGGTGTGCTATGCTGCAGTGTACTGGGGTGTCCTGAGGGGCGGTCAGCTGAGCGCTGGGTGGACTTCAACCTGTATGGACACCAGGTGGGTGGGAGTTTGTGTGCATGGGGGGGGGGGTCAATGATGAAATCTCTGGTGGTGGTGGGGGGGGGGGGTATGTGGCGGGGTGGGGGGGGGGGAATGGCGCTGGAGGGTGGCTGCAATCTGTTGCAATCCGTTGACGCTGAACCTGCTTTCGACACCAGGTGTGTGTGTGTGTGTGGGGGGGGGGGGGGGGCGATGCTGGTGGTGGAGGCGGGGGGGGGGTCACTGGATGAATGCGTTGCGGGGCATCACTTGCTCACACTTCAACCTGTTTGGGACATCAGGTGCGTAAAGCCGTGCTGAAGGGGGTGGAGGTGATTCATGCTGGAGTCTGCTTGCAAGAACCGAATGGGAGGGGGGGGGGAGAGATGTTGTGCGTTGTGTTTGTGGGTGCACGTGGGTGGGCGTGTGGGTGCTCAACAGCAGCAGCAGCAGCAGCAGCAGCAGCAGCAGCAGCAGCAGCAGCAGCAGCAGCAGCAGCAGCAGCAGCAGCAGCAGCAGCAGCAGCAGCAGCAGCAGCAGCAGCAGCAGCAGCAGCAGCAGCAGCAGCAGCAGCAGCAGCAGCAGCAGCAGCAGCAGCAGCAGCAGCAGCAGCAGCAGCAGCAGCAGCAGCAGCAGCAGCAGCAGCAGCAGCAGCAGCAGCAGCAGCAGCAGCAGCAGCAGCAACATCAAATGTGTGTTTCCTTGCCCGCGTGTGGTTGCTTCCGCTGCTGCCATGTGTACTGTGCATGAGCTGTGGCTGTGTTGCATGGCCCTCCTGCTGTTTATTTGCAGATTGTAGCTCACAAGGTTGATGGCTACAACGCTGACAGCAGTGCAAACCAGGTAAAAGAAAAAGAAACCTGATGCCTGTACCCCAGTCTACATACCGCCTGTGATATGTATGCTGTTTGACCTTGAGGCATCTGTCGGCACTCTGACTGTGGCTCGCAAGCCAATTTGCGTTTGTTGTGAAGAGTATATGGTGGCGAGTGTATGGCTGAATCCGTTCACATTATTTGTATTTTTTCCTGCCTTCACACTGTGTTTCAGTTTGTCAGCGCAGCTGCTTCGAGCCTGTTTGTAACATCGCCGCCACCCCTGTTTTCCTGCTCCCTATAGGTCGATGGTGATCCTGTTCCTGTGCCCCACTTTGGTGCTGCACTGAGTGTGGAGCAGTTCCAGCAGCTGTCAGGGCGGCTGAGGGAGGCTGGGGTGAAGTTTGTGATTGAACCACACCTGCGGTTCCAAGGGCAGCCGGGTGAGCAGGTGAGCCGTGTGTGTGTGTGTGTGTGTGTGTGTGGAGGGGGGGGGGAGGACGTGAGCCTGGTGGGGTGGGGGGAGGGACAGTGGCAAGAAGTTGGGTGTAGTGCCGTGGGAGAGGGGCATGTGTGGAGCATGTTCGTGTGGGGTGTGGTAGGCGGAGCACTTCCAGCGGCTGTCAGGGCGGCTGAGGGAGGCGGGCGTGAAGTTTGTGATTGAACCACACCTGCAATTCCAGGGGCAGCCAGGTGAGCGGGAGGGTGGTGGGGGTGGGGGGTGGGGGTAGTGGCAGAGGCAGCAATGGTGGAGAGGGGCATGCATCAACATCTGTGTAGGACGGAGTAGGTGGTGCACTATCAGCATGAAGCCCTTCCTGCCAGCAATGCAAGGGTTTAGGGTTTCCTGTGAACCCCTCAACCCTAGACCCCCCCAAAACCCTAAGCACAGCCGCATGGGTCGTCACATGGGGCTTGCTGGGGTGAGGATTAGGCTTTGAGCCACATCTGGCAGACTCAGTGCGCTTCCAGGGGTAGTCAGGAGGGGGGGGTCATACGGCTCTTGCAGGTGCAAGGGCGGTGGTTGTGGGGTGGGGTGGTGGTGGTGGGGGGGGGGCCGAACATGGTTACTCCAAACATTTTAAAAGCATGCTGCAGCCAGGTTTGGCTGTCTTGTGGTATTGATTTGAACACATAATACACCCCTGCTTCTGCTGCTTCTTCTCTTGCCTGCTGCTGCTGCTGCTGCTGCTGCTGCTGCTGCTGCTACTGCTACTGCTATTGTGCCGTCCCCTTGCTTTCCACTCTCTCATTGCTTTGCCCATGATGCTCCCTCCACACGCCAACACCATGCTGATGTGCACTGGTCCATGTATTGGCAGTGGACGATGTTCTTCAAGGTATGACAGCAGGTACAGCTTGACTACCAGTTATGACAGTGGGGACAGCAGCAGCAGCAGCAGCAGCAATTGAGTTGTAATGGGCGGCAGGACACCAGTATCAAGAAAGGTGTTATTCGTCAGCAACACAGTGTGGAAGTGTGCCATACCGGCTGTCGTGGTTGGACGCATTATGATGTTTCACCCTTCCTTACATGCCAGGTGTCAGCGGTCCTGCGCATGGACACACATGCCACCCTGTTCATTGCTGTGCTGTGCTGTGCTGTGCTGTGTTGTGCTGTGCTGTAGGACCCTAGCGGCAATAGCTTAGAGGTAAGATGTCGAAGGGGCTACAGCTTTGTCAGAAGGTGTCGGACAAGGGATGTTCTGGCTGTGACGGCAGAAGTTGGCAGTTGGCAACTGCCATAGAGTGCATGACTGCCCAAGAAGTTGACTTGTTGGGATGTTGATCTTGCCAACTGGGAAGTCTGTCGAGCTGCGGCAAACTATTTGTGTCGGGCTTTCAAATTGTTGCATCCGCAAGAGCCTAGTGCTTGCGAAAAGCAACCCACACCTGCCACAGCTAACTGTGCCTGCTGCTGCTGCTGGTGGTGGTTTGTCCACTGGGGCTGCTGATGCTGCTGCTGCTGCTGCAGTTTAAGGCCATGACCAACCCTGACAACCTGTTTGCCAAGTACACAGTCACCAGCTGACAGGACCAGCCAGCCTACACTGCATTTGTCTGGTATTTGCAAGCAGGGAGGGGGGGGGGGTGCTGACTCCCCCCCCCTCTTCCCTAGGCCAGCATATGGTCGAGGCTGGGGCATGGTGTGCTCGTACAACACGCTTGTGTGCATATGTGTGTGGCTTTCAGCGGTCACGCCAGCAGCAGCAGCAGCAGCAACTGTAGCAGCAGCAGCCAGTGCAAACTGGCAGGCGATGTGGGTGTGTCACAGAGAATGCAGACAGCAGCCCCGCTGTACACTAGCCAAGTTGGGTGTGGGCGTGTACAAACTGCACATGACACTATTCACAAATCAAGAATGAGCTTTGTGCAGATGCGTGTATGCGTACACCTCACTTATACACTTTACACTGTGGCTCAGCAGCTTGGGCTGATGATGCTGCAGTGGTGTTGGTGGGTGCAGTTGCGCGCTATTAGTTCGAGCTACACTGTATGTTTGTGTGCATATGTGGTGCTCTGCCAGACTGCACATTACGGTAATGTACATGGCACTGCCATTGAATGGTGCAGGCTGTTACCATGGAACTGGTGCAGGCTTTGTTCCAATAAGTGTAGTGATCTGTCTTGGACAAGGAGTGGTACGGGATGTTGGTTGTGGCGCACTGTGAAATATTACCATCTGCCACACGGTGTATCATTGCTGGGCAACACATGAATATTCACACATAAATATTGTCATTGTGACAGGCGCACTGGGTGGAGTTACATGTGACTAGTGATTGCATGATGGCATATGACTGGTGAACAGCCACTGTGACAACCTTCAGTGCAGCTGCAGTATCACAATTGTAGAAGACTTCCAACAGCCGCCAACACACCACACACCCGCCCGCACGTTCGCATGCAGCTGGCTGCATTTGGCAAACATGCAATGGTTGGCTAAGAAGTCAACTCAGCTGTTGCTCTACCTCCCTCTACCAAAATATTGACGAGTGCAGCTGCCATGTGGCGCGCAATGTGCCTGCCAACGTCAGCAGACAACCAACCACAACTGCACATCCAAAACAAGTTCGCATCCACATTCCACACCCAACTGTACAACACGTAGTCCATTGATAACATGTACATATCACGGTTGTCCAAAGGTGATGACATGTACACATCACACTTGTCCAAAGGTGAGAAGCAATCACCATCCTTGTCAGCGTCATCCTCTTGTCAACCTCAACCTGCACACGCAGCATACACATATTTTGTCAGATCATGATCATTTACACCTTACTACGCCAGTCCGATTGGCCAGTAGCTGCAGGGATAATATCAGGAGTTGTCTGACAAGGCTTGGCTGCGCCACACACACCATCCAATAAGCATGCCAGATCACCCCTCAAGAAGCTGTAACAGTTTCCTTCTCAGGAAACTTCAGTGAAGTGGCAGTTTAGCACATTGTGTTGGTGTGACAACAACGCTGCACCCCATCATTGTGATGTATGGGAGAGCCTTTTCAGGGAGAGATCTCCGCAATGTCCGCAACTTACTGGGCAGTAGCCAACTTGGTAAACAACATGAACCACCTGCCATTCACCCACCTTATGCCCAAACACATGTTCATGCCTTGTCAGGGATGGTTGGCACTCCCTCCTCAATGCCTGCCCCAGTGAACACCTCCTGAGCCTCAACCTCCTCAGGGGTGGTCTGGACAATACCGATAGGGGTTCCATCCTTGGCTGCAGCGCACACACAGCAAGGCAGCAATGCACATGAAATTCACACCGACTTGGCCAAGAAGTCCATGCATACCCGACCCAGGCCGCTCAAGAGTATGCTGCGAGCAGGCCGTTGTGCACCCCCCCCCTGAATAACAGAAGGCCGAAGCAGTGATCTAGTCACACCCATTACGGAAGGCCTGGACCCAATAGTATGCCGGTATTGTCACAACGTGTCATATATTGAGTGATGTTCAGCCCCAGTCGATGTCCTTACCTGCTGTGTTGACGTCCTCTGCAGGCCCAGCCTTGAGGTCAGCAGCATCCTCCTTCAAGGGAACATCTGCATGAAGGGGGGGGGGGGGGGAGAGGGGTGTTGCAGCGATCATGCAGCGATGATGCCGCGGTCATGCAAGAGCAGTCATGTGAGGAACTCGACATGCCTGGGGGCCATGGGGTGGTTGAGAATGCGTGAAGGGAAGCCTTCTGGGGACCCCGGGTCACATTGAATGTGAGGAACCAAGTTCCCAAATCCATGCTGCAGTTCCCATTACATTGACACTGGTTTGTGACGATGCCGTAACAAACAGGAGCACTGTCCATGCCCAATGCGCGATCCTGGATACCGTATTGCAGCAGCAGCATTGACCAACCTGCTGCGGGGTCCTCAGCTGCTGCAGTCTCAGCAGCGCGCATCTCCTCCTTGCTCGCGCCAAAGTCAGGGTCGGACTTGTCATCGGCCTGGGTGCGAGCGGCATCGGGCTCCTGGGGGTAAGGGGGGGGGTGGCAGGAACAGAGGGTGGGGTCAGGACTTGTGTAGTGCAGCAACCTTGGGCAGAAATCAGCCTGGGTAGCTGAAATGCAAGGCAGCGCATTAAGTGGTATGCAGAGTACGCAATGCACAATGCTGCTCCCCAAGACAGCATGCATCCCGGCCACCACAACACTGCTAGCAACTGCATGGCTTGGGCCCCAAGGCAATGCAGCACTGTCCAATACAGGTGCATTGTCGCACCTGGTCGACGCCGACGTCTCCGAAGCCTTGGTCCAACTCCTGGAAGTAGGCGTCGGTGTTGTAGGCGCCCTCCTTCTTCAGGGGAGCACCCCTCTCCTGAGCGCGTGTCTGCACCATATTAGCGTACGGTCGAAAGCTGTTGTAAGGAAGATTTGAGTTGATGTAGGAACAAGGGGACTGTATATCTGAAATCGCGAGAAATGAAGGTAGAGGCTGCGCGCCCTTTTTCTGGCCACAAGAAGTGGTGACATGTGGGTGAGTAATGCTGAGCCAACAGGTGCCGGGCAGGGCCAGGTGAACACTTGACCACAGGTTTTCACACTGGGTGCGTCATTGCAGACGCTTCGTCAGGCGTCTGCATTCTGACGTCTGCACAGTCGACATGAACGTAACCGCTGCATTCATGGACATGGGGGCTTGGGTCCCGGCCTCTAACCCTAATCAGCTTGCAAGTAAAGCTGGCCCTTAAAGTCCTGACATGTTTGATTCTGGGCTGTGGGACCAGTCTGGATCACGAGCTGTTTTCGCAGATCACATCACACACAACTTTCTGTCGTGTCCCTTTCCAGTGTGGTCTGTGGGCCTGCTCAGTGTCGGATCACGTGGAACTAGTTTGTTTCAAACTAATTGATCAGCCCTGACCTCAGCCACCACCTGCATTAGCTGCAGAACGGTTGTTTGTCTCTGCTGCTGGGGCACCCTCTGCTTCTGTTCTGTTTGTGCGCTGCCATACACGTTTACCTTTCAATATCGTTCTTCCTAATGTTTCGTTTCATTCAATAGACGTCAAGCAAGCGGCGCAACACAGCTGATATAGTACCAACATCAGCAAAGCACCAGGCACAGCCATGTCAGCAGCGGGAGCACCCCCTGCCCCTTCAGCAGGAGGCCTGAAGCCATCACCGGATTTAGCAGATGATCATCCCGAGCGATATGAGTGCTTGGAGTGCATCGGACGTGGCTCATACGGAGATGTGTACAGAGGGTAAGCCCTGCAACAGCAGCAGCATGCTGCACAGTTCGAAAGCAGCAGCAGGTGCATGTGTCGATGTGCATGGGGCTCCCATGCTGTGCAAAGGAGTGTGCGTGGTTGGATCGCACCATGCCCACGTTCGATGTGCATACCTGCCATGTCCAGTGTTTGCAGCAGCGTACGCTCCGCACCACCTCAGTGCTGTTCTGGTGCTTGGCAGCAGCATCAGTATGTCGATATCCACAAGCCCCTGCAGTACGCCCTTGTTGTCATCTGACTCTCCCCCTTCCTGCTGCCGTTGTGCTGGCTGTGTTGTTTTTTGCTGCTATCGGTTGCTGCTGCTGCAGGATCGATCACAAGGCAGGGACACAGATCGCCATCAAGGTCATCGACCTGGAGGAAATGTGAGCAGCAGGGGTTGTATCTGCTAGTTGCATCATGAGCGCCCAGTCTGCAGTGTTAGCAGAGTGGCAGCCCAGTGGCACCCCGGGGGGGGGGGGGGGGGCAAGCAGCTGAGCTGGCATGCAGCTCGGCGTGGGTGGGCGGGGAGTGCACGTGCGGGGTAGATGGGGGGGGGTGGCAGGGAAGGGGGGGAGGGTTGCACGTGCGGGGAAGGGGGGGGGGGGCATGTCAGACGGAGGAGGCGGGGGAGGGGCCACGGCACACGGAGGTGGGCGGTGGGGGAGGGAGCAATTGCGCTGGCATGCATCACAGCTGCTGGCCAAGCATGTATGCTTCTTGGCGCTCATATGTAGGCAGAGTTAAGATGCGCATGCAACACATAACAGTAGTCCGGCTCATATTTTGGCTGGGGTGTCAAGCTTGACAGCTTGAACAGCTGCCAGAGCATGTGCTGGATCACTTGGTCTGTGCCCAATGCACGGTTGCCCCCCCCCCCTTTGCCCAAACATCATGACAAGAGTCATCAACATGTGGCGCCACCATTCAGCAATGAGCATGCACACATCTCAATGGCGCTAGGGGGGAGGGGAGAGTGGCAGGCAAGGCGCATGTAGGCTGCTGGCTGCACCTAGACATTCAGGAACAGAAAGCCCGGGGGGGGGGGGGGGCATGTGTGGCGCAGCTGGGGGCAGAGCAGGCCCATGCATTCCGAGTGCCCTGAAGCCTGCAGGGCACAGATACAGAGCTGTTGTGAGAAGTTTTTGCACTGCAAGCCGCTCAGCTCATACTTTTTGGTGTGATGCGGGATGCTACATGCTTCTGCAACACAACATGGGGTGGACAGCTGCAATAGCCAGCAAGCCATGCAGTCAACAGCCATGTTGACCTTCGAAAACAATACACCAGTTCTGCGATGCTCATGGTGAATTCACTATGACCATAACAGAACTGGTGTCTTTTTTTGGAGAACTGGTGTGCTGGGGGCACGTGCGCTTGGGGGGAGGGGGGCAAGGGGGTGATGGTGGTGGGGTGGGGGGGTGGGGGGGGGGGTACTAAGCACAGGCAAGCGTACGTACACTGCCGGCCCTCCAAGCGTGATGCACAGACGCAGCCATGTGTGGGATGCTTGTGCAGCATTGCAAGCCATCCAGCTCATGCGTTTTGAGGTGGTGGAGACGTCCATCCTTCTTCACCACTACAAACAGCATGGGGTGGACAGCTGCAGTAGCCAGCATGCCATGCAGTCAGCGACCCCCGGGGGGGGGGGCAGAGGGGCAGGACAGGGGGGGGGGGGGGCTCACCAAGCACAGGCAAGCACAGGCACACTACCTGCCCTGAATCGTATGGCGCACATGCACAGACATGCTTGTACAGCACTGCAAGGTGCACTCACGCCAAGACATGCACCAAGCAAGTGTGCAAACAGACGGGTGCTGGACGTTTATGCAGCACTTGCAAGCTGTTTGGTTCATTCTTTCTAGGGCTGAGAGCAGTGTATCCTGCTTCCATATCTTGAAAGCACGGGCCCAACAGCTGCTGTTGCCAGCACTCGTTGCCATGTCAACCCCCAGCCATGCCGTCACTTGTACTGGTGGTTTTGCTCAGCCTGGGTCAATGGAAGGGAGCTGCAGCTGAGCTAGCTAGCATCCCAGCTTGAGGCAGGCCTTGGCACGAGCATGCTGCTTACACAGTACCTACAGGGCTGACGTGCGCGGGGGTGGGGGGGGGTGGGGGGGGGATGTGGGAGGTTTGCGCATGCACAGGGAGGGAGGGGGGGGAGCAGAGGGGGGGAATGGCGAGCTTGTGTGGCCAGCACCAGCAGCGCTGTGCAGGACAAAGATCACAACCAGAGTAGCACTAGCACTTTGTGGATTGTGTTGTGCGGATGTTTGTCAGAGAGGAAGGGGAAGGGGGGGGGGGTCAAATTTCTGCCCACATGCAGCAGAAGCATCACCGCCTGTTCACGCACCTGCTTCCTTTTGCGGCCCTGCTCAGCTGGTTCTTTGCTCAACCTCTACACCACTGAAACAATCCTTCCCTGCTGAGATGGTGCTGACCGCTGCGCTGCTGTGCTGCTGTGCTGCTGCTGAATTGCAGAGAGGATGACATCGAGGACATCCAAAGGGTGAGTAGGGGCAATGTAGCTTCTGAACTGCTGCAGCTGTGGCTGCTGCATTCACTGTGCCTCTCATGACCGCTTGTGATCCCCCACCCACCCACCCACACACACACACACCAACAGGCGTGCGCAAGCACACACATGTTGGGGTGTGGGTGATGTTATCGGGCCTGACTGGTGGCATGCAGTCTTCTCTGCTTGCGACAGATGAAGGGGTGTGCCGTAGCTGTGCTGTGTGTTCAAATGTTTTATGAAGTAATGCACATACTTTTCGTCCTGGCAAGGGCAACAGCTTGTTCCTGCAGCCCCCATGCCTTGTGTCTGTGGCCGTGTGCCACATCCCTCTGTCTTGTGTTACAATCCTCTGGCTTGAAGTTGCGTGTGTCTGTGCATGTGTGTGTCTGCTGCTGCTGTAGGAGATATCAGCGCTGGCGTGTTGTAGCAGCCCCTTCATCGCCACAATCCTCTCCCATGAAAAATGTGTGTTTCCCTGCACGTGTGTGTGCTGCTGCTGCTGCTGCTGCTGCTGCTGCTGCTGCTGTAGGAGATATCAGCGCTTGCGTGTTGCCGCAGCCCTTCATCACCAGCTACTACGCCTCACTCATCCCGCCAGGCAGCAGTCAGCTGCTGATAGTGATGGAGCTGCTGGTGGGAAGCGTGGCAGACGTGGTGAGTGGGGGGTGGGCGGGTGGGGGGGGGGGGTGGGGCGGGGGGGGGGGGGGGGACTGGTGGGGGGGGGTATGTGCTTGTTCGGGTTTTGCTGTGGTTGTCCGCTCTCCCCACCCTTGCTACGCCCTGCTTGGAGAGTGCAAACGACTGGTTTCTGGGGGGGGGGGGGGAGCCACTGACTCATACCACCAGGCAGCAGCCAGCTGCTGATCGTGATGGAGCTGCTGGTCGGCAGTGTGGCAGACGTGGTGAGTGGGGGGTGGAGGGTGGGTGGGTGGTGGAGGTGGGTTGGGTGTATGTGCTGGGGGAAGGGGGGGGGGCTCGTCCTCGTTGTGCGACAGTTTGGATTTGTCCACCCTCTCTCCACCCTGCTTGAAAAATGTAAGCGACTGCTCACAGGGGGGGTATGCTGGTGGGCAGCGTAGCAGACGTGGTGAGTGGGGTGGGTTGGGGTTGGGGGGGACTGGGGTGGGGGTGGGGGGGGGGGGGGGGAGGGGTGGATGGGATAGGTGCTGGGAGGGGGCTTGTTCCTTGATGTGTGACAGCTACTTCCTCTCTCCACCCTCTCTCAGTCCTCTCTCCACACTTTTTAGTAGTAGTAGTTGTTGTGTTACGTGTTACTTTTTGAAAAGTGTGAGCAACCGTGTTGGGGAGGGGTGTGTGTGGGTATGGAGCTGCTGGTGGGCAGCATGGCACGTGGTGATCACCACTCTTGAGTGATGCAGAGAGAGTGTTTGTTCTTGAGGGTGGGGGGACACTGTATTGTGCATGAGAGACACAATGCATTTTGTGTGTGAACGGGGGTTATGGTGTGCTGTTCTGTGTATGGTGATGAGGGTGGGGAGGGGGTGCGTTGTGGTCACTGGCAGTAGGTAACCGTAATGGGCAGCGTGGCAGATGTGGTGAGTGGTGAATGGATGAAGGTGGGAAGGGGACGCGGGCTGCTGAAGGATGGGTAGAGGGGAATGCGCTAGGGGCCTGGGTCTGTGTAATGTTCTTGTGTAATGTAAAATGTGTAATGTTCTAGCCAAGGGGGAATGGTGCTGGTAGTAACAGTAAGTTGGACAAGGGTTTGGAGGGAACTAGGGTGCAGCAGTGGGGCACCGACCATGCCCTGTGGCAACATTGCTGGGGTGCTCTTGCTTGGAGCAGCAGAAGCAACGCTGCACCTTGCACCAGCACTGCAGCACCGCCGCCATGGGCAGTGATCATCCATGATGGTACTCCGTTGCCACGGCAGTTCGTTGTAGCTGCCTGCTTGCGAGGATGCAAGTTGCCAAGGAGTGGTGCACCCTGCCGTTTTTATAGGGAGCTTTTCAATGGCAGCAGCGCACCCACCATGCTCTATGGCAGCACTTCTGGAGTGCTGGGGTAGGGTGGCTTGAGCTTCACCGTCAAGCTGCCATAGTCCTGGTCAGCACACTCCCCCTCCCTGCCACACCCCGGTCGCTAAATTTGCTGACCTCCCCCCCCCCCCCCCCTGCCCGGCCTAAAGCATTTGTCCTCACACCCTTCCACCTTAGCTGACCGCCTCCCCTCCTCCAGTAACAGCCACCCGGCCCTAACATCCTTCGTCTGCATGCATCTCCTCAACCCCCCCCCCCGCCCCATCCCCTGTCAGTTGGCCATCTGCCCCCTTGATGAGGCTAGCATCGCGTACATCCTGTCACGTGTGCTGGGCGGGCTCATGTACCTTCATGAAGCAGGAAGGCTGCACAGGTGAGGGGTTTAGTCAGCAAGGGATGGTGGTGATGGTAGTGTGTGTGTGTGTGTGTGTGTGTGTGTGTGTGTGTGTTGTGTGTGTGTGTGTGTGTGGTGTGTGTGTGTGTTGTGTGTGTGTGTGTGTGTGTGTGGTGTGTGTGTGTGTGGTGTGTGTGTGTGTGTGTGTGTGTGTGTGGTGTGTGTGTGTGTGTGTGTGTGTGTGTGTGTGTGTGTGTGTGTGTGGTGTGTGTGTGTGTGTGTGTGTGTGTGTGTGTGTGTGTGTGTGTGTGTGTGTGTGGTGTGTGTGTGTGTGTGTGTGTGTGTGTGTGTGTGTGTGGTTGTGTGTGTGGTGTGTGTGTGTGTGTGTGTGTGGTGTGTGGTGTGTGTGGTGTGTGTGTGTGTGTGTGTGTGTGTGTGTGTGTGGTGTGTGTGTGTGTGTGTGTGTGTGTGTGTGTGTGTGGTGTGTGTGTGTGTGTGTGTGTGTTGGGTGTAGTGGTGGTGGTGTGTGTGTGTGTGTGTGTGGGGGGGGGGTGATGGCGGTGAGGGGGGGGGGGGTTCATTGTAAGACGCATGTGCTTCTTGTTCATGTTTCTTCGACTTTACCCACACACGAGAGGATGCTTGCACAGGAAGGCGGGGCAGTGCATGGAGGGTGCACTGCAGTTTATCACGTGTGCTGGGTGGGCTGCTGTACCTCCATGAGGCAGGGCGGCTGCACAGGTGAGGGGGCCAGTCAATCGGGGCTGGAGATAAGTGAGTAGTGGTAGTGGTGGTGGCAGTGGTGTTGATGGTCGTGGTTGGTTGGGGGTGGGGTGGGGGGGGGGGTATCAGTGCAATACACATGTGCTTTTGGGTGTCTTGCTGCAGCAGGGCGCCTGCACAGGAGACAGTAGCAGTGTGTGTGGAGGGTGTAGTGCAAGAAGCATATCGGGAAAGGATGCCACACTTCATATATCTGCTTTACAGTAGGAGCAGATTGCCTTGCTCTTGATAGAAACAACTAATAATCATGTGTCATCTGACTGCCCCTACCTCTCCCCCTGTCCTCACTGCTGCAGGGACATCAAGGCCGCCAACATCCTAGTCAGTGGTGATGGCGCAGTGAAGATGAGTGACTTTGGTGTCAGCGGCCAGCTCACGGGGACACTGGGGTACAGGTGCGTCAAAGGGGACAGAGGGGGGGGGGGTGTAAGGGTTCAGTGTGTGTTACTTGCCCTTTATTTGCCGCGCTGAGAAACCAATCGAATGTCCTTATCAACGTATGGAAGATGATACTTTTATAACCTGCATCCCCTGCGGTCGTGCGGGGTGTCGCTGCAAGCCCGCGAGGTCAGTTTTAAGCAAGCGCCCTGCGGCTTATACGATCCTGGCAAGAATGTGAGGAAAATGATGTGTGGCTGAAAAGCACCGCATTCACCACGTAAGGGGTAACATTGAGGCCCCGGAGAGGGCCGGCCGACGCAGTCAGTCAGTCAGTCAGTGTTCGTTACAAAGAGGCCTCAAGGACCCAGCCAACCCGATGCAAGCCCCGGGACCCAATCCATGTCCCGCCCTTGTAACTCAAGGCGCCACCAATCCTACTCAAGACAGCCCAACCACCTGTGGCACACAAGCTGTGTTAGCATGAAACACGCACAAGGCATAAAGCGAACGGATGCGCGGCCAAGAACGCACATGCACATGCTGACGCAGACAAGCAGGCAGTGAAAGAGCTGACATGGCAATGCAAGCATGACTAGCTGACCCAACCCAAGCTGGCACATGCATCACTGCCCCCGCCCCGTCGGCTAGGGTAAAGCAACCAGAAACACAAAGCACAACAGGAGACATGCAAGGCAGTCAACCATCAGGCAAGGCTGGAGAAGCACAGTGAACTCCCAACAGATCACTGTTCACCCGCAAAAAAGGGTGGTCAGGGGCCAGCTGGGGGAACCAAGACGCTGGAGCCACACGCAACACAACAAAATCCTGCAACAACTCCCAAAAGCGGGCTACTGCCTGCCGCTTCACTTCCTCCAGTTTAGCAGCGGCTTGCTGCTGCTGCTCAAGCTGCGTGAGCGCCTGCCGGCGCTGCTGGACCTGCTCCCGATGCTGCTGCTGCAAGTCAGAGAGGGCTGCAGGCTGCAAGAGGTCAGTGATGAGCTGCTGATCATCGGGGACTGTTGGTAGCTGCTGCTGCGCTGCGTCTACCGCTGCTCGATGCTGCTGCAAACCCGCAAAGTTGGCTGCCTTCCGACCCATGTCCATAGCATTGATGGCTGCAAGGCACACCACACGCCACACACCCTTGTGCAGGGGGCGTGCACCCGGGATCCCATTGGCCCCGGGACACAACATACACAAGACATGATGGGGCTCAAGGGGCCCAGGGAACCAACCTGATATGTGCTGTTGTAGCTGGGCCACAACAGCTTGGGCAACAGAACACTCCTAGTAGTGGTGGCGCCTGCCTGGCTGACCACCGCTCACTGGGCCACACACACACTCGCGATCAAGCATATGCATGCGCTCTGCTGTTGCCAGGCCATTGAGAGCCAACCGCCAAAAAACTTCCTTATAATGGTTGTCCCACCGCAGCTTCCAGAGTTGGCGCTGCGCTGCAGCAACCGACTTACAACAGGTGTCCACACTATCCGGGTCGCCTCGCACCACCACAGGGGCAACAGAATCAACAAAGTCCCGACGATACCGCGCACGCAGGTCTGCCAAGGGCCGCAGCTGCAGGGCAGTGGCCTTGCGCACAGACAACGCCGAGATAGGAACAGTGGTGGCGCCGAGGCGCCACCCCAAACCAGACACCAGGCCACACTCCACTTGCAGCTCGCGCTGCGTGACAGCACGCGAAAAGCTAGCTGGCGACAAGCCATTGGTCTCCAAAAACACTTCGAGCGCCTCATGAACCACCGGGGTCGCTGCCTCAGCAGCGTTCCGCCAGCCAAGAGGCAGAGCAGACAGGACGCCCTCCAGGTCAACCAGCTCGCTATCGGCATCGGCCCACGGGCCCCGGTACGGGTCCCGTGCTGCCAACGGGGTGATCGTGCGCACAGCGCGCACCGCATCCCCGATCGTCAACAGAGCATGACGGACAAAACCACCTCCATTCATAGCCCACCGTCCTGAAGCTGATCGATCACGGCCTCGCGGCACAATCTGCAACCCCCTGGGCCCTACGGTTGTAGCAGGTGCCGGGGCAGGGGCAAGCAAGTTGCCCCACAGGGGGGCATCAGCACACCATGAACCAGGGGGCAACACGGCCCCACCAAGGGGGGGCGCCGGCAGCGCAGGGGAAACTGGCACCCCCACTACCTGCACCGGCCCAAGAGCCTGAAGGCCAGTCAACATACGGCGCATGGCTGCTGGAGCCCGCTGTACAGTCGGGTAGTCCAGCCAAGCCAATGGGCCACACGACATGTCAAGCGAGCGCAAGATGGCTCGCCCAAGAAGAATCCACGGCTCTGCTGTGTCGGCAGGGGCGCTCACAAACCTAGCACCCCACCAGGCATGCCGCGCAAGGATGTGCTCCTTCCACGGCATGGCCCCGAAACCGCCCAGAGCTGGTTTGCCCACCAGCAACTGTGCGGACACACCACAGAAAAGACGGCCCCCCTCTTTAGGGGCAACGCCACGGTCAACAAGGCATGCCACCGCCGCAGAGAGCTGCTGGCACTCTGCTGCAGATGGCACGTCCGAAAACTCTGCTGCATACAACAACTTTGAGACCCCATAGGCTGCACTCCCCAGCCCCCGCCCAAACGCAGACAAGTGTTTCAGGCGAGATTGCCGCCGTAGGGCAGCCACCACGTTGGGGGAGCGCTCTGCAAAAACGGAGGACACCCCCCCACCAATGGTTACTCCCAACACGGTTGCTGAAGTCACCACCTGCGGCTGCTGCTGCTGCTGCTGCTGTTGCTGCTGCTGCTGGTGTTGTTGCTGAGCATGCATGAGGATTGCCTGGCGCCCCAACAACAGCAGCTTAGTCTTGCCGATGTTAAGGTGCTGCCCAGATGCAGCAGCAAAGGTACCCATGACACCCAAGAAAGCAGGCAATTCGGCAGGTCGGGGAAGGTAAACCTGGGTGTCATCTGCAAACTGGCTGCTAGTAAGGTTCACACCCAACACAGAGACACCGACCCCTTTCTGCCGCAAAAACGAAAGAGCGCTTCTGCCACACACCGACCCCACTCACTCACTCATTGTTCGTTACATTGAGATCCCCGAAAGACCCAGCCCACACCATGTAAGGTCAGGGACCCAAACCATGTCCCTCCAATGCAACTTAAGGCGCCACCTCCTTCTCAAGAGCAGCGAACCACCGACCCAGTCAGTCAGTCAGTCAGTGTTCGTTACAAAGAGGCCTCAAGGACCCAGCCAACCCGATGCAAGCCCCGGGACCCAATCCATGTCCCGCCCTTGTAACTCAAGGCGCCACCAATCCTACTCAAGACAGCCCAACCACCTGTGGCACACAAGCTGTGTTAGCCCGACCCACTCACTCACTCATTGTTCGTTACATTGAGACCCAGCCGCAAAAAAAGTCCAGTCAGTCAGTCAGTGTTCGTTACAAAGAGGCCTCAAGGACCCAGCCAACCCGATGCAAGCCCCGGGACCCAATCCATGTCCCGCCCTTGTAACTCAAGGCGCCACCAATCCTACTCAAGACAGCCCAACCACCTGTGGCACACAAGCTGTGTTAGCATGAAACACGCACAAGGCATAAAGCGAAAGGATGCGCGGCCAAGAACGCACATGCACATGCTGACGCAGACAAGCAGGCAGTGAAAGAGCTGACATGGCAATGCAAGCATGACTAGCTGACCCAACCCAAGCTGGCACATGCATCACTGCCCCCGCCCCGTCGGCTAACAGGGTAAAGCAACCAGAAACACCAAGCACAACAGGAGACATGCAAGGCAGTCAACCATCAGGCAAGGCTGGAGAAGCACAGTGAACTCCCAACAGATCACTTTTCACCCGCAAAAAAGGGTGGTCAGGGGCCAGCTGGGGGAACCAAGACGCTGGAGCCACACGCAACACAACAAAATCCTGCAACAACTCCCAAAAGCGGGCTACTGCCTGCCGCTTCACTTCCTCCAGTTTAGCAGCGGCTTGCTGCTGCCGCTGCTGCTGCTCAAGCTGCGTGAGCGCCTGCCGGCGCTGCTGGACCTGCTCCTGATGCTGCTGCTGCAAGTCAGAGAGGGCTGCAGGCTGCAAGAGGTCAGTGATGAGCTGCTGATCATCGGGGACTGCTGGTAGCTGCTGCTGCGCTGCGTCTACCGCTGCTCGATGCTGCTGCAAACCCGCAAAGTTGGCTGCCTTCCGACCCATGTCCATAGCATTGATGGCTGCAAGGCACACCACACGCCACACACCCTTGTGCAGGGGGCGTGCACCCGGGATCCCATTGGCCCCGGGACACAACATACACAAGACATGATGGGGCTCAAGGGGCCCAGGGAACCAACCTGATATGTGCTGTTGTAGCTGGGCCACAACAGCTTGGGCAACAGAACACTCCCAGTAGTGGTGGCGCCTGCCTGGCTGACCACCGCTCACTGGGCCACACACACACTCGCGATCAAGCATATGCATGCGCTCTGCTGTTGCCAGGCCATTGAGAGCCAACCGCCAAAAAACTTCCTTATAATGGTTGTCCCACCGCAGCTTCCAGAGTTGGCGCTGCGCTGCAGCAACCGACTTACAACAGGCGTCCACACTATCACTCACTCACTCATTGTTCGTTACATTGAGATCCCCGAAAGACCCAGCCCACACCATGTAAGCTCAGGGACCCAAACCATGTCCCTCCAATGCAACTTAAGGCGCCACCTCCTTCTCAAGAGCAGCGAACCACCTGCAACACACAAGGTTAGGCAACATGCAAACATGTACAAGGCATAAAGCGTCTGAATGCGCGGCCATTGAAGCACATGGGGCCTGCTGAGCAACCAAGCATGCAGTGACACGCTTTCCCAACAAGCGAACAACCATGGCAAGCAAGGCACCTGCTCCCGGTGCTGCTGCTGAGGGAACAGAAAAGTTCAAAGAAGAAGAAGTGTTACACCGTGATCAAGCAGCTACGCTGCAAACGGACGGCAGGGTCGAAGGGGTCGAAATTCCTTTTGCAGGAACCTTGACGGGAGCGACAAGAAACACAACAGGGTTGCGAAGCACTCACACCAAAGGGCTGCAAAGAGGTTGCCACGGTGAAGAAGGGTAGACGATCAGTAGAGGCTCCACTTCCAAAAGCCCACACGATAAAAGGGACCTCCATCCGGTTCCGACGTGAGACACACACCCCCATGTCCCGGGGCAAAGCACAAAAACTTCAATCACATAGGAGGTGGCATTCCCTACGTGTGCTGACGGACACTACTTCAACCACAGTGTGGCAGATGAGAAGACATGGCAAGACACATGCTGCACTCCAGAACCACTTTGCAATGGCTAGCAACACAACATGAGCAAGCCAGGAACAAGCCAGAGTAGCGGCATGCGCGATAGTCCAGAACAACACAACATGCACGTCCAACTACAGCTGCAGCTCCTAGCACCTCCAGTACTCCAGCTCTCCAGCACTCCAGGTGGCTGTTGTCACTGCTGCTGCGGCTGCTGCTGTTGCTACTGCTGCTGCGGCTGCTGCTGTTGCTACTGTTGCTACTGTTGCTACTGCTGTGGCGACACAAAGGCCACCACTGACATGCACATGTGGCGTTAGTGCCTGGCAGTGCCAGTTGGCATGTGCTGCTGCTGCTGCTGCTGCTGCTGCTGCTGCTGCTGCTACTGCTGCTGCTTCTGCTGCTGTCGTTGCTGTGCCTCGGCTGAGCCGAGGCAGACGGGCTGACCAGCCAGGCCCCGAAATCCTTTGAGGCCACGGCAAGAGCCCTGAAAAAAGCAAAACTGCAGCTTGCTGCTCACTACAGTAGCTGACGAAGCCTTGCTGCGACGAACGCGCCATATCTGCTGCTGCGGGCGCCCATGCTGCTGCGCCACCTCCAGCTGGCCACAGCCAGCATAGACAATAATTTTAATGAGAGAAAGCCATTGCCCAAGCTTGTCCAGCGAGAATAGCCCAGAAGAAGAAGCTCGGCTTAGCGATGGAGTCGATGGGTCCCTCGTCCGCCCCTTTCAGGGGCGGAGAAGGACGATGATGATGATGATGATCGTTCAAAAGAAGAAGAAGAAGGGGTTACAGGGCGACACACGCAGCTACGCTGCAACGACACCCAGCATCGGAAGGGAACCAAAGTCCTTTGCAGGACCTACAAGGACGGGAACAGACAGCACGGAAAGGAGAGAACCCGCCACCATAGATGTCTGCAGAGGAGACTGTCTGAAAGGAGGGGACCACAGGCAAGGCTTCAACCCCACAAAGCCAGCCACACAGACAAGAGGGCTTCCACCAGTACCAAGCCGAACACACACCCCCATGCCCCCGGGGCGACCACTTCGAACACAATGTGGAAGAAAGGCTCCAGCTGTGCTGCGATACACACCCCCAAGACAGGTGCCCGGGTGTCAGAGCGACACCTTTTGTATACGGGCTGCCCCAAGTCAGCGCGCCCAAGCACCTGCACCGTTCACAGGCCAACAACACTGCCCCCTACAACCAGGCCCAAGGCCACTGCACGGCCCTTGCCTGTGTTCTGCTGCCACTGCTGCTGCACACCAGCACCTGCCTGCTGACTCAGCGGGACTGCTGCTGATCCAGCCAAAGTTGCTGCTGTTGCTGCTGCTGTAAACGCGACCAAACCACGGCACAGTGAAGATAATCAACACTGTACGTGATGCTGCACGCCAGCTGCGGCTCCAGCCCCAGCTCCAGCTCTCCAGCTACTGCTGTCAACTGCTACTGCCCCACCATTCCGACAGCCCACTGTGCTGGCCAAACGCCGGTCCGAAACAGCCAC
The DNA here is from genome assembly GCA_007449985.2 of Desmodesmus armatus. Lineage (NCBI taxonomy): Eukaryota > Viridiplantae > Chlorophyta > Chlorophyceae > Sphaeropleales > Scenedesmaceae > Desmodesmus > Desmodesmus armatus. Next base: position 102,725 of record VIIQ02000768.1, read on the forward strand.
AACACAAACACAGAAACCAACAAAAACAAGGGACCACACAACAACCCCAGCGCGCGGCCACCGTGAAAGGCCCACGTCAGCACATCGCGATGGCTGAGCTCAGCCCGTGCTGCACAGGCTGCCTCCTGATCCGCGGCACAGACACCAGAGGAATAACTACTGACTATAATAGGGGCGAAACACACCAGCGAGGCTGGGCTGGGACAGCCCCTGGCGCATGTTGCAGCGCCGTGCTGATGCGAGGCAGTTTTGCGGCATGCCCAGGCTGATGAAGAAGAAGAAGGGGTTACAGGGCGACACACGCAGCTACGCTGCAACGACACCCAGCATCGGAAGGGAACCAAAGTCCTTTGCAGGACCCACAAGGACGGGAACAGACAGCACGGAAAGGAGAGAACCCGCCACCATAGATGTCTGCAGAGGAGACTGTCTGAAAGGAGGGGACCACAGGCAAGGCTTCAACCCCACAAAGCCAGCCACACAGACAAGAGGGCTTCCACCAGTACCAAGCCGAACACACACCCCCATGCCCCCGGGGCGACCACTTCGAACACAATGTGGAAGAAAGGCTCCAGCTGTGCTGCGATACACACCCCCAAGACAGGTGCCCGGGGTGTCAGAGCGACACCTTTTGTATACCGGGCTGCCCCAAGTCAGCGCGCCCAAGCACCTGCACCGTTCACAGGCCAACAACACTGCCCCCTACAACCAGGCCCAAGGCCACTGCACGGCCCTTGCCTGTGTTCTGCTGCCACTGCTGCTGCACACCAGCACCTGCCTGCTGACTCAGCGGGACTGCTGCTGATCCAGCCAAAGTTGCTGCTGTTGCTGCTGCTGTAAACGCGACCAAACCACGGCACAGTGAAGATAATCAACACTGTACGTGATGCTGCACGCCAGCTGCGGCTCCAGCCCCAGCTCCAGCTCTCCAGCTACTGCTGTCAACTGCTACTACCCCACCATTCCGACAGCCCACTGTGCTGGCCAAACGCCGGTCCGAAACAGCCACAACACAAACACAGAAACCAACAAAAACAAGGGACCACACAACAACCCCAGCGCGCGGCCACCGTGAAAGGCCCACGTCAGCACATCGCGATGGCTGAGCTCAGCCCGTGCTGCACAGGCTGCCTCCTGATCCGCGGCACAGACACCAGAGGAATAACTACTGACTATAATAGGGGCGAAACACACCAGCGAGGCTGGGCTGGGACAGCCCCTGGCGCATGTTGCAGCGCCGTGCTGATGCGAGGCAGTTTTGCGGCATGCCCAGGCTGATGAAGAAGAAGAAGGGGTTACAGGGCGACACACGCAGCTACGCTGCAACGACACCCAGCATCGGAAGGGAACCAAAGTCCTTTGCAGGACCCACAAGGACGGGAACAGACAGCACGGAAAGGAGAGAACCCGCCACCATAGATGTCTGCAGAGGAGACTGTCTGAAAGGAGGGGACCACAGGCAAGGCTTCAACCCCACAAAGCCAGCCACACAGACAAGAGGGCTTCCACCAGTACCAAGCCGAACACACACCCCCATGCCCCCGGGGCGACCACTTCGAACACAATGTGGAAGAAAGGCTCCAGCTGTGCTGCGATACACACCCCCAAGACAGGTGCCCGGGGTGTCAGAGCGACACCTTTTGTATACCGGGCTGCCCCAAGTCAGCGCGCCCAAGCACCTGCACCGTTCACAGGCCAACAACACTGCCCCCTACAACCAGGCCCAAGGCCACTGCACGGCCCTTGCCTGTGTTCTGCTGCCACTGCTGCTGCACACCAGCACCTGCCTGCTGACTCAGCGGGACTGCTGCTGATCCAGCCAAAGTTGCTGCTGTTGCTGCTGCTGTAAACGCGACCAAACCACGGCACAGTGAAGATAATCAACACTGTACGTGATGCTGCACGCCAGCTGCGGCTCCAGCCCCAGCTCCAGCTCTCCAGCTACTGCTGTCAACTGCTACTGCCCCACCATTCCGACAGCCCACTGTGCTGGCCAAACGCCGGTCCGAAACAGCCACAACACAAACACAGAAACCAACAAAAACAAGGGACCACACAACAACCCCAGCGCGCGGCCACCGTGAAAGGCCCACGTCAGCACATCGCGATGGCTGAGCTCAGCCCGTGCTGCACAGGCTGCCTCCTGATCCGCGGCACAGACACCAGAGGAATAACTACTGACTATAATAGGGGCGAAACACACCAGCGAGGCTGGGCTGGGACAGCCCCTGGCGCATGTTGCAGCGCCGTGCTGATGCGAGGCAGTTTTGCGGCATGCCCAGGCTGATGAAGAAGAAGAAGGGGTTACAGGGCGACACACGCAGCTACGCTGCAACGACACCCAGCATCGGAAGGGAACCAAAGTCCTTTGCAGGACCCACAAGGACGGGAACAGACAGCACGGAAAGGAGAGAACCCGCCACCATAGATGTCTGCAGAGGAGACTGTCTGAAAGGAGGGGACCACAGGCAAGGCTTCAACCCCACAAAGCCAGCCACACAGACAAGAGGGCTTCCACCAGTACCAAGCCGAACACACACCCCCATGCCCCGGGGCGACCACTTCGAACACAATGTGGAAGAAAGGCTCCAGCTGTGCTGCGATACACACCCCCAAGACAGGTGCCCGGGGTGTCAGAGCGACACCTTTTGTATACCGGGCTGCCCCAAGTCAGCGCGCCCAAGCACCTGCACCGTTCACAGGCCAACAACACTGCCCCCTACAACCAGGCCCAAGGCCACTGCACGGCCCTTGCCTGTGTTCTGCTGCCACTGCTGCTGCACACCAGCACCTGCCTGCTGACTCAGCGGGACTGCTGCTGATCCAGCCAAAGTTGCTGCTGTTGCTGCTGCTGTAAACGCGACCAAACCACGGCACAGTGAAGATAATCAACACTGTACGTGATGCTGCACGCCAGCTGCGGCTCCAGCCCCAGCTCCAGCTCTCCAGCTACTGCTGTCAACTGCTACTACCCCACCATTCCGACAGCCCACTGTGCTGGCCAAACGCCGGTCCGAAACAGCCACAACACAAACACAGAAACCAACAAAAACAAGGGACCACACAACAACCCCAGCGCGCGGCCACCGTGAAAGGCCCACGTCAGCACATCGCGATGGCTGAGCTCAGCCCGTGCTGCACAGGCTGCCTCCTGATCCGCGGCACAGACACCAGAGGAATAACTACTGACTATAATAGGGGCGAAACACACCAGCGAGGCTGGGCTGGGACAGCCCCTGGCGCATGTTGCAGCGCCGTGCTGATGCGAGGCAGTTTTGCGGCATGCCCAGGCTGATGAAGAAGAAGAAGGGGTTACAGGGCGACACACGCAGCTACGCTGCAACGACACCCAGCATCGGAAGGGAACCAAAGTCCTTTGCAGGACCCACAAGGACGGGAACAGACAGCACGGAAAGGAGAGAACCCGCCACCATAGATGTCTGCAGAGGAGACTGTCTGAAAGGAGGGGACCACAGGCAAGGCTTCAACCCCACAAAGCCAGCCACACAGACAAGAGGGCTTCCACCAGTACCAAGCCGAACACACACCCCCATGCCCCCGGGGCGACCACTTCGAACACAATGTGGAAGAAAGGCTCCAGCTGTGCTGCGATACACACCCCCAAGACAGGTGCCCGGGGTGTCAGAGCGACACCTTTGTATACCGGGCTGCCCCAAGTCAGCGCGCCCAAGCACCTGCACCGTTCACAGGCCAGCAACACTGCCCCCTACAACCAGGCCCAAGGCCACTGCACGGCCCTTGCCTGCGTTCTGCTGCCACTGCTGCTGCACACCAGCACCTGCCTGCTGACTCAGCGGACTGCTGCTGATCCAGCCAAAGCTGCTGCTGCTGCTGTAAACGCGACCAAACCACGGCACAGTGAAGATAACCAACACTGTACGTGATGCTGCACGCCAGCTCCAGCTCCAGCTCCAGCCCAGGCTGATGATCGTTCAAAACACGAGCGTGACGCCCGCACTATCCGGGTCCTGGCAACTTGGGGAACGAGGATTCCGCGAGGTCGGAGGCGGGCAGGTCGTCCGATCGACTCTGGTCGATGTCCGCCTTGATAGCTCAGCTGGGAGAGCGTCAGACTGAAGATCTGCAGGTCCCGTGTTCGATCCACGGTCAGGGCAGTCATTTTGCCCTTACTAGGCACATTTATGGCCTATAGATCACTTTGCTGCCACCGCCGCTGCACATCCTATTGTTTTGGGCAGCCGAACCAGTGCTACTATTCTAAGAGGCTCAATGCGGCTCATGTTGTCATGCGGGTGCAGACCGAGGGAGGGGTGTATGCGTGAGGTGGTGCCATGGTAGTGGGGGGGGGGGGGGGGGGGTGTGTGTGTGGGGGGGGGGGGGGGTGGGTAAGGGGGGGGGGTGTGGGTGGGAGGGGTTGGGGTGTGTGTGTGGGGTGGGAGGGGTGGGTGTGGGGGTGGGTGGGTGTGGGGGGGTGGGTGTGGGGTGGGGGGGGGGGGATGTGGGGTGGGGGGGTGTGGGGTGGGGAGGGGGGTTGCAAGAGGCGAGATGGAGTGCTGTGTGGGCTATTGCCGCAGGCATCATGACGGAGCAGTGCTGCATCACACCTGGGGTACAGGCCCTTTGATCATGCATAGGGTGCTTTGATCACGATGGTAGCCTCTGCAACCATTGTGTGGTTGCAGAGGCTACTGCTGTCCTAAATCAAAGTAGAGGGGGTACAAAAGCAGGCTGCGGATGGTCTACGAATTGTCATGGTGTGGTTGCTCTGATCATGCGGCCAAGAACCGAGGGGTTGCCACAAGAATATGGCCGGCATATGACATTTCACTGATGTGATGTGCTGTTACTGCTGCTGTTGTGTGTTCCCCAGGCGTCGCACATTTGTTGGCACTCCCTACTGGATGGCCCCTGAGGTGATTGAGAGCAGTGAGGAGGGCTACAGCCACCAGGCAGACATATGGAGCCTGGGCATCACTGCCATTGAGGTGAGTGTACTGCAGCCACGGCGGCATAATAAGCCCCATATTCTTCAAGCTGTTGTAGCAGCCTGCGTATCTAAATATGTTGTATGCTGCACCAGTCTCACACAGCAACCAAGTCGCTACCCCTCACTCATCATGTCGACAGCTTCCCCTTGCAATCTTACACTCCCCCCCCCCCCCCACCCCCGCCCCCCATTCACCCCCACAGATGGCATGTGGCCAGCCCCCACACGCAGAGCTCCACCCAATGCGGGTGTTGTTCATTATCCCGCGTGACCCCCCACCCAGCCTAGAGGGCAGGGGCGCCTTCAGCGAGCCCTTCAAGTCTTTTGTGGCAGCGTGCCTGCAAAAAGACCTTGAATGCTGCGCCACTGACAGAAAGCATGAATCCACTTCCCTTTCTGCGACCGTTCCCCCCTGCAATGCCACACTCCACCCCCCCCCCCACCGACAGATGGCATGTGGCCAGCCTCCACATGCAGAGCTTCACCCAATGCGAGTGCTGTTCATCATCCCGCGTGACCCCCCACCCAGCCTAGAGGGTAGGGGCGCCTTCAGCGAACCCTTCAAGTCATTTGTGGCAGCATGCCTGCAGAAAGACCTCGACTGCTGCGCCAGTTACAGAAAGCATGAATCCACTTCCCTTTCTGCGACTGTTCCCCCCTGCAACGCTGCACTCCACCCCCACCCCCACACAGATGGCATGTGGCCAGCCCCCACATGCAGAGCTCCACCCCATGCGAGTGCTGTTCATTATCCCTCGTGACCCCCACCCAGCCTAGACGGCAGGGGGGCCTTCAGCGAGCCCTTCAAGTCATTTGTGGCAGCATGCCTGCAAAAAGACCTTTGACTGTTGCGCCAGTTACAGAAAGCATGAATCCACTTCCCTTTCTGCGACTGTTCCCCCCTGCAACGCTGCACTCCACCCCCACCCCCACACAGATGGCATGTGGCCAGCCCCCACATGCAGAGCTCCACCCCATGCGAGTGCTGTTCATTATCCCTCGTGACCCCCCACCCAGCCTAGAGGGCAGGGGGGCCTTCAGCGAGCCCTTCAAGTCATTTGTGGCAGCATGCCTGCAGAAAGACCCCGCTGACAGGCCGACCACGGAGGCGCTGGCTCACCACCCCTTCATTGTGGGTGAGTGTTTGAAAGCATGCAATCCTTCTGCATATGCTGCTTAGAAATCCGGACAAGTGGGTTGGTGGTAGTAGTGCAGTGATTGCGTTGTGGCTGCTCTGTTGTTGGTAGTGGTTTCAAGGCGCCCTCATTGTACGGCTTCCTCATCCGGCTACACACACCGCATGCAAGCCTCAAGATCTCCCAAGCAACATGCTGGTGTTCCCTGCCATGCTTGTGACTTGCTTGAGTATTGTAACAACCCCATCACTATTTCTTGGCTGTCCTACTTTGTTGTTGTGCAGGTGCTCCCCCCACGCCGCCCCCCCAGCTGTTGTCCCGCATTGCTGAGCTGGCAGCAAGGCGGCAAATGGGTTACCAGGGGGGAGCGCGGGGCGCTGGTATCCCAGCAGGCAGGCTCAACTCGGATGGAGGCATGGCGACAGCATATGATGTGAGGGGGGTGGGGGGGTGGGGGGGGGTGGGGGGGTCGAAGTGAGGGGGGGGGGTGAGTGTGAGAGGGGGGGGCTTCCTGTCGCGCCTGTTTCTGCAGGGTTAGTGTGAGGATGGGGGCGGTGTTGGCTAGGGTTAGGACATTGCTGAGCTGGCAGCGAGGCGGCAGATGGGTTACCAGGGAGGAGCAAGGGGCGCCGGCATCCCGGCAGGCAGGCTCAACTCTGACCGAGGCATGGCAACAGCATATGATGTGAGTGGGAGGAAGGGCTCTTGGGGTGCCTGTGTCTGCAGCGTCACGGGGGGGGGTGCCTTGGGTTGGGACATTGCAGTTTGTGTGTGTAGCTTTGTGGGGGCTCTTGTGCTTATGGTTGACAATCCAGGTTGTTTGTGCAGCTTTGTGTTGGGCAGTTCAGTGCAGGGAACGGTCTAGGACTGTCTTCATGTTGGTCAGCTTCCCTTTGAGTGTTCTAACATGTAATACATTGCTGCTGCTGCCCCCCCCCCACCCGCAGATGGGCACCCTACCAACCTGGGATTTTGGCATCAAGAAGGGCAAGCAGCATCCCATCATGACTGGCACACTTACCCATGAACAGGCCCTGGCAGCAGCACAAGCAGCAGCAGCACAGGGCCGTGGAGACCCCGCTGCTTTCGCTGCTGCGCTTGGAGGGACCCTCAGGGCGGGGGATGTGCAGCGCTACATGTCGGGGACAGGTGAGGCACGGCTACATCACTGTACAGTGATGTGGAGGTGGTGGTGCTGGGGGGGGGGGGGGGGGGGGCTGGCAGCAGCACAAGCGGCGGCAGCACAGGGCCGTGGAGACCCCGCTGCTTTTGCTGCTGCTCTTGGAGGGACCCTCAGGGCGGGGATGTGCAGCGCTACATGTCGGGGATAGGTGAGGCAATCCTACATCACTGTACAGTGATGTGGAGGTGGTGGGGGGGGGGGGGGCTGGCAGCAGCACAAGCGGCGGCAGCACAGGGCCGTGGAGACTCTGCTGCTTTCGCTGCTGCGCTTGGAGGGACCCTCAGGGCGGGGGATGTGCAGCGCTACATGTCGGGGACAGGTGAGGCACGGCTACATTGACTGTAGAGTGAACGTGGAGGTGGTGGTGGTGGTGGGGGGGGGGGGGGGCGCTGGCAGCAGCACAAGCGGCGGCAGCACAGGGCCGTGGAGACTCTGCTGCTTTCGCTGCTGCGCTTGGAGGGACCCTCAGGGCGGGGGATGTGCAGCGCTACATGTCGGGGACAGGTGAGGCACGGCTACATTGACTGTAGAGTGAACGTGGAGGTGGTGGTGGTGGGGGGGGGGGGGGCTGGCAGCAGCACAAGCGGCGGCAGCACAGGGCCGTGGAGACTCTGCTGCTTTCGCTGCTGCGCTTGGAGGGACCCTCAGGGCGGGGGATGTGCAGCGCTACATGTCGGGGACAGGTGAGGCACGGCTACATTGACTGTAGAGTGAACGTGGAGGTGGGGGGGGGGGGCGCTGGCAGCAGCACAAGCGGCGGCAGCACAGGGCCGTGGAGACTCTGCTGCTTTCGCTGCTGCGCTTGGAGGGACCCTCAGGCGGGGGATGTGCAGCGCTACATGTCGGGGACAGGTGAGGCACGGCTACAATGACTGTAGAGTGAACGTGGAGGTGGGGGGCAAAGGGGAGTGTAACTCTCACCACCGGTGCAGTGGTGCTTTTGATGGTGGGGTTTGTCCGAACGGCCCCCTTCCGTACTGGTTGTGTCCATCCGTGGCTGGGTTCAGTTGCAACGTAGTTGCTTGAGAAACCCGTGTAACACCTTCATTCATTCGGTGCAGTGGTGCTGCGAGACCCTGGTGTTGTCATGACCCTTAGAGTCACTTGATGATGTTGATTTACAGATTGTGTTTCTGAATCAGATGGGTGGCTGTGCGTTGAGGGTGCCAAAGGTCGGCTAGGCATTTTTCAGGCCTGCATTTATCGCTGTCACAAGAAGACACCTTTGTTAACAGAAGTTGAATGCCACACACTGCCCGTCAGGTGTGCTGCTCCACTGGTATGTCTGTTTTGATGTCTGTTGTTTGCGTCTGCTCAGGCACTAGGGTTTTGGGGTTTAGAGTCAGGGTTTAGACTAACCCTGAACCCTCTATCTGCTGTTTGTGTCTGCTCAGGTACAGTCAACGCCAGCATGTTGCGCACAGTGTCCAGCGGGAGAGACTTGCAGCTGAGGCAGCAGCGGCAGCAGGCGGCAGCGGCAGCTATGGGGCAACATTGCCGTCTGGCGCTGCTCCCCTGGTGTGCTGAGGTGGGTGGGGTGCTTATAGGCTGCAAGGGGCTAGGTCATGTACTTGTGGCATTTGGGGGGTGTAGGTCTGTTTTCTTTCCGACGTGGGCAGAAGGGTTGTGTGGGGGTTACTGTTGTCCGTGTTGGTTGTCGACGGCACATGTTACAGCATGTGCTTTTGAGGGTGTTGCCAGAGGTTGTCTCTGCAGGTGAACACTGGCTTGCGTTGAAAACCTGAAGGGTTTCCATTGTGTCTGCCGCTGGTGGCTTCCTCACACTCCCATCATATCCCCCCCCCCCCCCCACACACACACACATGTACCCCGTGCCCCCCTTTCGTGCCCGCAGGACGGCCAGTGGCAGTGGCAACTATGGCAGCACCCTCCCATCAGCAGCAGCAGCAGCAGCAGCAGGAGGAGGTACCTTCAGGGCAACAGGCACTGGCAGCAGCTATGAAGCAGCAGCAGCAGCAGGAGTGGGCACTGGCACCCTGCGAGCTGGCAGTATACCCCTCGGCACAGGCACAGTGCGGTCAGCTGCCCCGCCTTCTGCTGCTGCTGCTGCTGCTGCTGCTGCTGAGGGCTTGCAAGTCATAACTGGCCCTGCAGCTGCAGCTGCTGCTGGGGGTATGGGTGGCGGTGGGCAGAAGTCTGTGTACACCCGGCTGCCGTCCCTACAGCAGTTGTCAGTGGATGTGAATGCACTAAACCCTGAGGCATCATCAGCAGCGGAAGGCGGTTTAGCAGGGGGAGGGGCTGGCGGCGGGGCTATCCCTATCATGGCATCACGGCTGGTGTGGCAGGATGGCACAGCAGCAGCAGCAGCAGCAGCAGCAGGAGGGGGTGGAGGAGCAGGGGGAGGTGGGGTGGGTGGTGGGGGTGCTGGAGGTGGTGATGGTGGTGTTGTGCTGGCGAGGGTGCTGCTGCCTGCACTGCAGACCATGCAAGCACCCGCTGGAGCTGGTGAACCTCCTCAACTGCAGGTGGGTAGTGGTGCCACCGTGTGGGGGTGGGGGTGGGGGGGGGGAGAAGGGGGAGGGGGAAGGGGCGGGGTAGGGGAGGGGGAAGTGAGGGTGTTGTGGTGGGGGTGCTGCTGCAGGTGGGTTGCGGGTTAGGATTGGGTAGGATTGGGTAGGGTAGTGCAGTGTTGGCTGCTAGGGCAAGTGCAGGTGGTACTCGATTGTTACGGTGGGGGTTTTGAGCTGCATTCATTGTAACGCTTCACACACCTGCAGGTACACCTCAGCTGCAGGTGGGTAGCCGTGCAGGGTGGGTGGGTTAGGGTAGGGTTGGGTTGAGGGGAACAGGGCTTCAGGATGTGTGGAGTACAGACGGAACTCTGTAGTTGGAGTGGGTAACCTGGTGTTGCATTGTGATACTTGACACAGCTACTCATGGAAGAGGGTAGATAGTGACTGGGGTATGCTTTGTGATGCAACGCTCATCTGTGCAAGATATGCTGCCTGGTTCTATCATTTTGTGCAGGCTTGCCTGGAGTCAGTGGCCTCCAGTCTACAGCAGCTGGAGCAGCTGGTTCCCGGTTTCTCTGGGCTGCATGTATTTATTCATTTGTTCAAGACACACTAATTACTGCTGGTGTCTTGACTTGTGCAGGCTTGCCTAGAGTCTGTGGCATCCAGTCTACAGCAGCTGGAGCAGATGGTTCCCGGGTCCTGCAGCTGTAAAATGTAAAACTGTACAACACGTGCTGGTGTCTGCTGGTCTGCCTTGTGTGCAGGTGTGCCTAGAGTCTGTGGCATCCAGTCTGCAGCAGTTGGAGCAGATGGTTCCGGGTCTTGCAGCCGCCTGATGAGTGAGTCAATGCTGCAGCTCAGCATCAGCAGCCAGCAAGACCTTCAACCCCTCAAAGCAGCAGCAGCAAGCATGTTTGCTGGCGCTGCTGCTGCTGCTGCTGGTGGTGGTGGTGACACAGCTCAAGAGGGAGCGGGGCAGGGTGGCGGGCAGCAGCAGCAGCAGCAGCAGCAAGGCAGGCCGGGCAGTAGTGGGGGGTTGTTGTCGCAGGGGTATGGATGGGAGCAGCGTCAGCAGCAGCAGCAGCAGCAGCAGCAGCAGCAGCGGCCGGGTATGGAGTGTGTGGTGCTGCAGGGGGTCGGAGCATTGGGGCCGTTGGGGAGTTACTTGTTGGCACGTTGGCGGGAAGATGTGGCAAGGTCTGCTGCTGCAGCAGCGCAGGGACTGGTGTGAGGCATGAAGTCAGTTGATGCTTGAAGTCACTCGTTCTGGTTTTGGTCATGTGCATGTGGTGGTTACTGTGCTGTACTGGTGTAAGGATGTGCTACGTGAGTTATGTTCGGCAATTTGCTGATTGCTGTGTGTTATGTGTGTGTTTGTTTTGAAGGCATGGTGTGAGACAGGGAGGGTGCATCACAACATTATGCCTCTGGTAATTGTGAAGGCATGTTTGAAGGCATGTGTGAAGGCATTGTAGTAAGATCGCAGAGGCTGAAGTTGTCGTTTCTGTCAACGCAAAGAAGTGTGAAGGCATGTGCACAGGGACACTAGGTCGCTGAGGACGGGGTGAGGGGCACTGCAAGCAACTCATCTCATCTCCATCACTTGAGGCTTTTCATATTCTTTTTGAAGGTACCGTATCGGGAACAGCAACATACAACTTTGTCTCAGATCCACCTGGCATGTGAAACAATGAACAAGACACCATTCAGCAGCCTCACAGCCTACACCGCACGCCAAGCCTGTTGCACAGCTTCCACTGGTTCTTGTCGCATAAACACAGTCCCCCAATGGCTATAACCCTTATGCCAAACAGTTGAGACCAGGTCACCACTTTGCCTCGCCGTCCAGCACTTAACAGGCAGAGGACGTCATCCAACAGCCTTGGATACCACCACGCTTTAAACGATGCACACGCCAGCCATCAACCACCTGCTTCTCAACCCCTGGTGCTTGCCGGATAGCCTGCTCAACCCTACTGCTGCTGCTGTTCCCCCTGCACCCTCTCCACCCCATCACACCACAGAAAGTAGTCGCAGCGCGACGCCTCCCCCTGCGGCTTGGGACACACCCTGCCTGCTCAGCCCTGCTGCTGCTGCTGCTGCTGTTCCCCCTGCACCCTCTCCACCCCATCACACCACAGAAAGTAGTCGCAGCGCGACGCCTCCCCCTGCGGCTTGGGACACACCCTGCCTGCTCAGCCCTGCTGCTGCTGCTGCTGCTGCTGCTGTTCCCCCTGCACCCTCTCCACCCCATCACACCACAGAAAGTAGTCGCAGCGCGACGCCTCCCCCTGCGGCTTGGGACACACCCTGCCTGCTCAGCCCTGCTGCTGCTGCTGCTGCTGCTGCTGTTCCCCCTGCACCCTCTCCACCCCATCACACCACAGAAAGTAGTCGCAGCGCGACGCCTCCCCCTGCGGCTTGGGACACACCCTGCCTGCTCAGCCCTGCTGCTGCTGCTGCTGCTGCTGCTGTTCCCCCTGCACCCTCTCCACCCCATCACACCACAGAAAGTAGTCGCAGCGCGACGCCTCCCCCTGCGGCTTGGGACACACCCTGCCTGCTCAGCCCTGCTGCTGCTGCTGCTGCTGCTGTTCCCCCTGCACCCTCTCCACCCCATCACACCACAGAAAGTAGTCGCAGCGCGACGCCTCCCCCTGCGGCTTGGGACACACCCTGCCTGCTCAGCCCTGCTGCTGCTGCTGCTGCTGCTGCTGTTCCCCCTGCACCCTCTCCACCCCATCACACCACAGAAAGTAGTCGCAGCGCGACGCCTCCCCCTGCGGCTTGGGACACACCCTGCCTGCTCAGCCCTGCTGCTGCTGCTGCTGCTGCTGCTGTTCCCCCTGCACCCTCTCCACCCCATCACACCACAGAAAGTAGTCGCAGCGCGACGCCTCCCCCTGCGGCTTGGGACACACCCTGCCTGCTCAGCCCTGCTGCTGCTGCTGCTGCTGCTGCTGTTCCCCCTGCACCCTCTCCACCCCATCACACCACAGAAAGTAGTCGCAGCGCGACGCCTCCCCCTGCGGCTTGGGACACACCCTGCCTGCTCAGCCCTGCTGCTGCTGCTGCTGCTGCTGCTGTTCCCCCTGCACCCTCTCCACCCCATCACACCACAGAAAGTAGTCGCAGCGCGACGCCTCCCCCTGCGGCTTGGGACACACCCTGCCTGCTCAGCCCTGCTGCTGCTGCTGCTGCTGCTGCTGTTCCCCCTGCACCCTCTCCACCCCATCACACCACAGAAAGTAGTCGCAGCGCGACGCCTCCCCCTGCGGCTTGGGACACACCCAGAACGCTCGCCCAGGGTTGCGCTTCATGTTCCTGACACGCTGGCTCGCCACCATCCCACATTCACACAACGCACCTCCAGATTTGGACACAAAGCCTGATCAACCCTACTGCTGTGGCTGCTGCTGCTGCTGCTGCTCCCCCTGGGCCCTCTCCACCTCATCACACCACAGAAAGTAGTCGCAGCGAGACACCTCCCCCTGCGGCTTGGGACATACCCAGAACGCTCGCCCAGGGTTGCGCTTCATGTTCCTGACACGCTGGCTCGCCACCATCCCACATTCACACAACGCACCTCCAGATTTGGACACAAAGCCTGATCAACCCTACTGCTGTGGCTGCTGCTGCTGCTGCTGCTGCTGCTGCTGCTCCCCCTGGGCCCTCTCCACCTCATCACACCACAGAAAGTAGTCGCAGCGAGACACCTCCCCCTGCGGCTTGGGACACACCCAGAACGCTCGCCCAGGGTTACGTTTCGTGCTGCTGACGCGCCGGCTCGCCACCATCCCACACTCACACATCACGTGACCCCCAGCCGCCAACGCAGCCGCCGCTGCTGCTGCTCTTGCTGCTGCTACCTGCGCCCGCTGAGCTTGGGTATCAGTGACGTCGGCGTCCGCTGCGGTGGCGGCTGCGGCAGCAGCAGTGCCCGGCATGGTGGGTCCGCCTAAATGGTGTGTGTGTGGGGGGGGGGGGAGCAGGATGACATGTGGGACCCTGACCAGCTGTTTCAGTGCACAATACACCCTTGACAGCAGGGGTGTGTTGATTGTACCAGGGGTGAAGGGTCCGTCTGGAGGGCATGCGGTGGGACGAGGAGCGCGGCCTGACATACGCAATACCTTTTGGCAGCTTTCAACCAACATCATATGAAAACTACATTGTGATACCCATGCGCTTCAGATGCCAAACACAAGCAACAGCAACAAATGCTTGAAAGCACACCATAGACAATCAACAATGAGGCAAAGTGGCACAGACATAAACCAACAACGTGTTGATCAACTCATCACCTGCCTTACCTTTGTGTGAGGGGAGTGAGACCTGGAAGCAGCTGTTCTTCTTGCTGCCCCTGCTGGCGTAGGCACCCTCCAATGTCTGCCTGTCTGACTTCCAGCTGATACGGGGGGAGGCAGTGTTGCCTTTGGCGCCTGCATTGCAGCAGCAGCAGCAGCAGCAACAGCAGCAGCAGCAGCAGAAGGAGCAGCACACAATGATTGGCACGGCAGCTAACCCAAGGGGGTCCAGATACGCCAACTGTTGTGACCAAGTGCATCACGCTGTGTCACAAGCATGGAAGCAGCAGACGGTACAAACGGTTTTGCCATTACTACTACTACTACTACTACTACTTTACTGGATCAGGGCCTCGCCTGATCGCCCTTTCAGGAGCCAAACAAGGCTCATAGGGCATAAGCACTCCTCAAAGGAATTACCTTTGTAATCCATTTTGCGCAGAATGTTGCGTCCAATCTCCTTTGTCCCCTCCTCGTCTTGCTCAGAGCCGCAGTACAGGATCACCACCCCGGTGCCCAAGTCGGATGCATTGGCGTTGGGCATGGCGGTGCTCACCTTCATCTGTGTTTCGTGGGGGGTGGGGGTGTGTGTGTGGGGGGGGGGGGGCGTGGGATGGCGGGAGAGGTGGTGGTGGGGGGAGATATGGTGAGAGGGGAAGCATACAAGGATGAGGCGAAACTCACATGCAAGCCTACTGCTGATGGAGATGACTGGCACAGATGCATTGGGGTTAAGCATGGCCGTGTTCACCTTCATCTGTGTTGTTTGGTGTGTGAGGTGTGTGTGTGGGGGGGGGGGGGGCAAGAGGGGGAAGGGGGGGGCAAGAGTGAGCAATAAGGTCGTATGCATCGGGTTGGGCTTGGCGGTGCTCACCTTCATCTGCATGGCATTGTGTATGGGAGAGGGGGGGGGTTGGGGCGTACAGGCAGGAGGTGCTGATATTCGCATCATCAAATTGCCAGCAAAGGCATTGGGGTTGGGCATGGCGGTGCTCACCTTCATCTGTGTGGATAGGTGTGTGGGGTGTGTGTGTGGGGGGGGGGGGGGAAGGAATAAGCAATAAGGTCGGATGCGTCGGCGTTGGGCATGGCGGTGCTCACCTTCATCTGTGTGGTGTGAGGGGGATGGGGGGGGGGGGGCGTGGGGGGCGTGGGGTGGAGGCGTACGTGCATGGGGTGTTGGCGGGGGAGGGGGGGGGGTGTGTGGCACAAACAGCGACGAAGGTCGTATGGCGGCTTTGGGAGAAGGTGCATTGCAACTCAACATGGCCGTACTCACAATGTGAACCCTTTTGCATCTGGGGTGTTTGGTGTGTATGTGTGGTGGGCCACTAGCAGAGATGATCTCTGGCAGAGATGGAGGCCGGGGGGGGGGGGGGGGGAGTGAGCGATCAGGTAGATCAGGTACGAGTACTGTTACCAAGGAGGCGCACACAAACCTTTCTGGAGCGAATTGAACCAATCAAGCCTTAACAGCTGTGGCGGGGCGTCCTGAGGATGCCTTCGGCCAATCCCACAATGTGCGCCCTCACCGCCACTAGCACCTGCAGCGAGAAGGACCCCCCCCCCCCCCAGCTCCCACCTCAACCATACCCCCCTACCCCTACCCCCCCCCCCTCCCATTCGCTCCCCTGCCAGCATCCTGCCCCCCCACCCCCCTGTTGCCCACTCACCGCCTCTACCCCTTTCAGCTCTCCCTGATGGAACAGCTGCTGCGCCTTCACCCAGGCAGCATCCAACAGAGCCTTGCTGTAGAACTGCAACAGCAGCAGCAGCAGCATTAGCAGCAGAAAAAAGCAGCAGCAGCAGCAGCAGCAGAAAAAAGCACAACGGGTTGGAGGAGGGGCAGTATTAGGTGGTCATTGGACGCTGCAGAATTGCAGCACTGCCGCACCTTGAACGCTACCGCCACCTGCTGCACTCCCTGTGTCACAACAATGACCCTCATCAACAAGCACAAAAGACAAGCTATCACGGGATCCCCACTTACCAGCATTACTTGCTCTCAAAGTGCCTTTGTACGAAGTTTCTGTTGGGTGAGCAGGCCACGCCTTACAATGGACAGCAAATCTTCACCCCCCCCCTCCCCCCCCCCCCCCCCCCCCCCAAGCGCCTCCCAAATACAAAGTGACCCCCACCCCCCACTCACCAGCATCCACTTCCCCTCAGCCGCCCCATCCACGCTCCTGTCAGGGTGACCTGGCCGCGGCTCACAGTGTATCCAGTAGTCATACGTAACCTCACTGGGCAATGGACCACTACTGCTGCTGGCTTCACCCCCACCCTGCTGCTGCTGCTGCTGCTGCTGCTGCTTGCTACTGTAACGAGCCAGGGCCTCCTGCTGCTGCTGCAGCAGCGCCTCTGCATCAAAGACCTCGCTGCTCCTAACCTGCTGCAACAGGAACGCTGCCAGCTCGAGGTCCAACTGCTGCTGCTGCTGTGGCTGCTGCTGTGGCTGCTGCTGCTGCTGCTGCTGCTGCTGCTGCTGCCATGCTTGTTGCTGCCGCTGTCTCAACTCATCCAGCTGCTGCTGCTGCTGCTGCTGCTGCTGCTGTTGCTGCTGCTGCGGCGGCGGCGGCTTGTCGGGAGACTGTGTCCTGCGCCGCTTGGCTGAATCCTGCTCCCCATCTTGCTCCAGGTGCTGCTGATTGCCCTGTTGTACATGCTGATGTACCTGCTGTGTGTGCTGCTGCTGGGAGTCCCCAGCTGCTGCTGCTGCTGCTGCTGCTGCTGCTGGTGGTGTCAGCAGCGTGATGCATGCACTGTGCTCCCTTGCTGGCAGCAGTGCCCTGCTGCCTGGACCCATCTGACGCTGCTGGCCGGGTTGCAAAAGGGGCAGTGATGTGCGCCAGGTGACCCCGTCAGGCTGCAACTCCTCTATAACAAGGGCTGCAATAGCAGAGGGGGGGGGGGGTGGCGTGTGTGAGGGACAGGAGGGGGGTCAAAAGAGGTGCCCACCGCTCTGCTGTACAGGCGTGTTCCATCACCGGGTTGCAAGAGTGGCAGTGATGTGCCAGGTGACCCCATCGGGCTGCAGCTCCTCTATAACAAGGGCTGCAACAAGTGGGAGAGACATGCGTGTATGAGGGACAACCAGGGGGGGGGGATCAAAGAAGGTGCCAAACGCTCTGCTGTACATAGCGTTATGTACATAGCTGTACATAGTACATAGCGTGCACAGAAAAACCACATGCACTGCTCCACATACAAGGGAAGAAACAGGCTGTCACCTTCAAAGTGGTCAAAGGCTGGGACCAGCACCATAGGGCAATCCCCCTGCTGCTCAAGCAAACACATTACACACATGATCACTAGCATACGCATCCACAAAGTAGCTGGGTGTCGCTCCCCCAGTGCTTACGGTTCTGGCCCTGGTTGGTGAGCAGCAGCGCCTGGGGTTGTCCCTCCAGTGGGGTCAGCAGCATGTGATGCCTGCTGAGGTGCTGGTCGGTCAGAGAGGCAGGTGTGCCCCTACCGAACGATGTGCTGCTGTTGACATTGGTGCGTGAGCCATCAGGAAACTTTACGAGAAGACCCGACATCAGCTGCTGTCTGTTCTGTCTTGTTGTCGTGGCAGGACTGTGAAGGTCTGGGTGACGTCACAAGGTCTGAGTGTGCGTGCAATAGTGCAGGAGAAGCAAGTGCAGGGTTGCACGTGCACACACGCGACAATACAGCACACGATCGCAATGAAACAGCGAGGCTTGAAAAGGACACGCGACAGGAGCATTGCAGGGGCAGGTTTATAACATGCGTATGTTATACATGGAAGGGCAGCTAGCATCTTCACTAGAAGAGCAGGTCGTCATGGGGTGTACTGATCCACTCGTGCTGAGCCTGCTGTGCACCAAGGGGGCCATTTGGCGCAGTCCAATACACTCATCACCTGCAAACCCATACGCATCGTGCCGTACTTCCTTCCAATGGTGTGGCAAGGGTGTGCTGGGCCCCGTTCTTCAAACCGGCGCCCTTCTGAACATGGCATTGTGGTGCAAGTCAACCGGGTGCAAGTACTTGTAGTCACCTGCCGGCTCAGATACCTCGGGTGGCCATGTTCATATATTTGTTGAACCACAACCAAATTTCTAACTGATGAAAGAGCCTGGACAATCCAAGACATCAGGTGTGGCAGGTGACATCAAGGGCACGCCGAGCTGTTTCAAGCCAGCAGTCCAAAAGCAACCCTTTCAACTTTGGGGGAGGCGGGGGGCACTTGCTCAACAAGGCCAGCATGCGCCACGACCCATCAGCCCACGAAGCGCAGCGTCGTCTGCCGGACACAACCGCCATCCATCACGCCTCCTGCTGCTGCTGCTGCTGCTGCCCCTGCCCTGCACGCTGCTGCTCCTGCTGCGCTGGCGTTCAGTGCCGCAGACGCTGGACGGCATGCAGCTGGACCTGGCAGTGAGCTGGACCACCTGCAGTTCAGTGCAGCACAATAAAAACACCACTGTCACCAGTGTTGTGCTGTACATGTGCAGTGCCCCCTCCTCACCCCACCTGGCCAGGTGGCACAACATGTCATACTGCTGTGCCAGGCACTTTTCCAGCGTGTGACTCTTCCAGGATTTACTCACCAACCCACCAACCACCCACTCTGCGAATGACTCAATCACCCATCTACCCCCACCACCACTCACCCACGCACTCCCCAACCCCTCAGCCACAGGTCTCACCGCCCCCGTCAGCCACACTCATGAGGCTCCACCCCCCCACCCCCCCCCACGCAGCCCCCCCCCCCCCCCCCCGCCCCAGCCATCATATTTCACCTTGCTGGCACTGGTCGCACCAGGTGTCCTGGCGCCCTCCCCTTCATCCAGGTGGCCACCCTACCACCCAGCCACCTCCCCCCGCCACCCCACCCCACCCCCTCACCCACCCGCGCAGCACCCCCCCCCCCCCGCCCCAGCCATCATGTCTCACCTCGCCGGCATGGTCGCACCAGGTGTCCTGGCGCCCCTGCAGCTGCCAGCAGGGGCTGGTTGGAAGACAGCACCCCAACGTTCCACAGACACCCCACCACGTTGTCATACGTCTGACCCTGACAGAACATGACGCAGACATCAGGAAAAGACAGGACGCACACACCGCCGTAAACTTGGGAGGGCCGGCACATGTGCGAGGGGCTGTTGTGGGTGGGGGCGCCGTGCGAAGGCTTCACATGCAAAGGTCTTGACCTCCCCAAATGCATGGCATGCCGTTATCCTGCATAACCGCCAGCAACCCTGCCCACTTACTTTTGCGACACCACTAGTGCTGCAGTACTTCCATCTACAATGGGCTTGCCAGCAGTAACCTACTGCCAGTAGCCCCTGAGCGGCTGCAGTACTGCTGCCATCTACCCTGGGCTTGGGATTTGGGGAGACCTTGACTCCCACCTGTGTTCCCCCCATCAGCTTGACCAGCAGTGCCAGTTGGTCGCAGCCACCCAGCTCAGCCTTGGCAGCATCAAGGAAGGATAGGTGGTGCAGCGCACCTGCAGCCAACAATAACACCAGCAACAGCAGCAGCAGCAGCAGCAGCAGCAACAGCAGACACAGTATGGGGGAATGGTTACAGAAGAAAGTGTGTGGGAGCGAGGCAGGTAGATTCTGTCACTTTGCAGCAACCAGGAGGGAAAGTGGCCCAGCATACCTGCAGCCACTGGCCGTGTCTGCCCGTTTTCTGGCACGTAATGGAAAGCACGTGCGTGCTGCACGTAGGCCACGGCTTCTCACCTAACCAGCTTGTGAGCAGTAAGGCTGGCTCCATCAGCCAGCCTTACTGCAAACAAGCTGGTTAGGTGAGGAGCCGTGGCCACATGCAGCACGCCCGTGCGTTCATATACAGTGATATGTAGCTTCACACAGTGTGCAGTGGTGCACCCCCTCCTCCTGGGCACAGCCTTCCTCACCCCCTCAACCCCCCCCCCCCACTTCTGCACAGCCTTTCCTCACCCTTTACCCCCACCATGCAGGATTGCCACAGGCCCAAGGGCTTCACGCTTCCTTTTGTTTCCTGCCGCTCCACAGCTCAGTGCTCCTCCCCCCAGGATTCCTGAGAGACTCTCCCCTGGGGAAAACTTCTTGGAGACTCTTATCACCCCCCTACGAGAGCAATACTGATCCCCATATTTCATGTCCCCTCACCCCCCCCCCCCCATCAATGCGGTGTTCGATATCGGCTGGTGTCCAAGGTGCCCTTGCAACCAAACAAACTGGTCTCCCAAACTTCACAGACAACGGCTCCTTTTAACCCACCTGTAGCATTGCACAGGGCCACCTCAGCAGCTGCCTGAGGGTCCTGCAGCAACACAAAGCTGGGACAGCAACAGTATCCCCCCCTGCCGGTTGCGCTCCAGCCGCAAGGCTGGCAGGTCATTGCTACCCTCCGCATCCTCCACCCCGTAAGCAAACAGGGCTGCCCTGCTATTGCAAGCCTGACAGCCCCCCCCCCCCCCCCCACACACACCCAACCATATCCCAAAATCTGCAACCCACCTGTTGCGTTGCACAGGGCCACCTCTGCAGCTGCCTGAGGGTCCTGCAGCAACACAAAGCTGGGACCAGCAGGGGGGCGCTGGCATCCGCTGCTGCTGCTGCTGCTTTCCCATCCTTCCCTCCCTTCTTACTGCTGCCGCTGCCGCTCTTGTCTCCACCAGCCGCCGCTTTCCCGCCTTTTTTTGCAGCTCCCGCCTTTTTCTTCTTTTTCCCGCCTAAACTGCTTCCCAGCACAGCAGCAGCAGTGGCCTCCACCACCTCTAGCAGCGCTGGCACTGCCCTGCTTCCAGCAGCTGCTCTGCTGCTGTTGGTGCTGCTGCCAGCTCCCACAGGATGCCCCCAACGTAGGCACAGACTGCTGGGGGGCTGAGGGGCTGGGGGACAGCAGCTGCAGCAGCTGCGCAGCCACGGTGGGGTCACCTGCATGTAAGGGCACACATGAGAGTGTGTGAGGTGTAAGGAGGGAATGCCCTTCCTGCTGTGACAGCGGGTGACAGCGGGTGACAGCGGGTGGTTCAAAACCACTCGAACTCCACTTCGCAGGGTTAGGCAAAACTGGCAGTGCTGAGTTGCCCCAGCACATCCCTCCCCCTTTCGTGTCGCTGCACCCTGTCGCCCATCCCCCCACCCACTCAGCCACCACCTGAAACAAACAAATATCATGCACAAACACCACGCGACCCTCACCTTCCTTCCTTCCTGCATGCTGCATTCAACTCGACCCTCCTAGGGAAGGTCCCCCCCCCCCACCCCTCTCCAGCCCCCGCCTGCCATGACCTCAGCTGCCCCCGGAGCCAGGTAGCGCAGGCAGGCAGACAAGCACCGAAATCACCCGCTGCACACTGCACAATCATCCACTCCTCCACCCCCACAAGGCTCCCCCCCCCCGGCCACACCCGGTACTGCAGCTGCAGCAGCTGCCAACAGCGACTGTCTGGGCAGCAGGCCCCCAGCAGAAATACAGCAGTCATTGAACAGATTTCAGGTAGCACAGCATACTTGGCTCAGTCAACAGACACAGTCATGCGCTCGCACAGAGTACCCACCTGCCATGACCTCAGCTGCCCCTGGTGCCAGTGCCAAGTAGCGCAGGCAGGCAGCAGCAGGCAGCAGCACACTGCCCCCGTGGTCACCCTGCAGCAGCACAGCAGCGACTGCACACCGCCAGCCGCCAGGCACGTGCAGCGGCGAGCCTGTTGCAGGACATGGCAGTACAATCGCACTTACAGTTGCAGTCACACTCATTGGCTCAGCAACAAAGCTGAGCAAGCCACAAGGGAGCGAGAGGCTCATGGGGAACCAGGAGAAAAACCATGCACCTCCAAAGCAGCCGCTGTTGACGGTCAAAAGCAACAACATACATAGCAGAAAGAGTTGACGCTGCGCAAGTGGACATGTCACTGAGTCGTGCTGAATGCTGCATACGATGTGGCAAACAGCACACAAGCCACTGCCTAACCACTAGACTACTCTGCATCGAATGGAGACACGGGGTCCAGCCTCTCAGAGTAAATGGTCGAGCCTCATAGTGACTGCTTGCGTTGGCTGTGCTGGGTGCTGCCTCTTCCTGGCACCGTCTGATTGGTAGATCCACATACAGCAACAACAACACCCCCCACCCCTCCCCGGCCCCGCGCGCTGTGCGCATCGTTCACATGCTGTTGTGCAACTGCTTCCGAAGGCGGTCACTTGGGGCCAGCAACGCTGCCAGCACAGCAGCAGCAACAGTACTGCTGCTGGCACCAGCATCGGTTGGTTGTATGTACAAATTTCCCACCTGCTGCTGTGCCGATGCCTCACACTCGCTAGGAGCAGCAGCGCCGCCAGCACAGCAGCAGCAGCAGCGGCCAGCTGCCGCCCTCCCGCCCAGCCAGGCCCCCCAGCCTCTGACAGCAGCTCCAGCAGCCGCGGCAGTGCAGCAGCAACGCGAGGCACCTGCGCAGGACAGCATGACACACATCATGATATGCTGTTACCTCAAGAGGCCCTTGGGCCGTACGCCCTGCTCTGAGTTGCGTACTAGACAGCAGATTTGGCGGCCAGACACTTCTGTGAGGAGCGGCAGTGCAGCAGCAAGGCGAGGCACCTGCGCAGGACAACACACACCGTATGCGTTGTAGTGCAAAACACAATGCAGACAGGGGTACTTCAAGTTGGGATGCGAGCTATCTTGCAAGACACAACCAGGCCCTCACACAACAGCCCAAGCCACTACTGCCCCGGAAAGCCTAGCTCCTGTCAAGCCTTTAGCACGCCCTGTGCAAGGCAAAGATGTAGCCTACCTGCTTCTGGCAAAGCCACTGTGACTACCACCCACGCTAAGGCTACCACGCCGTGATGTACATCCTCCCCTCACCCACGGTGTGTGGTAGCCATGGTGTACATCACGGCTACCACGCAGGCGTGCGCACCTGCATTGGACAGCCCGCCAGCGCCTGCAGCAGCTGCACTGCAGGCAGCCTGCTGCGGTCGTGGGACCCACACAGCAGCGCCACACAGGCAGTCACCAACTGCAGCACAGCACAGCACAGCACAGCACAGCACACGCCACATACAAGACTGAGACGCTGAGCAGCAGCGCCACATGCGCGCACAACGCCCACTACTATCAGCGGCACGCATGAGATGCCTGCTGTATTGCTGCCCCTGCTGTTGAGCGCAGCAGCCTGCTGTTGCTTTGTCTCTGTTGCAGCAATTGGGTGCTGCATATGCAGCTCCTAATGCTCAATCTGGCATGGCTCAGGTGGCGCCTGCAAGTGATGCTGCTACTGCTGCTGCTGCTGCTGCTGCTGCTGCTGCTGCTGTAAGAGCATCCATCATTGTGGCAGGAGGCAGCAATCTGCTCAAGGTCTTCCAATATGATCTATTGCCCCCCCCCTCCCCTCCGCGCTGCCTCAGTCTTGGCCGCCCAGCGTCCCTGGCCTCACAAAGTAGCCTCATACACCTGTGATTGCTGCTGGTGTTCTCAGCTCCACAGGCAAACACTGCTGGCTTTGTCCAGACGCAGGAGGCCCCAGCTCCTAGAGCAAGCCCCTCTGTTCCTCACTGCTTGCTGTTCCGCCTGTCACCCCACACAACCGCTTGGCAAACCTACTGCTGCCGCTGTTGTGCGTCCACCCCCCCCCCCCTCCCCCGCAAGTCTGTTGCAGCCTGATGCCACTCACCCTGTTGGTTGTTGCTGCTGTTGAGGCTCTGTCAGCAAGCACAACTGGCTCTGCCCTGACCGCCTGTCCCCTAGTAAAGGTAGTGCTAGTTGCACTTATGGCCGCTCGCACCCTCACTGCTTGCTGTGGAAAGCCTGTCGCGGCCGCTGCTGTGTCTCCACGCCCCCCCCCCCCAGGTCAGCTACTCACCCTGTTGGTTGTTGCTGCTGTTGAGGTGAGCTCTGCCAGCCAGCGCGGGTGTTGAATGAGTGCTGCCAGGCAGCCTGCTGCTGCGTAGGCCACCTGTCACGACGTATGACGGCGTGTGCACAGAATGTCGGTGCAGAGCAGCTGTCAACAGGCACATGCAAGAGTGGTGCCTGTGCAGGTCAAACCAACGACATAACCCTGTAATTTCTGCAGGTGGCCCTCAAGCTACCCATGTGCTGGCAGGAAATTGTGGTGAACTCACAGGACCCAAGCAGGGTTTGGGCCTGATTGTGTTTTGTGGGACCTGCCGTGACACACCTCAGGCTGACGGGGGGCCTCCTCCAACAGCCACAACCAGCGCAGAGGGGGCAGACCCTTCAGCAGGTCCTCTTGAGCCTGTGAAGCGGGGTGATCAGGGGTGGTGCAGGAGTGATGCAGGGGTAATCATGCGCTGTCATAGCGCCTTTGGTTTAGGTATGCTGCGTGTCACGGTGCCAGTGCGCATGCCAGCTTGTATGTGTGTGCAAGGATTGCTTATGGGTTTGCAGTGTGAACGTTCAGAGCTTTACGTGCCAGGGACCATGCGTGTGCGTGTGCTGGACCCGCCAGGCCTGGGTGGATTCTGTAAAGGGGACTTCTGCTGGTGCCTTTGCAGGTGCACTGCAGCATTATGCTCATGTCCATGTCCTGATCATTGCGGTGCTCTGCCCAGGGCGTCGTTAGACGTTGAAATCTGATCCCGCCCTTCAGGGTTAAGGAAGGTCTGTGCTATCCTGGGGGCTGCCTGTGCCACAATCTAGTCATGCGCTATATGCTGCATGACCATGCTTGCCTTCGCATTGCCCTGCAGGATGAGCGTCCAGAGCTTGGCTAGCAGAGCTGACCTGCTGCTGCTGCTAGTTGGTCCAGCTGATCCAGACTTCGCAGCTGCTGCCTGCACATATCACCGTAAACACAGCATCACATCTGGCTGCTGCTGTTGGTGCTTGTGCTGGAAGCAGTAGTGGGTGTGGCAGGTGCCAATCTGCAAGCTAAAGGCCAGCGGGCACGTCATTCACCTCTAGTGCGCTGAATTGCTCTGCTACTAGCTGCAGAGATTCAGGGGCAGCCGGAACGGACTTGGACATCCTGCTTCGACCAAAACTGCAGTAAACTGCACAATTTCGTTATGGTTGAGATCCTGCAGCTGCGGGCGCACTCAAACATCAAATGGCGCTGATCCGGATCGGAAAATAAGCAAAATGTGGTCCAAGGTTCAAATGATGATGACGAGAATGTTAGTTTGACTAATCGCTCGATGGTGACAGCTTTACCTCCATTGACAATGATCAAAACAACACAAGGTTTCGAGATGGTATGATGGGTTTTTTACCCGCAGCGGTGCGTTTGGTGTTGCATCTGGTTGGTTGACCGCATGTGCTCGCCTTCTGAGGCCCTTGTGTCGCACATGAATGCAGACATTCACACTTAGTATGTCAACTCATCATGTAGATGTTGATCACAAGCAGCACGAGACACACTGAGCAGTTGCTGCCTGTTCATGGTACAGTCACTGAATTGAGAGCTTGTGGAAGCATGAGACAGCATAAACTGCCCTTAAAGGTCGCAGCCATCATTTTGAGGCGTGGCTGCTGTTGGGGATTTGCAGAACGTGCCTGAGTTGTTCACTGCTGCTGCAGCAGGTAGCGGTGGGGACGCGCACAGCACAAGCCACGCGCGCACTGCAAGCAAACCCAGGACGTTGCAGCAGTGCGTTCCGTTGACACAAAATATACATAGCATCCATTGGGAACCCCTACTGTGGCTTGTTCAGGCACTCCTGAGGTTGTAGTGGCACAGTGTGCTCTGCGCCTGGAACAGCAGCCTGGAAAATTGCCTGCTGTGTGCCCTGATCGCCGCTGTACGCCCCATTATGCTTTCTAACGGATCGCCATAGCCAAATAATAGATGTTAGGGTTGCCTGATCACGCTCCTCAACGCCCAGGCGTAACCAATTTTGGGAGCCCTAAACCTCCCAACCCTGCAGTGGGCAGGCACTCGAAAAGCAAGCCGCACCGCAGTCCCTAGCAGTTCCTACGGCATCGTTGCGTTCCTCAGGCACTCACATGACTTTCTGATTGACCCTCTGACTCTCCTGGAGTGGAAACACGCCATGTTGGGATCGGTGGACCCGCAGCAGGCCTCTATCTGCAACCCCCCAGGCTCACGGCTTTTCATCGTATGCGGGAGGTCTGTAGAAGGTATGTGGAGCTTTCAGCGGGGGCCTGGCCAGCATGTACGTGTAAGAGGGGTCCCTAATGTGTCGTTTTGCGCAGAGGCCACTCTGCAGGCGGCATTCGCCCCCTTTGGAGTCATCCAGAACATCAAGCTGATCAAGGAGAAAGGGGTGAGTCGCAAAACAGCAGCTGCGGCGGCCAGAACGCTTACTGTCACTGCATCGTGGCCCTGTTTTCACGTCTGTGACGCGCAGCAGGGCCTCTCAGCAGCCGAGAGGCATCGCGTTGCTTTGATTTGGTTGTTGAAGAACGCTGTGTGGCGTTTGGATGCTCCTAGGCTCGCAGCCCGAGATCCATTCCACCAGCAGCGAGGCAGGAGATAGAAAGCATGTTTCTCCCTGTGCCGTTAGCAGCGCTGCTATGATGACCAGTGTTTTTTGGTATACGTAAAAGCTTCGTTGCATGATTTGTGGCCCCAACCACCTATGCTTGCTGCAATCCAACCGCGATCTGTGCACTGCAGGTGTGCTATGTCAAGTATGACAGGGCCTCAGCAGCTGCGGGTGCTATGGAGGCTCTCAATGGAGCAGTGCTGAATAACGGCAGGGGCCCCAAGCTCAAGGTGCTGCTGGCAGAGGCACCCACCCCCAGGTAGGTTCAGGAGAGGACACCTTTGGGCAGACTGTGCAGCAGAGCGGCCTTGTTTGCTGGCTGGCAACAGCGCAACAGATGCGCTACACACTGCATTGTTTTTTGGGGGCTAGCAAGCAGTGAGGCACTTCCTGCGCTGCGGGTAGCTGGCGATGGCCGTTCCATCACCCTGCAGATGATCGCACACGCGGCTCGTGGGCAAGGCAGCAGGCAGCATTGCGATGCGCATTGTTTGTGTGGAGCCGTACAGCAGCTGCGTGAGCGAAACAGCCCTAGCCGTTGCTGTCTGGCCCCTTTGGCAGTAGTTGATCTGACCACCAGTCACTAGGAGCAGCACTCGGATCAGCAGAGCAGCTGTTCAAGCTTCTTCCCATGACGATAGATCGTGCTGCTGACGTTGCACTGCTGTTGCTGCCCTACAGGGGTGTCCAGGCTGCACCCAAGATGTTGATGCCTGAGGAGACAGCATCAGCAGACCCAGACAATGTGCCCCCGCGCAGCAGGCTGTTCCTTGTGGTGCCTAAGACAGCAGAGGCGCGGATCGTGCACGTGAGTATCACCAGCAGCTTTCAGCAGGTTGCGCGTTAAGCTCGTAACAGGTTCGACTGGGTTGGGGTTTTGCTTGCAGTAGTTGACTGCTTGTGCACTGGGGCTTAGGCACGCACATCGCTGTGCCTGGGTCTGATATAAAATTGCAGCAGTTGGGTTTTATAGGGGGGGTGCGGCCTGTTCCGCGTAGGCAACTACAACAGCGGGTTTTATAGGGGGGGTGCGGCCTGTTCCGCGTAGGCAACTACAACAGCAACTGGTCAGGCTGGTATTGGGGTCAAGCTATTGTGCGGTGTGAGCTCCAAACCTGGCGCTCAGCAGTTCACGTCTGCACTGCTGACAGCAGAGCAGTCATCGCGCACCACACAGCGCTGCACAGCACAGTACAGCGGACGGGCCTGTCACCTGCGCAGCAGTCTGAACCAGCAGCTCTACTGCAGTGTAGCAGATGTTTGCCAGCAGCGGCAGCAGCAGTAATAACATCAGCGCAAGCTATGTAACCAGCCGCGCGCAGTAGCAGCAGCAGGGCACAGACGCATTCGGCCACCTGCGCACGCACCAGTATGGCCTAACAGCGCCTATGTGGCAGCAGCTGTCAGCGCTGAGGTGGTAGCAGCAGCGCACATAGCTGGCCTGTAGTGCTGTTTGCTTCCATTTACCCAATCACCGCCAACTACAAGCACTACAAGACACGCAGTCATGTAGTGCTTGTACTTGGTGAAGTGCAGGGGAGCCACTCCTGTGTGGTTCTCAATAAGCAACCAGCGAGCATCTGCCAGCAGCAGTAGGGGCAGTGGCACAGGGGGGTTGCTTGTCAGCCAAGTGCAAGGCTATGGCGTCAGCGCTCAGCTTGTGATCTGGCTGATCATGGTATCATCACTGCATGCGTCGTTTTTCATCACTGCATGCGTCGTTTTTCAACTATTTCGAGTGTCGGTGCTACTGGGGTTCCAAAGGGTTGTGGTGTGCTTCAGCAGTTATGAGCAAGCCTCCTTGGTCGTACCTGGTGTCAACCTGCTGCCCACAAGGATGTCTGCTTACACACCGCTGATGCAGACCATCAGCCACCTTGCTCTTCCGTGTTGTCTTGCTGCCTTGTTGATAGCGGGTGGTGCCATGTTTGCAGCACAGGTTGCTGGGCACCCTGTGGTAGTGCCCAAGCTGCTGTATGTTGGTCAGCAGCAGCGCTGGGTTGTTCAGAATGGATGTCACCCCTTCCTGTGTGGGTCACGTATGTGCTGCAGCGTTGGGGTACTGCTAGTGATGCTGGGGATTGTGGCGTCCTTGTTTAGATGATGTGTGTGTGGGGGTGGCGGCTACCAGCAGCCAGTGTCAGTAGCAGTGGAATGTGAGCAGGGCAGATGCAGCAGCAGGCGCAGTGCAACAGTTGTGAGCTTGTGACAGTGGGAGGGTAGTAGCAGTGCTTGGTCACCCCTGACTCTCATGCATCACTATCTGTGTCAGTAGTACCTGAAGGGCAGCTGCTCTTGAAGCAGCTGCAACAGCAGCAGCAGGAGCAGCTGGAGCAGCGGTGCATAGGCCAGCAATCCTTGTACGCAAACTTCACTGGTCTGCACAGTGCAAGGAAAGCTGGCCTTACACACTCTGCTGCTGCACACCTTGCAGCTGCTGGTCGTGTTTCATTTTTTGGTGTTTGGCGCTCTGCATTTGTGGGTCCCAGTCAGGTGTGCATCACTCCCTGTTCAGCAGAGCTGGGCGCTGTGTGTTCCTCCCAGGACATCCTTGGTGGCTCACGCAGCACTTGGCTGGGCTATCTGGGTGCAGTGTCCTTACTGGGGGCACTGATGCTCACTTACTTGGGCATAACACTCACAAACCACCCCTGCGCGGTGCTGCCCTTCCTCTCTTCAGCTTGCTGCTGCTCCTTATCCTGTTGGTGATGGTGTGTTTGTGCCCCTCCCTGCAAGTACACTACACACTCATCCCGCTGTCTTTGATTGTTTTGCGGAGGAGTGTTGCGCTACCCTAAAATAGACTACTGCAGCTGTTGCGCTGACCCTCTGCGCTGCTGCTGCTGCTGTATTCTGTCTACGCTGTAGGAGGAGGTGTCCTGCTACCCGTCATGGAGTGCTGCAGCTGTCTTTCTAGGTGTTACACGGGTTACGAACGCAATCACGTGCTGCAGCTGTTGTTGACTCTCTGTGCTGCTGCTGCTGCTGCTGCTGTCGTATCATGTTCATGCTGTAGGAAGAGTTGTCCTGCTACCCAGATATGGAGTACTGCAAGACCGACCTGATCTCCTCCAAGGGGTGTGTGTTTGTCAAGTATTCCAAGGCCAGCAGCGCACTCAGGGTGCTCGAGGAGATTGCTGGCAAAGGCATGGTAAGAGCAAGGGTTCACATGCAGGCAGCAGCGTATAAAATAGCAGGCGCACATCAGCAGGGGCTGCCGCAGCAGCAGCAGCAGCAGCTGTCCAGGGCCATGGGATGATTGGCGCTGTAGCATCAGCAGCATCAGCACTGAGACCACCAGCAGCAGCGCACATCAGGTGCACATCAGGTGCATGTCTGGCTAAGGAGATGCCGCTTCCCTAGCTAACACGTCCTTGCGCACCCACCAGCAGTAGCCCGCACACGCCATAGCACATGGGTCCCACCCAATCTTGCCGTTCTGAGAATCGCATGCGGCCCCTGGTGCGCTGTTTTGACTATTGTCCACTTGTACGCTGCTGCTGCTGCTGCTGCTGTCTGGTTGCAGCTGGGTTCCTACAAGGTGAAGGTGATGTTGGCTGAGCCCAAAACCAAGCGTGCTCGCCCGGAGTTGAACCTGGGCCTGTTTGGCATGGGCCCACTGGGCCTACAGGGGCTGGCAGGACTGGACCCCACAGGTGGGGGGAGGGTGTCTGGGCAGTGGGGTTTTTATGCTTGATGGTGGCGGTTGGGGGAGGGATTGGTGGGGAACAGCAGGGGGGCGGGACTAGATGGGCTGGCAGGACTGGAACCCAAGGTGAGGAAAGGGTGGGTATGTGGGCTTGGTGGGTATGTTCTGCTGGTTGATTGGGTGGATCATCAATGTTGTTGGGCGGGGGGCACCTAGGGAGGTTGCGGGAGTACATCCAACATGGGGTGGGGCAGGTGTGGTAGTGGAGGGGTTTGTCTGGGGGTGGTGGTGGAAGGGGTCCCAAGGGGGCAAAATGTGGGTCTCGCCGCTTGATGGCAGCCAGTGGAACTGCTGCTTCTGGCACCGGGAAGTATGCACCAGCCTGCACCCCTTCCAGCAGTAGTAACCCTACTGGGCAGCCATTTGCGGTGGTCCATGGTGTGAAATCTGCATGATTGGTGTGTGTTGCACAGGATTGTTGTGCCGAGATGTTGCACCTTCATGAGGTGACCAGTGGCATTGCTGCTGCTGGTGGGATAGCGATGATCACTGTCTCCATACCCTCCAGCAGGAGTGACTCCATAGGATAGCCATGTGTGGTGCAGCTAGGGTTTGAAGTGTACACCACTTGTTTACCGTGTGTCACATGAATGTGCACCTCATCTGAAGCCGGCCAGTGGCATTGCTGCTGCTGGTGGGCAGGCGTGAACCCCAGTCTCCATACCCTCCAGCAGTAGCGAGTCCACCGGATAGCCATGTGTGGTGCTGCAAGTATTCCAGTGCAGGACTGCTCGTGTGCTGTGCGCTTGAGTGTTGCACCCCGTGAGGTGTCCAGTGCCACTACTGCTGCTTGTTTGTTTGAGATTACTTGGTCAAGTATTGTTCGACATCGTCTGGTTGACTACCCATTGCGTCGTGTAGTGGGTGCTTGCTTGACGAGTGGGAATGAAACGCCTGGGAAGAATGGGTGGAATGGGCAGGCGGCTTGCAAGGGGTTGTCAGCTGCTGATGCCTGCGCTTCTTTTTCAGCGGACGCACAGCCCCAGCAGCTGTCACTCCCAGTGCTAGCCATGCCTGCCTGGTGAAGTCCTCTCCACCAGGCCAGAATCAGCAATTGCGCCTACCCAGCCTCAATCTTCCGTCTGTTTCTGGGTAGGAATTTCCGTGGTTGGTCTAGCAACAGATGGCCAACTGGCCCTAGCAGGATGGCTGCATCGGATTGAGGGCTGCTGGGCCGTTAAGGGCCATTCTTGAGCAACATCACAGATGGCTGTCGACGCACACCAGCCCCCGCACTCTGTTGCAGCCAGTTCTGCATGTACAGCTCTGCTCCCTGGCGCTGTCTGGCGTTGAGCATCCTCACAGCCTACATGTGTTCGTCACTATTCAATTGGGGTGTTGCATCTACGGTGCTCCTGGGCAGAGTGGGCATGCGGCTTGCGTCAGGGTTGGGAGCTTCTGGTGCTTATGTGGAAGTGCCTGCACTCCCCTCACAGCCCAGCAGCTGCCGCTCCCAGTGCTGGCTATGCCTGCCTGGTGAAACATCTTTACCCCCACGTTGAGAGCAGTGGCACCAGCCAGGCCTCGCTGACTTCTGTCTGTGTTGTTGTGGCCATTTGATTATCATATGGGTCGTCAGGTTTTGGCAACATCCGCAGATGGGCAAGAGGGCTGCATGGTGTATCCTCTCTCCCAGGTCAACAGCAGTTGCACCAGCCATGTGGCATCATTGGTTGTATCTAACTTAGAATGCATGTGGGTAGGTGTGGGTCTACCAACAGGGCCAACTGGTGTCTTGCTCAGGAACATTTTTATTAGGTGGGATCGTGCAGGCGGCTTGCATGGGGTTGTCAGCTGCTGAGGCGTGTTGTAGCCGTGCAGGTGCTGTCCACACAGCCCAGCAGCTGCCACTCTCTGTGCTACCCATGCCGGCCTGTTGACCGTCTCGCTCGCAAGCACTTGCATCAGCCATGCCTCATTTATTCCTGACTACCGTCTGTATCTGGCTGAGTGTGTCAATCATTTTTAGCGATAGGGCCAGATTGGCAGGAGGGCGGCATGAGGTGGAGGGCTGCTACCGTTTCTCAGGCATGCACGATGACTGAGCAATGCCAGCAGCCCCCACACTTTCTTGCAGCGATACCTGCCTGTCCACATCCATGCGCTCAGGGAGGGCACTTACGCACACAATTTTGTCTGTTGTTTGTGGCTTGTGGTACGGTTTGGTACGGTGGTGGTGTCAACTTGCCGTGGGGTTGGGTGGGCGAGAGACGTGCACAGGGTTGTGAGCTGTTTGTCTTGCACCCTTGCCCGCCAAATAGGGCAACCAACAAACAACTTTCACCCCCTGTAGCTGTGACGCCTACCTACCAGTGTTGCTTGCAGTGTTCTTGTTTCACCGCTTGTCATATGTGCGTGTCGTCAGGTCTGGGACGGGGGTCGTGGGTGATGCAGCGGTGCCTGCTTGGTCGTCTCACCCATCCAGCACGGAGGGCAACCAGCACGCACCGCCACACCACTACCAGCAGCCCAGAACTGCATGATGAGGGCACGTAATGTAGGGGATGTTGGGGACTGGAGCTTGGCTGCAGAGTTGGGTGAAAGCTGGTGGGGACGTTGATGGCAGAATCCTTGGCTGTTTTTTGGCTGATTAGCAGTGCGTGTTTGTTGGGGCTGTGAGTTTGCCGTATGCCCCCAAGCATGCGGCAGAGGTCACGGCTTCACCCAGCTGTCGCTGCTGTGCTGCCATGTGCGAATGGCTGCTTCCTTTCCTCCAAGGCCTCCAGACAAGCAGCTCACATCCCTAGTGGCAGTCACGCCTGCCTGCAGTGTCCCCTTGGCACTGCTGTGTGTGTTCTCTCCCTTTTTAACAGATTGCACGTCCTTCCTTCAGGGCGGGGGTGTGGGTGGTGTGTAGCTGTTCCTGCTGGGTCCTCCCTGGTGCTGAATCAGCACTGAGTGCACCCAGCATGTACTGCCACACTACCAACACCCCGCCCAGATGCTGGGAATTTTTGGGTTCAGGGGCTAGGCAGATGGTTGGGGCTGAAGCTTTTTTGCTGCGCAGCAGTGCTGGCCAGGTGAGGGCTGTGGTGGCACTTGGGCTGATGTCAGCTCCGGCAAGCCCACAGCACCTCAGCAGGCACTGAAGAGTGACGGCACGTTGATACATACTCTGGTGCGCACCAGTGACACTAGTTCTGGTGCGCACAGTATCACAGGATTAATTGATGGTTACTTTGCATTATTTGACAATACATTACCTTAGGGTCATAGCTTGGTTTACCTCATCATAGCTTGGTGGGATGGAGGTTGTGGGTTGATTGCTGAAGAGTAGTGGTGGCAGCTGGGTGCGTTGTTAAGAGCTGCTTTCGAGCAGCGCTTGCAATCCACCCAGCAGGCACCGACACACTGCAGCACGAGTGGGACTACCTCCTGGTTGGGTTCATATGCAGGGATCCCTTACCAGACTGGCTGTGTCCGTTCCCAGGATGTTAGCAGCTAGTTGGGTTCCTGTCACAGCATCCTTTATTTTCCCCTTCCTGTACAGTGCAGCATGGGGCACACAGACACCCTTAAGGACTGGCTCTGTGGTTCATTGCACCGTTTGCTAGCTGGCAAACACAGCCAGCTCTTGAACAGCAGGACGCAGTTTGACCCAGCAGGCACTTTCACACTGCAACGTGGTGACTCGGCACACTTGCACCCCATCCTGCAGCACTGCACCCACTGCAACCTGAATACATCAGGCTTCCTTCATGCGGGAGGCACCACATGTTTATGGGTAGACCGAGGTTTGGAGCTGGGTGTCGGGCTCAGCCACTCTGGCAGAGTGGGGGTGTCTGTTGGGTGAGCCAGCTCCTGAACAGCAGGGCGGGTTGGACCCAGCAGGCACTTCCACACTGCAGCGTGGTGACTTGCACACTGGCATCTCTACATCCTTGCACCGCTGCGCCCCTCACATAACACTGTGTATGGGTTTGCTGACTGCCTATGGCAGCCTGTTCAGGGGGGGGGGTGCTGGGTGTGGTTTGATAAGGTGCTTACATGTAGTCTGGTTGGGCGATCCTCGTCCCGCCCACCAGCGGTTCCCCTTGCATCCATCAAACACGGTTGTACTGCAGTGCATTCACAGTGACGCATTCACTGCGGCACGCTGGTGGCATTGCACACTTTTGGTGATAGGTTGTGTAACCAGTGAAGCCTGGTGGCACGGCCTTTCTCTTGGTGGATTGCAATGCTGCTGGTGAGTTGCCGGCAGGGTGTGGTGGCTGGTGTGTTCCGCTTATTGGCCCTGCATGCGCGAGCGCTGCATTGACTGTTGCATTCAAGGTGACCTAGCTGTCGCACCTTACTGGGTATTGCTCCCATTTAGTGGGTAGGTTGTGTAACCAGTGAAGTATACTGGGTGCACAGTCTATCCATTGGTAGGGGCAATGCAGTTGGGAGGTCGGCTGGCAGGGTTTGACTGTGGTCTGCCCTTTTGGCAGGCCTGCCTGAAGCAGTGATGCAGCAAGTGGGTACTGCAGTTATATGTCGTAACACTTGGCTGGAAGCTCAATAAGAATTTTGCTGCAAATGCCGGTCGTAGAATAGCTGTGTCATCTGGGTGTACGTCATTTACCCCTGCTGGGCGTCTCTGACCTGCACTCAGCAGGCACTGCTGCACTGCGATGCAGCATGTCTGTCAGCATTCAAAATTGCAGCCACACTGGGCCAACGCAGTGAGGTTGTTTGCATGTGGCTGGAAGCCCACTAGGCAGCATTTGCTTGTTATGTTTTCCACACTCTGGTCTGCTCCTTCACCGTACACCATATGCTCCATGCTCTTGGTTGCTGTTGGGGTAGCTGATGGACTGGAGGCAAGCTTGGTGGTGTGAGCTGCCTGTTGTGCTGTAGACAGTAGGACTTCCTCATGAGCTCCTGACTGTAACAGAGACCCGGCAGGTCTCACCGCCAGCGCTCCGTACGCCACCATGTTCCGCACTATTTCTGTCTGCATAGTAGTGGTTGCACCCGGTCCATATGGTGGCACGGCATCCACCTGATGATGATACATATTTGCCTGCTGCGCTGCTCCCTGTTGCTGACATCCATCCCCGCAGGTCAGTTCAGTGCCTTTGGGCTAGGCGCCATCCACCCCTATCTTTTCAAACCTTTCGTATCATCCATTATGCATTATCCTCATCTCTTCGTGCTTGTTGATGCTGCTGCTGTCACCGCAGGTCAGTTCAGTGCGTTTGGCCTGGGTGCAGCAGCTAACAGCATTGTGGCAGCACAGCAAGCAGCGGCACTGCAAGCAGCAGCAGCAGCCGGGACCCTGGGTGACTACGGGCAGCAGGGACTGATGGGGTTCAACAACACGCAGAACATGGCAGCAGTGGCAGCAGCAGCGGCAGCAGCAGCGGCTGGGGCGCCTGGGGGCGCACCGCAAGGCATGGACCCACTTACTGGCCAGGTGAGAAGAGCGTTGTGGTGGGGTGGACAGGTGTCTGTCGGTACATGATGGGTGTGGTGCGTGGCTGTGGTAGCAGGTGCTATGGCAGGGTTGGGACCAAGTTAATGCTGAGACAGCAACGGGCGTGGTGGAGGCAATTGCTGGCCTGGGGTGGGGAGTTTTTGAGGTACACCGCAAGGCATAGACCCACTCACTGGCCAGGTGAGGGCAATTATTGAGTTTTTGGTAGGAAATGGGGCGGGTAGGTGAGAATATATGGGGGTGTAGGATGGAACATGGGGAGGGCAGGGGCAGCAGTGGTTGTGGGTAGGGATGGTGGCAGCATGGCTGGGTGCTTTTAGCTCAGCATGGGTGTGAAGAGCAGTGACGGGGCTGATTGTGGTGAGCAGCTGCATGCACCTGGTGCCACACGGAAAGGAAGACAAGAGGATGGGCTAAACCTTGAAACGTTTGTGGCACTTGGGGTCCAACGTAAGGCACATGTCAACTCAGTGGGCCTGTGACAACACCAAGAGGGTAGGCCGGGATAGTGGTGCCTCTGTCCCACCCAGTCTGTTGGCTTAGTTGAAGTCAGGATGGGGTGTGGGCTTTCCGTCATTTGTATCGGGCAGAGGGACCCTGGCAGATGGCGACGGGAGGGCTTGATTCATGGGCAGTAGGGTGATGATCTTTGTGATGACCCTTTCCTATCACGCACATCAGCCAGGCCCCATCATGTTCAGGGCCCAACCCCTGTTGCAAAGTGTGGCTATTGCCATCAGCAGCAGCGGCTCCTGGCTTGTGTGGTGTGAACTTGCGCGGTTGCCGCGAACCTCATGCCACACAACTCAGCAGCCGTTGCTGCTTGCTACAATCAAGCCACATGCTATGGTGCAGACAATACCCCCCCCCCTCCCCCTCACAGCCACTGCGGCAATAAAGCCTCCACTTGCTTGCACAGCGTGTTGTAAGCACAGCGTGTTATAAGCGGATGGAACCTCAGCCGTTGCAGTGTGGCTGCTTAGAAGCAGCATTGGCACCTGACTTGTGTCGATTGTTGGGTGTTTGCTGGGACAAAAAAACTCAAGCCACACAATTCGGCAACCGCACTCTATTGCTGCCGCTTTTTGCTGTGTTGAAGTGAGCCAAAGACCGACCCTACTTGTTCTATGCTGCATCCGTGTACGCAGATGGGTCTTGCCGGCTTTGGCCTGTCCCCCCACCAAGGGCAGTTCATGCAGCAGCAGATGGGTCTCGCAGCACAAGGAGCAGCAGCAGCAGCAGCCGATGCAGCAGCGGCAGCCCACCACCTAGGCAGCCAACACGCAGCAGCACACGCAGCAGCGGCAGCAGCATCAGCATCAGCAGCGGGGGCATTCCAAACCTCCGGGGGAGGCAGCCACCACCACCACCACCCGGGAGGCGGCAACATGGCAGCAGTTAGCAGCGGCCTGAGCAATGTGAACTTTGCAGCTCAGCTGGGTAACCCTTTCATGGGTCTCTCAGGTCCAGCAGGAGGGCACGGTCACAGCAGCAGCGGCCTCATGACAAGTGCGGGAATGCAGCAAATGCAGATGCAGCAACAGCAGCAGGACCAGCAGCAGCTGGGGGGGCAGCCAGGGATGGGTGGCCCGCCGGTCAGTCAGCAGCGGTTGTTTGTGGTGGTGCACAAGAGTGTGAGTGAGGATCAGCTGAGGATGCTTTTCAGGAACTACCCCGGGTGTGAATACTGCGACCTCAAGCGGGACAAGCTCACAGGCAGGAGCAAGGTGAGGGGGGATGTAGGGATGTGGTGTTGATGTGGTGGTGGATTTGGGGGGTGTGAGGGTGGGATGCTGTATGTGTTGATGATGGTGGTGAGTTGGGGGTGGGGCGGGATGCTGTATGTGTCTGTGATGTAGGTTTGGGGGGGGGGTCAGCCTGACAGTGGACTGTTGCTTTGGGCATGTGACCTAAAGCGGGACAAGCTCACAGGCAGAAGCAAGGTGTTGGGGTGATGCCGCATCCCGGGGATGCTGTATGCATGTGTGTGTGTGTGTGGGGGGGGGGGGGGCTAGTTGGGGCTGTTACTTGGGGGTGGGGTATGGGGTGGTGGTGGTGGTGGGGTGGGGTGCTATGTTTGAGCAGTTGGTTTATGGTGTGCACTGTCAGCCCACAAGCAGCGCAGCCCCTATGTGCCTGCAGTAGTCAGGTCTATGTTGTGCCTTGCTAAGGCTGGGCACAGACCTGCACCTGGTGGCTCCAGGTTGATGAAGGGGCTGACTGCTATAGTGGGGCTGGGGACTGTCTTCCAAAGACTGGCAGCCAGAGAGTCCCAGGGGTTGTCTATAGCTGCTGACCTTTTCAAAGTGACTTGATGGTTGGGGCGGGGCAGGGGGGCTGTGCTATGTGTAGGCAGTGTTGTATTTGGAGTCTTGTTGCCATTTATAAGTTTCAGCCGTTGCATGCCTGCAGTGGCCAGGTGCAGGAAATCCTCGGGCAGCAGTGCCTGGCGACACCTGCACCTGACGGCTTCAGGTTCACAGGGGCTGACTTCTTGGGCTAGGACCGGACATTATTGACAGTGGGGAAGGTTGCTGTTCACCCATTGAGAGGTCATGTAGTCTCATTTATTGTCTATGCTGCTGAACTTTCCATTGTCACTTGGATGTTGAAGGTAGGGGGGCGGGGAGGGGGGGTGCTATGTGAAGGGTCGGAGCTGTGCTGTGTTTAGGCAGTGTTGTGTTTGGTTGATAGTGACGTTCAAGCAGTTCAGCCGTCACGTGTCTGCAGTGGTCATGTGGCAGGTGGTACACACCGCTGGTCGCTCCTGCTTCCACTTGGTGTCTGTCAGGTACACGATGGCTGGCTTCTTGTGCTGGTTTGGGGGATCACGCAGGGGATAGGTGTGGCACGTTGTTCTAAGCTGCTTTACTCATGAAGTACGGGGGACGAGGAGGGATGGTGGGGGACTGCACCACCTGTTGGTGGCTGTGTTTTTGTAAAGGGAGTCTGTGTGGTTGATTGTGGGCCCAAAGCAGCTCAGCCCTCAAGAGCCTGCAGTGGTCAGGTGATCAGTCGCCGATGAGCAACATCTGGTGCTGCGTTCACCTGGCGGCTTCAGGTTCACAGGGTCTGCCTGCTTGAGCTAGGTGTGAACATCAGACCTACAAGGGCATACAGTGGTCATGTGGAAGGCAGCATTGAGCATGATCGTCTGCTGCTGCCTCCACCTGGCAGCCTCAGGTCCATAGGGGCTGACTGCCGGAGCTGGCCTAGACATTATCTGTCCTCAGAGGGGATGCATGTGTCCTTTTGGCATTTACCTTATGTTGCCACTTTGGATTTGGAAGAGGAAGGGTTACTCTAGGAGGAGGTGTTACACTTGCAGTCAGTATCAGGTGTGGTCAATGGCTGTCCCGCATGCGTCTGCAGTGATCAGGTCGCATGAGGGCAGCCCATCAAAGGTTGGCCTCCTCCACCTGGTGACTGTCAGGTACAACATGGCGGCCTGCTTGTGCTGGTGTGGTAGTGCTTGCACCAGGGGAAAAGGTGCAGCAGGGTTGTTGTACAGCAACCCTGCTGCACCTGTCTGACCTTGCAATGTCACCAAAGTTGAGGAGGGGGGGGGTGGTTCTGGTGTGTGAGAGCACAGACTGCACCACATGTGTGGGGTTGTGTTATGGAAAGTGTGAGCGTGTGTGTGAGGATGATTGTCAACCCCCAAGCAAGTCAACCCTCATGTGCCTGCAGTGGTCAGGTGTAGGACAGCGATTGGCAACAACACATGGCGCTGCCTCCACCTGGCAGCTTCCAATCCACGGGGGCTGATTGTTTGCAGGGTTGTTTTAGCTGCCTGGCCGTCCAATGTCATTAGTGTTGAGGAGGGGGGGGACATTACCTGTGGGTGGCTGCATTATGGATAGGGGCATGTGCGAGGAAGCCCCCAAGCAAGCCAACCCTCAATTGTCTGCAGTGGTCAGGTGACAGGCGCTGTCAGACTGGCGCTGCCTCCACCTGGCAGCTTCCGGTCCACAGGGGCTGATTGTTTGAGCTTGGTCTGGACGTCATCGACCCCTGAGAATAGGGGGTGTCCTTGTGGCTTTTACCCCATGTTGTCACTGTGAAATACGTAGAGGGGGAAGGGAAGGTTAGAGGCTGATTACACAGAGGCTTGACCCCCTGGGTAAAAGTCCGTTTTGATTACACAGCCAAGGCATGCTGAACTTTTTAGCTGGGCCACAGGAGGCCTCAAGATGGTCAAGGGAGAGAAAATATGTTTTTTATAAGTTGATAAAGGGTCTTTGTGAGAGTTTTGCAGGGTGTACGGCTCCCGGGATGCAGTGACACAGGTCAAACTGGGTCAAGGCAGGCTGAACTTTTAGCTAGGCCACAGGAGGCATTTTGGCGGTGAACGGAAGGTCGATATGCCTTTTTCAGATACATAAAGGGTCTTTTCAAGAGCTTTGCAGCATATACGGCTCCCAGGATGCAGTAGCAGGGGTCAAACTGGGTCAAAGCCCCACATAGAGTAACTTTGGCCTGCATGCCGCGGCATTGGCTTTGAAATCCGTCGCAAATTCTATCGATGTACATATTATCCCATTCTCGCACTTTACCGCCTGCGTGGGACCAGTGCATCGCCTCAACGTTGTGATCAGATGGAGTATCAAAGCCTCATGCTGTTTGTCGACCGTTGGCGAAACGGTGCCTCAAGATTGTTTAAATATGATGTCAAAGTCTGTATTATCCACTCAGGTTGATAGGGTGGGTCTGAGGTAAAACTCGTTTCAGACACTCGGTGGACCTGCTGAAGCTGGGCACAGGGGGGAGTTTTAGCCTGACTCACCCACACACCCAGGACTCAAAGTGAAGTTAGGTAATGACTTTCTATAGCTTAAATAATGTATACTTGAAAGTTATAAGGCTCAGGCGCTCTGGCTAAAAAGGTGGTAAAACTGCTGTGTAAAGCTGCTCCTCTGTGTAATCAGCCTCTTAGGAGGGAGGGTGTTTTACGCCCAGGCAGTGTTGTGTGTGGTCTACTGCCGGTCCAATGCTGAGTCCGATGTTCCTGCGGTGGTCAGGTGGCAGGGAGGCACTCCGTAAATGGGTGCCCCGTCCTCCACCTGGTGACTGCCAGGTACACAACAAAGGCTGTCCATCTTGGTGCAACTTGGCTGCACTGCATTCCTGTGGGCGTACAGGGGCAGGTGACTGGATTTTTGACAGCCACCAGCGTACACAACAGCTGCATGCAGTGGCAGTGCTTTACCCCGCGGTGGCGGTGGTGGTGGTGGGGGGGGGGTGTAAGCGGGATTGCTGTTGCTGCCTGGTGTTGTGATCAGCACTGAAGAAGAGGAGGGCGGTGGGGGAGGGGAAGCTTGTTCACCAGGTGGTTGCGGTGTGGTTAAGGAGTGTTTGTTATATGGCCTATGTCAGGTGGCAGGGAGGCACTCCGTAAATGGGTGCCGCCCCCTCCACCTGGTGACTGCCAGGTACACAACAGCTGCATGCAGTGGCAGTGCTTTACCCTTGTTTGGAGTGTTGGGTGGTTCCTGCAGCCATTCCCGCCCAGTAGCAAACATGCCCACAGCACTTGGACGTTGGCAGGATGTCTGGATGTGCCCAGGCGGTGGCGGTGGTGGTGGGGGGGGTGTGCAAGCGGGATTGTTGTTGCTGCCTGCTGTTGTGATCAGCACTGAAGAAGAGGAGGGCGGTGGGGGAGGGGAAGCTTGTTCACCAGATGGTTGCGTCGTGGTTAAGGAGTGTTTGCTATGGGCCCAAAGCAGCTCATGTACCTGCAGTGGTCAGGTGAAAGCAATGTTGATGTACCCACATCTGGCACTGCCTCCAACTGGCGGCTTCAGGTTCACATGGGGCTTGTACAGGCTGACTGCCCCAGCGGTCCTGTTGTGTTTGACACTTGCAGCATTTTTGTTTCTCTCACTGGGAGGGGTTGGGTGCACGGCTTTTGTCAGCCTAATGCAGCTGCCAGCCTCTGCATGCCTGTAGTGGTCAGGTGGCTGTCCACCTGGTTGGAACCAGGCTACGCTACCTCCTGATCCATTGGGCATGCAGGCGGGGGGGGGGGGGGTGAATAACTCTTACAGCGCAAAGGGCGCTGTTGTACAGGCTGACTATCCCAGCTGGTCCAGTTGTGTGTGACAGTTGCAGCATGTGTTGGTGGTTTTGGGGGGGGGTGCAAGGGCTTGTCGGCCTAATGCAGTTGTTGGCCCCTGCGTGCCTGCAGCGGTCAGGTGGTTGTTCACACCGGGTGGTTGGAACTTGGCTGCACTGCCACCCGATCCTTTGGGCGTACATGGGTAAATGACTGGTTCTTACAGCACAAATTGCGCGCTGCAGCAGTTTGAAACTTGTGTTGCTGTTGTGGCCTTGCACCCAGGCAGATTCGCATTATTGCACTGGAAACTGGGGTGTGGATTTGTGTGTGGTAAGCTGTCAATGTCTTGTTGGGTTGCAGCAATGTTGTCCTCATCAGTGTGCTCATCACTGCAACCTGACTGGTCTGGGCTGACATGGTTGCTGGCTGCTTTGGGGCGCTGTCATCAGGGGTTGTTACTTCCCAGATCATCAGATTTTTCGACTTGCTTGGGTTACATTGGGTGTGTGTGGTTCAGTCACCAAACAACTTGGTAGTTGGCCCCAAGCACGTAGCCTGCCTCTTGTGCCTGCATTGTCCAGGTCCCGCTGCAGATTGTTCCTAAGCAGTCTTCAGTGACACCTGGCCAGTCTGGGCATACATAGGTGCTAGCTGCTACTTGGGGATGCGTAGGAGTCTCCACACTAGTTTTATCCGCCATCCCCTATCCCTCCACTGTCAGTTGGCTGTGTGTTTTTGTCGCCTTCAATAGCTTGGCATGTGCTGGGTACCCTCACCATGCATACTGTTACTGTTGGTAGCTGAGCTTGTTTAGGGGTGCTGCTAGGCTTGTGCTGCATCGCTTCTCTTCCCATACCCTAAGCAAAAGGATGGAGTCAGGGACATTTTAGGCCCTGAATCATCGTCAAATGCGCGCCGCATCTATCGCAGACTGAGCACTTCCATGCATTTGAAAGCTTTGCTGACTGTCGTGTTCCCCCTGCCTGCCCTCACTGCTGTAGGGCTACTGCTACGTGAACTACAGCACCCCTGCAGCGGCAGCAGCAGCCCTCCACGACCTCAACGGTGTGGAGTACCCAGTCGGCAGCGGCTTCCGCCTGAAGGTGATGTACGCAGAGATCATGACCGGCGGCAGCAGCAGCAACAGCAGCAACCCCGGCAGCACCTCGGCAGCAGCTCTCCTGCGAAGCAGCAGCAGCCGTAGCAGCCTGGGGGCCCCACAGGGCAGCGGATCCCTCGGTGCGATCATGCGCGCAAGCAGTGGGAACCTCGCAATGCAGGGACACCACGGCAGCTCTGGAGCTCTGGCAGCAGCAGCACAGGGGTCTGGGGGCTCCTTCGGCGGCGGGGGTATGCATGGGGCTCAGGTTATGTCAGCAGGGCCAAACCCTATGTCAGCAGTGACCCCTGTGGGCCAGGCAATGGGTGGACCGGGTGGGAACAACAGTACCGCAGGCAGTAGCGCTCTACTGAGCCCGGCCGGCAGCGACCCCAACAGCAGCAGCAGCATTGCACCAGTATCAATGGGGCCGATTGGTCCCGGTGTGATAGGCAGCACGGACCCAGCCCTGCAGCGTCCCTCTGTGTGACGCTCACCACATGTACCACCAGCAGCAGCAACAGCAGAATGACCTCGCCAGGGTGACTGACAGGCTTACGAGCCTGTCGCTGCCCAATATGGGGGCCCCCAGCCCTCAGCACGGTCTGAACAGCATTGGCAGCGAGCACAGTAGGATCTGGCAGTGGCGGCAGCGGCGGCAGCAGCAGCACAGCACTACTCGGACCTCAAGGCAGCAGCTTCAGGCGGCACCATCTCAAACACAGGTGGTTGTCACGTACTGCTGTGTCCATGGGGTTGGTTGCAGAGGACCCCACTCGCAGGTACCTTTTCATTGTTCTGTTGACTGGTGTGCTGGCAGATGGCTGGTGGACCCTGACAGTATCGCATCCATCCTGCAAGTTTTGCAATTTTGTCCTGCCGATGCATGCACATCATCAGATATGCAGCCAAGGCAGCACCCCCAAATGCAAAAGTTCTTCCACAGATGCGCCTTTGCCGCCGGGCAAGCTTGCTGCTGACCTCGGTTCCGCTGTGTTGCTGCTGCTGTCCTGCAGTTGCCCGTGAACTGATGTTCAACATGAGCTAAGCAGCAGCAGCTTGCCCGCAGATATCCACAGCAGCAGCAGATGCAGCTATTGGGGTGAACGCAGCAGGACTGCAGCATGTGTCGTCAACAGCAGCACACTCTGGCGTATAGTGGCATGCAAGGCATGGCAGTCACATGTGATGCGTACAGCAGTAGGCGCACAGTGTCAGGCAGCAGCAGACACCGTTTGTTGCAAGGAGTTCACAGCCTGTCGCTGGTACTGTCTGATTGTGCCGCGCATGCTGCGTTGCTTCAAGATATTGTGGCCCGTTCGCACCTGCTGTGATGTCACAGCAATGATCCTGGCAACGTGTGAAGTATGGTGTTGTTGTGGGTGTGTGGATATGAAGATATGGGGCTGTGGTGCGTCGGTCCATGCTGTGTTTCAGGCTGAATTGTCGGGTTGTTCATGCAAGCTGCATGAGCAGCAGAGTTTACTTACTGCCAGCAAGTCTTCAGGCAGCAAAAGAAAAAACCATAAAAAGGGCGGTGTTTGGGTGGCGGGTGGTAGGTAGTAGGTAGGCACAGCAAATGGAGTACCTTTGCATGCTGTAGGTAGTGTGGGGTGTTGCGCTGTGTATGTGTGCGCATGACAACAGCAGTGGGGTCCTTTGCTCCTTCTTTTTACTGTCGGGGCAGGGAGGGCAGGTGCAGGTGTTGCTGCGGCAGGTGCATGTAGGTTTCATGTTTTATGTGGGGTGTCATCTGACACTCTGTTTGTGGATGTTGGAGTGGGTTTGGGTGATCGATGGCCGCATATCGTTGCTGAGGCAGGTGTTGCAAGCATTCTGCTTTCGGTTGGCAGGGCCATATGCATCACGTTGTGGGCATGAGTCAGTGGTACAATATGGCAGTGGGGATACAAGGCTTGCCAGCCGCCTGCTTGTGCCTCCCCGGTGTG
Source organism: Desmodesmus armatus (assembly GCA_007449985.2). NCBI lineage: Eukaryota > Viridiplantae > Chlorophyta > Chlorophyceae > Sphaeropleales > Scenedesmaceae > Desmodesmus > Desmodesmus armatus. The sequence continues at coordinate 147,474 of VIIQ02000768.1, forward strand.
CTCTGACGGGCTTGATCACAAGCCGTGTGTGTCCCTTGGATGCGTGCTGGGCACACTAAGTCATGCTGCAGTGTCCAACAAGTGTCGCACCACATGAATGAAGCCGACATCCTCTCTGATGATAGCTTGGGTGGTGATGAAGAGGGGACAGCAGAGAGTGGATGACGGTCAAGTCTGTTTCGTCTCTTGTTGCAGGGAGGGCTGGTGTGTGGTGTTGCAGGTTAGGTCTGGGTACCAAGGGATTAACCTGGCAGGGAGAGGGTTGGGTGTGCCTGTAACTGCGATGTGATTTGCGTATTGAGATCGTCTCATGCAGCACGTCAGCATGGTCTGTGGGCATGCTGACATGGTATGGCGGCTGTGGTGCTTACCGTTGTGCTGCTGTGCGTGCTGAGCCCTGCCTTGCTGTGCCGGCAATGGGTCTGACACCCTTGGCCTGCACTGCACATGGTGGGGGTGGTGTCGCTGACATTTGTGGTTGACTCGGAGGGCTCGACTGCTGATGGGTGGTTGTATGATGGGCTGCCATCTTTGCAGGCCAGGGGCCGTTGATCGGACATCACACTTGGGTGCTGTTGTACTGCTATTGTGCAGCACGTCAGCGCAGTGGAGTGTGGTGTGCTTGAAATGACACAGCGCATATTGCAGGTGTGAGCAGTCAGCTGGGAATTGCAGGCTGCTCTATGTGCAGACATGTAGAGCATTGCAGCCTGCTTGTGGTGACGCCAGACAGCAGCTGCGTGTTGCTGATCATCATTCATCTGCCATGTTGTGGTGCGATCAGGACGATTTGGGTGCAGCAAGTCAGGGTCTACAGCGTAGGCGTCAACCCTGACGCCTTGACCTGGTTCCCAGGAGTTCAGTCGGACCTGCCTGTATCTGCTGTGACTGTGTTTCAGTCGCAGTATGCGGCATGGGTGCTGTTTTGTTGCAGAGCCGTCAGCGCGGGTGGTTGGTGCTGGGGCTGGTCCCAGCTGCTTTGTGGTATTGGTGTAGGTGTTTCTTGACGTGAGCTGTGTGCATGATGACACAATCTTTAGGTCAGTTCACACGATGACTCGGCACCCTCTGCAACTGCAGCAGCAGAGTTCTTCCAAGGACAGTAGGCAGGCAGCACAGGACGTTTGGTGTGGGAGGTTGATGTTTCAGGTTTGACCTACACCCGAAACCCAGTAGGTTGCTAGGCTTGACCCGACCCTGTCGTGGACAGAGGGTGCACCAGACGCGGTCACACTCTTTGCATCTCAAGAGACAACCGCGGATTGCCTGCAGGGAGTTTGCTGGGTTGGTGTCCAGTCGTCTGCGTCACTTTGTCGGGCTTCTTGCACATTTGCAGGCAGGCAGGGCTTTGGAGCATCCTTGATTGATATCATTGCCCGCAGTTCATCCGCAGTTCATCTATGTTTTTTCCTTTGGTGTAGTGGGGAAGGGGGTTGGGGTGCTGACATGTCTGTGTCCTGTGGTATAGCATGCAGCTGACAAGGGATGTTTTGCCTTGACTGCAAGTCACGGGAGCAGGGTGTGTTTGGGCAGAGTGCCAGCTCTGCAAGGTAGATGCCCCTTGCGAACAGATGCGCAAAGATGCGCAGAGGCTACTTTGTCGTTTTTGCTGGTGTACACCCTTGCACGTGCAAACGACCTGCTGAACACATGCCGTATCCACCGTGGGTCTTCTTTTGGCTTGTTGGGGGTGAGGGGTGTGGGACGCAGTGGTGTGTGTGTGCTTGAGTGTGTCAAGACTGTGTGTGGGGTGATGGTGTGTGTCATTGTGCAGGTGGTGTGGCAGTGCCAGGCGCGTATTTCATCACAGCAGGAGCAGCGTCAGCAGCATCAGCTGCAGCAACAGAGGCAGGTAGCTGCACACAGTAGGCAGACAGCAGCAGTCAGCAGAGCAGGCATGCTGGTAGTGTGGCATGCAGAAGCGTGTTCTCCGTTGCATGGTGTGCGATGCACCAGTTGCATTTGCACCTGTCAGGCTGCATGCAGGACAACTGTTTAGTGTAGCCAGGCGTGTGAGGGTTTTGCAGACACGCAGGGGCAGCGGGTGTCTCAGCTAATATGGCGGCCTGCCTGTCGGTAGATGTGATGTGCCAGGGGCAGTGAGACCCAGGCAGTTCGGTGCCTGTGACTTTCGGTAGCTTGCAGGTAGCTTTTGGAGCAGCTGCGAGCTGCCATATGTCAACACAGTTTGTGAGCACATCAGCACGCGCTGTCTGTACGTCCCCTACCCCCTGCCGTGTGATTGCTGCTGCAGCATTGCCCACCAGGCCAGTGCTTTTGTCGAGGTAGCATCAGTGTGATGACACTGGGTGTGTTTGTTGTGGCCCTGCATATTCGGGTCTACTTGTCTCTTTCCTGCCGTCGTGCTTTTCGGAGGGAGCAACTCCCTGCTGCTCGCCTGTCGTGAATGGATTGCTGGATGATCCTCCTGCGCCGAGAGGCGCTGACAGCATGCATGAGCATTCAATCCACTTTCATTGTCGAGCATTATGCGACTGGTGTGTGTGCATATGTGTGTAACATGAGCAAATGACAGACTGTCCTACCAGCAGTGGCAGCAATGGCGCAACAGCCGAGCGCCGCGGGATGTTGACACACAGCACATGCAGCAGTTGGTCCAGCAGGAGCAGTCCAAAAGCAAATGGCACGCAGGCTTTCGGTTGACCAAAACATATATGCAGACTGCATAATGCAGTTGACCAAAAAGGATATGCCTCCTGGCCCAGCAGCAGCGGCTGCTCAGCCCCACAGGATGTTCAGCAGCCTCCAATGAATTCTCCAATGCCAGTGGTGCCGTATGTATCCTGGGGGCTCATTACACAGGTGCTCAGAACGACGTTCAGGATACCTTTATGAGTCTTGAGCAACTGGTGAAGCAGCAGTTTGACAACTGTTCGCTCTGGTTTGCCCAGTTGCAGCTGGACTTGTGATGTGTCACACATATGATCATGAGCAGGAGAAACGTCACCGACGATGAGACCCGTACATGCAAATCTGGCGTGATTTACTTCCCCAAATGCTTACTCCTCACACCTTCAAAAACACCGCACGGATCCACCTAGCACAGTCAAACATCCATGAACGACATAGCATGAACATCTGTCATCATATCCCCTGTACTGTCACTTGTGGCACAGGACGTGATGCACCTGCGTTGATTTCGTACTGCATGCTGATCGCCAAGCTGTTGAGCAGAAGAACTGACAGCACAGCAGCAGCTCTGCTGAACTCCTCTATCTCCCCCTAGCATCAACTGCTGCAGCTGAATTCGTTGTCTGAACAGCATCATTTCAGATGTCTGCTTTGGCGGGGTGCCTGCCAGCAGGCATCGACAGCAAGGTGGTCTGCTGCAGTCTGCTGAACTGCAGCAGCAGATGGCCCAGGCCTGTGTGCCTGCCTTCCTGACTGCATGTTCATATGCATGTGAGCACAGGCTTTGCTTTCTGAGAACTGGGTGACAAAAGCTGGCGAAGCTGCTGCGCAACCCGACAGCAGCACCCCACCACCCGCTTTCAACCCAAAAGACCCCCAGTACAATGTGAGTTTGCAGTGGCAAGGTGGGAAAATTGGATACACCAGCTGGCCATGGTCGGCATGCCCAATTTTTTCGAGCTCTGTTCAAGCATCCAGTCAGGCCTTTAACAGCTCCAGCAGATGCATGGCTCCTTCTCCTGACTGGGCTCCTGCATGGTGGGCGCAAGCCCTGGGCGTGTCACCAGCAAGCAGCAGGTCCTGCACTGCCAGCACCACATACAGGGGTAGCAGCCTGTGCTCAACTGGCCCTGGCTATGATGGCTACCTGCCACTTGGGCGGCATATATGCACACATCATCAGCACTGGAAGTGTGTAGTGGTCATTAGCATCACGCCCCATTCCATGCAAGCTTCCATCATAAGATTGACTTTCCTCCCAGTCGCAAAGCATCTAGCAGGGCCTTGCAGTAATGCCATGGCACTTGGGATCAGAGCACTTGTATGCACTTTCGGTGTAAGCAACCCAAGAATTTGGCCCTGCCATATAAATGGGTGTGCTGATGTGCTGACTGTTGTGCTGGCTGTGCATGGCATGTGTCCTGCAGGAGATGGTGCGGCGCCTCAGCAAGTCTGCAGCCATGCGCAAGGCACAGTCCTTGGAGCAGGCTGTGGCGGCAGCAGAGAAGCAGCTGCAGGGCCTGACTGGAGATGCCAAGGAGGTGTGCAGTGAATGGGATGGCAGCTGCACTGTTTGGCCTGCTTGCAGGATGCCTCTATAAGCAGCGGTATTGTCTCTTGGCATCTTGGGACGGCGCCTAACAGCAGCCCAAAGTGCAGATGCTTTAGCAGTCGGGCACGAGCTTATGTGTTCCACGGCAGCTGGCTGGATCAGCTTGGCCAAAGACGCGCTTATGGATTTGGCACTAGCTGCTTGCCATATGCACCCTGCCCAACGCTGTGTTCTGATGTGCTGTGCTGTGCTGTGCTGCAGGCCAAGAAGGCAGAGCTGGATGAGGTACAGCAGCAGCTGACAGAGGCACAGGCAGAGCTCTCTGAGCTGCAGGCCTCCTTGAGCAGGTGTGCGCGCTGCCACATGCCCTGCCTGCACAGCATGCTGCTGGATATGCGCGTCCACAGTTGCCACGGCTGCTGCAACTGTGGCAGGCGGCATGTGACTCGGCAGCTATCAGGGTGGCTGCACCATTCATCACCACGCTTGGCAAGCGTCGCTCGTGCAGTGCAGTGCACACAGCGTGTGTTCAGCGCATTATAGGGCCCATGCTGGGGCAGCACCTGATTCACGTGCTGTTACAGGGCGTGCCAAAAACAAGCAGCTTGATTCATCCAATTACTGAATTACTGATTGGGCTGGCAGTCGAGCTCTTGTGGCGGCCCTGGCTCTGACTCCACCCGTTGCACTGCAGAAGAAAGTGTGTTTGCATCAGCTACTCTGTCACCATGACATGCACCTCACTTGTCCTGCACCTGTCCTGCAGGACCCCCTGTCCCTGACCCCATGGATGAGCGCGCTCTTCGCCCTGGCTGACAGCGGCTGCAGCACCTTTGACACAGGCGGTGCCGTCAGCGAAGCCACCCGGCCCCTGGGGTGCCCCTGTTGGACCTGCTGGCGCCTCCTGTGGCTGCTGCTGGGGGCCCTGCTGGAGTGTCTGCCTGGCTGTACAGGGGGGCGGAGAAGGTGCTGGGCACCTTCAAGCGCAGGTGGGTTGAAGGTGTGAGGCCACAGTTGTGGTGTGGGGTGTGGTAGGTGGTGGTGGTGGTGGGGGGTGGGGGGGGGGGGCGGCAGGGCTGATGGTAAGGGGGCAGGTGGTGGCGACACGTGTTGGTAAGGGTGCTGGGGCATGGGGGTGGCTAAGTCATGCAGCGAAGCCTGAAAGAAGCAGGGAGGCGTTGGGCGCTGTGATGGCAAGTGCAGCAGGGCTGCGGCAGTGCTGCAGGTTCTTTGTCACTTGGTCACGCTTTACAAGCTGTCTGGTGGCATGCAGCATTTCAAGCTGAAAGAGCGGTGTGGCACACCATTAGCAACACCAGCTCTGTAGCTGCGGTAGAACAACACCGAAGTGCATGGGTGTGGAAGCAGCTCAACACGGCTCTGTGTCAACCATGGTGCAGGTACGAGCTGGAGCACGGGCCGGCCTGTGTCCAAGTTGACTATTCTTTTTGGCTTGTCTGAGGGTGTGGGCAGCAGGCGTGTGGCACACTGATGGTGTGTTCTGCCTGAGCGCCTGAGCGTAACACACTGCCTTGACCGACCCACTCTCATGACAGTGTATGTGTCACTGCGTACTGCGGTGCAGGTACGAGCTGGAGCGAGGGCCGGGCAAGCTGCGCGTGACGACCCGCCTGGCACTGTCCCCTTTTGGGGGCAGCAGCACATCTGAGCTGGCGTCTGCTGCTGAGGCGGGACTGGAGGCCAGCCGGCAGGCTGTGCTGGGGCCTGAGGCGGCAGCAGCTGGGGGTGTGCTGGACACTGTGCTGCTGCACTGGTTGGACTATGAGGTAGGCGCAGACGTGCTGCTGGCTGTGGCAATAGCTCTTGAAAAGGCAAACATCCCAAACGGTCAGCGTTGTCGGGATCTAGACCTTAAATGCATTGCACAGCGCTTGAACGTGGCTGGAGGCACCCTGCCAGGCTGTGCTGGCGTCTGTGCCCCGCGGTGTGCTGGACATGGTGCTGCTGCACGTGGCTGGATTATGGGGTGCGTATTGACATGCTTCTGGCTGGCCAGCTGTTGGCGAGCTCTTGCAGAGCCAAGCATTCCACGCCGTCCGTGTTATAAGGTTACTGGATGCACAGCACAGCGCTGTGCCAGCATAAACGCAGGCTGAAGGCATTTTGCCAGGCTGTGCTTGCCTGTGCGACGGCGGCAGCTGTGTCCTGGACATAGTGCTGCTGCACTGGTTGGGCTCCGTGTTGAGGGCTGGCAATGTCTGAGTGTGCTTGCTGGCTGGTTCCATGAGCCTCCTGGCATCAGTGATGAATTTCGCAAGCAATCCCTACATCAGGCAAAAGCAAGCCGTTGCAGTCGCATCTGAAGCATGGCGGCAGAATAGGGCTGGACGTGGGCGTCAGGCTGTGCTGGGGTCCCCGACTCAGCAAGGCGGCGGCAGGGGGTGTGCTGGACACCAACATTCCACATGCTTCTGGTCATTCAGCTGTTTGCCTCCTAAGCAGATGGTGCTGTTGCTGCTGTATGCAGAGCGTGGACTCGTTTGTGGCTGTGCTGCTGGCGCTGAAGCGCTACCTGGCCCCACCCGGCTACGATGCGGCAGCGGCTGCAGCAGCAGGAGAGGCTGGTGAGGTGCAGCCCAAGCTGGCAGCCCTGGGCCTAGTCAACCCCCCAGCAGCAGCCGTCACGGCAGCGGTAAGTGGGGGTGCATGCTGCTCAGCAGGCAGCACCTACAGCTGAAGCAGCGCCAGTTTCTCAGTCAGTGACTGCAACATGTGATACATCATGTGCAGCATCATGTGCGGACCTCCTTCTGGAGCAAGGATGCCAGGCAGTAATGCCATGCAGTAGTGCATCTGCAGTTGTTCTTCTCAGTGACCTCGGGCTGCTTTCCTCCCCTGAATGCTTTCGTATGGGCAGAACACGATCCGCTGCAGGATCAGAGTAGGGTTCCAGGTTGTTTTTCGCCCGTTTCCCCTGGCCCCCTGCACGCTGCCTTGCCCACCCCTGCAGGTGCGTGCTGGTGCGCCCATCACCTGTGTCAACGTCCCCTTCAGCCTGCTGGACACCTCGGCAGCACCACTGCTGGCCCTGTGCACACAGCACGGCATCAAGGTGCGCACCCCCCCCCCCCACCTCAGCATATTTGCATAGCGTGACACACCTGGGAACAGTGGCACCGACTGGTTTTGTTGGCATGGCACATCACAGCCCTGCAAGTCATGTAAACGCCAACACCAACACCCCAGGCGGTGCAGCCCCTGGTGTGCATGTGTGCTGCTGTCCGACAGCATGAGTCATGCACTGGTGTTTATATGTGTTCAGTATCGAATCATCACCGCTGGGACACCCATGATATGGCATTGCCGTAGGGCAGAACAGGACAATGTTGAAGGCACATGCCTCCATGTATGCACATTTGGCCGTCCCGTACAGGTGTTTGCTTCAGGCCCCACTGCCCACGGCCTCATCAGCGAGGCCTTCCTGGGCACTGCAGCACCTGACCCTGCACTAGGGGCACTGCCCGGCTGCGACAACCTGGCTGCAGGCCTGGATCTGGTGGCAAGGTGTGTAGACATATCAACAGTGGGATGGATGCACGGAAGGGAGCATGCGAACAATGTTGCTAGCTGCTGCTGGCTTCAGCAAGACAGGGTGCAGCCCTGCTTGGACAAACAAGCGCCAACAAAACAGCACGTGTAAGGCAGGGTCACTGCTGTCAGACAACTATCGCTGGCGTAACAATTGCTGTACATGAATCACGCCAGCTGCAACCCCTAAGGGTATGTGTGCCACAGCATGCATCGTGCCATGATTGGTGATCACTCTGACCCGCCATGCTTCTCACTTGTGCGCGCAGGTATGGTGGCTGGGCACGCTTCCAGGAACTGCTGCGTGCGCTCAAGGGTGTGGCAGACAAGCACGACACCTCAGTGCAGGTGAGGGGCTGGATGTTGCTGGGGTATGCAGTGGGCTGCCAGCCAGCGGCTGACAGGCTGGCTGCGACAGCAGCTGCAAAGCATAACGTGCCATGCTGATGAGGATTCATGGGTGAGCGCACTGGTTCGTTGAGTCACAAAACAACCCAGCCATGATGAATGTGGCTGAGTCAAAACATGGCTCTGACGTGCTGTGCTGTGGTGTGCTGTATGCAGGTTGTTGCGCTGTCCTGGCTGCAGCGCCAGGGTGTGGTGCCTCTGCTGCCAGCACACTGGGGTCCTGGGCAGGAGGGGGTGGCTGCAGCACTGCCCTGGGCCCTCACACTGGGCCTGCAGCAGCACCTCACCCTGGACACACCCCCACCTGTTGCAGTGGCTGTGAGTCCGGCTGCAACACCAGCAGACGCACCACCAGCACCAGCAGCAGCAGTGGGTGAGGATGGCGGGGAGGGGGAAGAAGCAACAGTGGTTGCAGAAGGGGAGGGGGAGGCAGCAGGTGCAGGGGTGCCTGCAGAGGAGGGGGCTGTGGCAGGGGGTGGTGACGAAGGGGCAGCAGCAGCAGCAGCAGCCAAGGGGGGTGATGGTGAGGCTGCAGCAGCAGCGGATGGTGCTGAGGGAGTGAAGGTGGCTGCCAGCGTGGGCAAGGGTGTGTGGGTGGAGGGGTTGAGGGAGCTGCTGGTCCAGGGGGACCTTGATGCACTGGCAGCATTTGTGGGCAGGCCAGCATGGCCAGCTGCCGCGTGATTGTGTGGTGATGTGAGTTCAACTCGTTAGCACGTGCGCTGTGTCCCTACTACAGGATGCAGAGAAGGCTGCTGCTACTGTGAGGGGATGTTCGTGCGGTGCAGTGATGGGACCGTGTGGTATGCACCTGTAACGGGACGTAGTGGAAGCGTGAATGTTTGCGATGGAAAAGGGAAGTTGGGATATGAGTTGGAGCTGAAGCTTCTGGGCTTGGGTAACTAGGTTACCAGCAATGACTGTATATTGCCAATGCTTCCCAATAGATGAAGCCGCCTACGTTGCAAGTCCAGACGTAGTTCTGTCCGCACTGTACGTATAACAGTCAGGCCGGCTAAGAGCAGTCAAGCTCTAGCCATAAGATAATATACTGTAACATTCCCGTTACAGCACCTGAGCCTAGCCCGTTGGATGATGATGTAAGCACACGGTTACACAGGTTGCTGTTTAGATTGTCTGAGCATCACTATGTACCCCTGGCATGCCGTGCTCCAGGGGTAAGAGTGTTGCTGCCACTGTGTAACTTCTCAGCTGTCTGAGTTGTGTTATTGGGCGGGCCCCCACCAAGTCCCACCCTGAGCAACAGGTGCCTGGTATAGAAAGCGAAAGAGCTTGCCTTATGAAGCCTTAAGAATCAGCAAATGGTGGAAGGCACTGCGGCTTGAGTGGGTGTTGCTGCGAAACCGTTGGGCAAGTCAAACATGACATGCCGGTTGCTGTGACTCGCGCGTAAAGGAGCAGCTCTGGCGAAGTTTCATCATAAGAGGCTCTTACAGGGTTCCGTGCGCCGGTCTCGAGACACAGCAGCACTATCATTGGGGCAGTCACAGCAGCTGGGCAACCATGGGGAAGAAACAGAAGCGCGGAAAGGCTGGGAATGCCGTGCAGTACATGACACGCAACCAGGCCATCAAGAAGCTGCAGCTGCGGCTGTCGGAGTTCAGGTGCGCAGTAACAGCAGCAGCAGCAGCAGCAGCACCAGCAGCCAAAGTGCACAACCCACCCACTGCGCAGCATGCCGTCACGTGAAGGGCGCCTGAATGTTGCAAAGTGTGTCTAGATGCTCTCAACGTCACCTGCACAGCAGCAGCAGTGCAAAATAGTTGGTCAGGCTGTTGCGTCACCAAAACATGCTGACGGCAGCTTTGTTAGTGCTAGTGTATATGGAGCAGCTCGTGACTTCAGGCACACGCTATCACACTACACAATAAGGGCACACTGTCTCCCCGAACATGACTCTGCATGCATGGATGCACGATATGTCAGGTGCCCCCCCCCCCCCCCCCCGCCCTCCTCCCTGGCATGAACCCATCAGCAGCTGGATATGCTTTGTGGGGTGGACAGCTTGTAGGGTTTTCTTGACATGCCAGGTGACAAAAAAGCCAGGTGATAAGAAAGAACCACTACTAGTGGGGTGCGTTTGGAGAGGGGGGGGGGGTGCAGGTGGGAGGGCCACACCTGCTGGCTGTGAGCCCTCCTCGCCCTTTGCTGAACCCCCTTTCCCCCTCGTCCCCTTCGCAAAAGGTGTACATGCTGCAGGGATGACACTACTGCAATTTACCAACACTCACCTCCTCAACCTTATATCCTTCCAACTCAATCCAACTCAATCCAACTCAATCCAAGCGATGACACAACACGCCCTTCCAACTCAATCCAACTCAATCCAAGCGATGACACAACCCCCCCCCCCGCCTTTGCAGGAAGCTGTGCATCCTGAAGGGCATCCACCCCCGTGAGCCCAAGAAGAAGTGAAGGGAGCCAACAAGACATACTACCACGTCAAGGACATCAGCTGGCTGGCACACGAACCTCTCATTGCTACATTCAGGTGCGAACAAGGGAGCCAAGGGGTGCAAGTGGGAACAGCTTTGTGTGTGACTGGGGAACAGAAGCGAGGAACAGGACGAGCCTGGGGGCGGGGGGTGGTGTGGTTTGAGGGGGTGGGGGGGGGGGGGGGGAGGGCGGCAAAGGGCAACTGGAGTTGGAGATGAGATGCGAGGGCAGCAGGGAAGTAGCAGGTGCAGCAGCAGCGGGGGCAGCAGCAGCGCAGTGCCGGAGGCGGCGCAGCGGCAGCAGCCAAAGCAGTGGCAAAGATAGCAGCTGCTTAGCAGCGGCAGCAGTGCAACAGCACAAGCAAGGGTGGCAGGGGCAGCGGGCGCTACAACAAGCACATCTCAGCGGCTTCAGCAAGCAGGCAGGCAGCTGTCATTGTGCCTGTTGACACCAAGCATGTGCATCCAGGCCGCATAGCAGCAGCAGCCAGCAGCAGCAGCTGGGTCGCTAAGAGTGGTAGGGGCAGAGCGTTGAACACACAGCACCAGCAGTGCCAGCAGCAGCTGCAGCAGCAGCCGCTGCAATGGCACCAGCTGCACCAACAGCAGCTGCAACAGCAGCAACAAGCAGCAGCATCTAGCAGCCGGCAAACTTGAGTAGGCAACACGTGGGTCGTTGCAGATTCAGGATCCCTGCACACTGTTTGCTGCTGGCTACTGTCCTTGCCCTCTCATCTCGTCCCCTCTCCTTTCCTCATTGCCTCACATGCTTTTGGTCTGCTTGTCACAACTGCTGCTGCTGCTGCTGCGGCTGCCGCTGCTGCAGGTCCCTGAAGGTGCATGACCGGCGCATTCGCAAGGCAGCCGCCAAGCAGCAGCTGTCACTGGCTAGGAGGCTCATGAGCAACAAGCCGGGATACAAGCTGGATCACCTGGTCAAGGAGAGGTGAGGGGGGTTGTCCTTTTCTGAGTCGTCCTGGGCTGTTCTATTTATGTGGAAGGGGATTTCTGGGGTGTGGCGCTGAATTCTTCTGTTTTCTGGGAGCAGCCAGTTATGCATTGCTAGGGTGTTGCTGCATTGAAGGCGCAGGGTGTGTCGTCACGGTTTCTGATGTAGGGGCAGAGAGAGGGGCGGGCGGGCAAAGATTGAGAGGGGGGGAGCTCAGGCTGCTGAGCCACAAAGTGGGATACAAGCTGGGCCACCTGGTCAAGGGGAGGTACGGGCCTCTTTGTGTTTTGGGGGACTTCTTGTATGGGGTTCTGTGCAAGGGCGATTTAGTGCAAGGGCGCTGACTATGGCCTTTCGCAGTGTGTAGTGGGGCTGGCGGCTAGTCAGGAGCAGCGGGTGTGCATATGGCCATGTCCTCTCTGTTATTGAGGCATGTGTAAGTGGCTTGATTGATTGTTGCGTATATCAATGTTGATGTCCGGAACAATCAATCACCCATGCTGACCATCCTCAGTAATCGGACGAGACACGGCCCTGATTGGCTGTGTTGAAGCTTAGTGCAGGGCTTGGGCACAAATATGTGGCCCATAGCGCACCCCCCCCCTATCTCTCTCTTACCCCCCCCCCCCCCGCGCCTTGCATTGCTCTGCTGCTGGCTTGTTGCCTCCCAGCCACCTAGGCTCCTGACCTGGCCTATCCACTGTTCTTATCCTTACTGCGAGCTTGGGAACAGTGGATATGCCATGCTCACCAGCCTTGGTACTTGGTGATACATTGGCCGGGGTTTGATGTGTACACGGGGTCAATGAGGCTGCAGGGCATTTTAGGGATGGAAGCGGGACTTGGCCAGGGGTGGAGCACTGCTGCATGTAGGCGGTATATACAACATCATCGCAGTCTTGCCCCCTCACCCCCCCACCCCCCACGCACACACCCCTGGGGACACGTTGTGTCATCCGTACCCCAGCTTTGTGGCATGCTCCCTAGTGCCAGTGGGGTTGGGGGGCTGGGGGGGGGGGGGATTGCATCATTGTGCTGCTCGTTTTGTCGCCTGGCCATGTTCCCTCCAATAGTGAAGCTTTGGTCGTATGGGGAATTTGGCTGTGTGAGCTGCACACTGAGCTTGCGCAGACTCAATTCCCATCCGCATAAGCCTCAAGATTGAGAGAGTGACATGGCCAGGTCGAGGGTTCAAACCCCAACAAGGTCAAGGGCTGGGCTTCAGCTGTAGCACAGGGTCAATCAGGCCGAGGTGTACCCCAGAGGTGGAAGGGTACATGGCATGGGTGTTGCATGCCGGGAAGCGTACATTCGGTGTTGACTCTACTGCTGTTTACTATCTCACCAATACCCAGCTATCATGCATGTTTTTTGCCCCCCCCCCCTTTTGCATGTGTCCAGCAGATGCAGCTGTGCCACAAGTTGCCCCTTGCCGTATGGCCATGCCCCTGGTAGCACTGATGGTAGCCAAGCGTGGCCGTTGTCTGCTACTGCACTCAATGTTGAGCGTGGGAACATTCAACACCCACACTGGCCAGCCTCAGAGATAATGAAGGGGACATGACTAGTGCCAGGGGTCAGTGGCGAGAGTACAGGTGTGGCACGGCTTATGCGTGCCCCCTAGCCCCCCCCCCCTGCTTAAACGTGCTGTTTGCCCCTTGGCCCCTGGACTATTCCCCTCAGGCACTAAGGATGATGAGCAGTATTGATTGGTAGGGCCTGAGCTAGTCAATGAGCTTGGGCACCACTATATGAATTGCTCACCAGCCTTAGCACCAGAGGGGACTTGGCCAGGGGCCAAGGGGCACAAGAGCTGGGGTTCAAGCCTACACCTTGGTTGTGAAGGCGCCAAGCACAGCAGACACCAAGCAACCTGTCAGTTTGTGCTGCCACTGTGCTTGGTGTTGGGCAGCCGGTTTCTGGTGTACCCCCGTCTTGCATCGTGATGCTCGCTTTTTGCTGTCTGGCCACGTGCCCCACCCACTCACTGAGGCTGATCAGGTTGGTCATTGGATGGTCCCGAGGTCAGGATCGAGCTGGGGATCATGCAATTACCCATCCTCATGAGCCTCAGGGACCAGCGGGGAACATGGCTGTCACAAGGGTGCAATTGCTAGGGTGCAGGTGCTACACCAAAAACCTTTTTCAGGGCAGGAAGAACCGGTATGCAGTGCACCCCAGTGTCTTGCGAACCCCAAGGGCGACATGGTCAAGGGGTTCAACTTGACGTCAATTTGGCATTGCTTGCTGGCTAGTTGGAAGTCTGTCCAACAACTCTGTCGCTGACCTCCATCGTTTTGTGCATTGCCCCCCCCCCTTTCCTATTGCCCGCATCCCCCACCCCCGCCCCGCATTTTGTCTCCCCCCCCCTTGCACACTGTATCACCAGCATCCCAACCTCATTCTTCATCGCCTTCCGAGCCTTGCACGTGTCGTACTATGCTGCTTGCCTTTTGCTGCCTGGCCATGTCCCCCGCCCACTCACTGAGGCTCCTGGGGAATAGGGTGTCGGATGGTCCTGAGCTGCAGCATGTAGCTAGGGTTCATCTCATCACCCATCCTCGTGAGCCTCAGGGACCAGTGGGGAACATGGCTGCGGCAAGGTTCAGTGCTAGGGGGCATGCCTAAACCATCATGTCAACACACATGTAGTGCGGGGGAACTGGTTTGTCCCCCCCCCCCTTTCTACCCCCCGCTTCCCCCATCCCCACCCTTTTGTGTCCCCCTCCCCCCCTTGCACATCGTATTACCAGCATCACAGCTTCCTCCCTCCCAATTTCCCCAGCCTCGCACGTGTTGTACTATGCTGCTTGCCCTTTGCTGCCTGGCCATGTCCCCCGCCCCCTCACTGAGGCACTAGTGGGTTTGGTAATCGGATGGTCCTGTGCTCCAGCATCGAGCTATGGATCACCCAATCCCCCATCCACATGTGCCTCAGGGACCAGTGGGTAACATGGCAGCGGCAAGGGTTGAGTTGTCAAGGTGCCGATTCAGGCTCTACAGCACAAACCTTTCTGAGGGCAGGAGGAACCAAAATGTAGTGTCTTGCAATCCCCATCGGGGACATGGTCAGGGGTCGAGCCAAAGTGGCATTGCTTGCTGGCTAGGTTGAAGTCTGGCTGACAACTCTTTCGCTGGGCACCATCTTTCTGTGCCTTGTCTCCCCCCCCCCCCCCCCCCCCATCCACCCCCCCCCCCCCCCCCCACCCCCCCCCCCCCCCCACCCCCACCCCCTCTTCCGCCTTTTCAGCCGTACTTCACATGGTGGCACCCTCGCCGCCTGGCCGTGCCCCCTCCAGCACTGAGAAGTCTGTAGCGAGCAGCATTGAATGTTGTCGAGCTTACTTATGAGCTCAGGCACAAACACTACTGCACGCTCACACGTCTCACTTCTTGGAGGGGGGCATGGCCTCGTCAAGGGCTTCATTGTTTAGGTTCCGGTGTAGCACAGGGGCATTGATAGTTTGGTACACCCCAGAGATGGAGGAAAACGTGCACACGGGTGAAGCAGTACTGCATGATGGGTCTGCCGTCACCACTTTATTGGGGCAATCATCACCATTGTTGTCTTGCTTGTGCCCCCCTCACCCCCCCCAAACACACCACATGCCACCAGTACCCCACCAGTACCCCGTCCATGCATGCCGCCCCCCTCTCTGCAGTGTAGTACACAGTCTTGCATGTAAGTGCTGCTTGTCAATTGGTGCCTGGTCATGTCCCCTCCATTATTGAGGACTGAGCGGACACGGATGACTAGTTGTCTGTGTGCTCACCTTTGAGCATGAGAACAAACAGTACTCCATGTTCACCCACTTCAACTAAGAGACGGGACACGGCCAGGCCCAGGTGTCAAGGGGCAGGGTTCAGGGGCAGAACAGGACCAACCAGGCTGAGGTGTACCTCTGTGTGTGTGTGGGGGGGGGGGGGACACATGTTGGACAGGGGCAGAGGCAAGCAGTCATTGCTTGTTGGCTTGGTGGCATCCCACTTGTTGCTGTCTTACGCTTGTCAATCAGTGACAGGTAGTAATTGCGTTCCCCCACCCTCCACAATTGCGTTTGTGCGTGATCACCACGGTGCCCCCCCCCCCTGCGTGCGTGCTGCTTGCATTGTTGTGTCAATTGGTTGCACTGTTATCTGGCCATGGCTCCCCCACCTATTGAGGGCTATGTGGAGCTGCCCTTGGCTGTTTCTTTGCTCAATGACTGAGCTTCGTCACAATCAATGCAGCTTGCTCACGTGCCTCAAAAGCTAGAGGATGCCATGGCTGATACGGAAGGCTCACAGCACAGCACAGTAGCAAGCCAGCTGCATGCAATCCATTGTGGGTTGTCACATAGATGGTGACGTGGCGTTGTGACGTCATTTCAGAGCCACCCTGCTGCCATGCAGCTCTTGTCATCATCATCATTACACGTGTTTCCGGCCAGGTTCATTGCGCATGCAGCATGCTGCTAGCAGCAAATCGACCTTGGTGCAAGACAAGCAATACACCACCAGACGACCAGTGACCTAGGACACTAGATAGCATGGACCAGTTACGGCCCTCAAAGCCAACAGCACAAGAAAAAGCTAACATAGGTAGCATGTTGTACATATACTATACAAGCAACTCAGTTGGACATGACCCCTGGTCCACTTGCAGACCATGCTGCCTGGAATGGCAGGGTCTCAGCGCGCTGCCGCATCCTGCTGCTGTGGGTTGTGGCATTGAGTGGTCGCCGGAAGGGCACCCCAGTAGCGTGTGGGTGTGTCAGTCTGTAGAGCATGCTCCGCCAGGAACCGCGCAACGCACATGCACCTATTAAATCGTGCATGTTCGTCGGCTGCCCCAGGGCCTGCAGGTCCCTCGTGACACATTTTTCCCAGCTCATAGGCGGTGCCCCCCGCGGTGCTGCACCGGCGTCATGCATCAGAGAGAAGAGGGCCTGCCGAGGATAGCGCTCCTCGCCCATACGCAGGACGTGCCCCAGCCACCGCAGCTCTTGTGATATTACTTTTATTGGGATTAGTCACTGATCCAGGCGATGCTTAGCCGCCACCAGCAGGGCTGGCGAGGTGGAAGTCTGACTCTTATTGCTTGGCAGCAAAGTAGCTCTGTGGTTTTTTGTCCCCTTCTCAGGGGCACCACCACGCCACACACCGGTGGGGGACCCACCCCAGCATCCCGGATGTACCCCCCCCCCCCCGGTCTTGCATGGATGCACTGCCTGCCTTTTGACTCCCTGCCATGCCCCCCCCTTGCCAATGAAGTTTGTGGACCTTCAATTTTTTGGCTGTTTGCTGAGCTTTACTGTGAGCTCATGCACAACCAATGCATTGTGGTTCCCAAACCTCAATGACTGGGAGGGTAACATGGCTGAGCATCAAGGACGCCAGGCTCAGCACATGCCATGTGACTGGAAGCCTGCCCCTCTCCTTTTTGAGAGGAGGGGGGGGGTGTCTTTACACGCTTTGTTGTGGTTCTTTTACAAGCCACCATGTTGCTCAGCATGGCCAGTTCCTCCTTACCTTGTCCCTCTTGCGTGCATGCACATGATGTGCTCAGGCCAGGTTTCCTTCGTTAGGCTCACTGCCTTGCACAGAACGTCACCATAGGCTCATGCATGCCCCCCCCCCCCCCCCCCGCCCCGCCCTTTCTTTAACCCACCCACTTGTTTCGCAAGGGTGCGAGAGGTGCTTTTGATTGGCTGGCCATGGCCCCTCTGGCACTGAGCAACGTTCTGGCATAGCGCACTGGATGTTACTTGAGCTTGGACATTGAGCTTGAGGACAACCAATACGCCATGCAAATGTGGCTCACTGGTGGAGGGGTACATGGTCGGCACTGCCTTGCACAGTTAGTCACCACGCCTCAGCCGCATGCCCCCCCCCCCTTCCCACCCACCCACATCTTTTTGCATGGATCAGGAAAGGGAAGCAGCTGCTGATTGCCTGGCCATGCCCCCTCTAGCACTGAATGGCTGTTGCCTGTAGCGCAATGGCTGTATCTAGAGCTCGGACATTGAAGTTGAGAACAACCACTACGCCATGCAACAGTTGTTCACTGGTGGAGGGGTACATGGCCGGACCAAGAATTCTGGCTAGGGTTCAGGTGCAGCAATGGATTTATTGCACCAGAATTTGGCTGTGGTGCTGCCCGGTCTGAGGGATGGAGGTAGACATGGCTAGGGGTCAAGGCAAATAAGCATTATGTGCTGGCTACGTGGAGTGTATGCATCCATGAATGTACTGCCCGCTAATCGTCCTCCCCCCCCCCCAAACAACTCCCTATGTCACAGCCCCCTCTTGCCTTGCATCGTTGTGCTCTATGCGTTGTCCTCCTCTGCAAACCACTGTCTCCCCCCCCCCTCCCCCTTGACCCCCCCCCCCTCCGCAGGTACCCGAGCTTCATTGATGCGCTGCGTGACCTAGATGACCCCCTCACCATGATTCACCTGTTTGCTACACTGCCGGCTGAGGGGACCAAGGGCATCAAGCCAGCAACAGTGGACAAGTGAGTATATCGTCATGCCCGGGGGCGCAGGGGGGGGGGGGAACTTTTGGGTTGGGGGCGGGTGTGCCACACTCACTGGGGCTGCTGCTTGATTTGGGCATGTGTTCAATGGCTTCAGCAACCTCAATTGTGGCTCACGGCGGCATGATTGAAACTGCGAGCAGGGGGGTGCGTCATACAAATGCCTGTGTGGTATAATCTGTATGTTTGGGACTCAAAACATCACACGAGCGACGTTGTGGCGCAAACGGTATATGTGTGAACTCTAAATATTAAACACGGGTTCACTGTGTCACACTGCTTCAGGTGCCGTCGGCTGGTGCTGGAGTGGAATGCGTACATTGCGCGCACCTCCTCCCTGCGCCACGTGTTTGTGAGTGTGAAGGGCTTCTACTACCAGGCTGAGGTGGACGGCTGCAGCGTCACGTGGCTGGTGCCACACCAGCTGGCACAGGTGAGGGGGGTTTGGGGGGGGGGGGGTGTCTGTGTGTGTCTCTCCCGGGGGGGGGGGGAGCAAGCCAGGAAGGGGGAAGTGATGGTGGGTGTGCTGGTGGCATTTGGTAGTGAATGGGGGTGTGCAGGCTGACACCCAGAGGGGTGGCGGTGATGCGGGGGGGGGGGGTGGCTACGACTAGGCGGACGTTGACGGTTGCAGTGTTACGTGGCTGGTGCCACACCAACTGGCACAGGTGAGGGGGCAATCTGTGGGTACGTGCGTGTATGCGTGTGTTGGTTTTTGTGCTGGTTGTATTTTGGGGGGGGGGTCGGGGGCATCAGGCCGCTCTTGGTTGGGCCAGGTAGTTTGAGGCAGCAGGGCAAGTAGCAAGACCTGGAGAGGGGCATGATTATGAGCAATGACTGTGCATGTGTTGTGTGCTGAGCATCAGCTTGCTCAGATGAACACAAACCAACCTCCTCCTGCTGCTGCTGCTGCTGCTGCTGCTGCTGCCAGGTGCTGCCGTCTGACGTAGACTTTGCTGTGATGGTGACCTTCCTTGAGTTCTACTGCTGCCTGGCACAGTTTGTCATGTTCAAACTCTACCACGACCTGGGGCTCAGGTGGGTGGGGCTGAAGTGTGTCGGGTGGGGAGAGGGGGGGGGGCTTGGGTGTACTTGAAGCCTGTGTGACAGCGCTGGCGGGTAACTGTGGGGCCTGCTGGGGAGGGGGATAAGTCATGCTCAAGCTTCACCATGGCCTTGGATTGATGGACTTCACCGAGGGAGGCAGGGCACTGGCATCTTTCGGTGCACATTTTCAGTTGACTCACCCTGCACATGCAGGCCATCTGTGGACACAGGTACCCCCCCCCCCTCTCCCCCCCCCCCCTTCCTAACCTACCGCTTCTTCGACCCGTGCAGGTACCCCCCTGTGATGGACCGCAAGCTAGAGGAGGCAGCAGCAGGACTGTCAGGACTCATGAGGGACATCGCAGCAGCAGCAGACAGCAGCAAGGCACAGCAACAGCAGCAGCAGCAGCAGCTGGAGGGGGCGGCGGCTGACGGCGCCGAGCAACAGCAGCAGCAGCAGCAGATGCCAGAGGTGGTGCAGCGGTTAGGCACCCTCGGCCAGAAAATCAAGCAGCTGCAGCAGCAGCAGCAGGACGGAGCAGCAGCAGCAGCAGCAGATGGGTCAGAGCAGGGGAGTGACTCAGAGGATGAGTCACTCCCTGATATTGACTCAGGGGGCGGCGAGGGAAATGAGAGTGAGGGAGGGGATGAGTCATCCGGTGAGGATGACGAGGATGAGTCATCATCGGAGGAGGATGACTCAACCCCAGCAGCAGCAGAAGCAGCGGCGGCTGGGAGCAGTGAAGACGCAGAGCAGCTGCAGCTGCAGCTGCCAGGTGCTGCTGCTGCTGAGGGTGACGCTGCTGCTGCTGCTGCTGCTGTTGCTGGTGGGGGTCTGTCAGAGGTTGATGCAGATGATGATGCGGGGGTGTGCAGTGTGCTGCTCAAGGGGCTCACATTCTTCCTGGCGCGGGAGGTGCCACGCGAGCCACTGCTGTTCATGATACGGTAAGCAGGTCAAGGGCACATGCGGGGCGGCGGGGGGGGGGGGGTATTGTGTCTGAGCCTGGCACGCCTGTGATGTCTTCCCCTCCCCCTTTTCTCCTTGGTGTCAGCACCGTGTTGTCGCAGGGTGCTGTTCTCTACTGTGCACAGTATCATTGGCGTGCTCCCAGCACAGTTGCCCTCTGCTGTCAGTACCCTGTCTTTTCTGCACGAGCCACTATTACTCAACCCTGGACCCCCTTGGCACCCACCCTCTTCACCCACCCAATCTGCTGGTGCGACCTGCAGGGCGTTTGGTGGTGTTGCTGGTTGGGATGGCACAGGCTCCCCCGTGTCAGAGACTGATGAGTCAATCAACTACCAGATCGTGGACAGACCCACTCAGGGCCACAAGTGAGTGAGGAGGGGCTTCTGAATGAGTGTGTTTGTTTGTGGGTGTGTGGGTGCGGTGTGTGTGTGTGTGTGGGGGGGGGGGGGGGGGGGAGGGGCATTGGGGGGGGGGGCAGCAGTGTTGTGCGGTGTGCAGATGGATGCGTTCGGGATTGCGGGAACTAAACCAGGGCAGCATGCACTGCAAAACCAGTCACACCATACAATGTGGTGTGACTGGACCAAGCTATACAGGTTGTGTAAAAACTTGCGTACCGTGCGCATTACAGCGGCGCCGCTGTGAGGGGCTGGCATGAAGGTGCATGCGCAAGTGACTGGGCCACAGACGAATGACAAATAACTTGCGTACACAGAGGTGTTGGGTCTCGGTCGGCCAGGTCCAGCCGGTACGTGTACTGATCGGTACCAGAATGGCAGCCGTCAGATGTGAAAACACAAGGGATTTTGTTTCCAAGTCTGACGGCAGTCTGTCTGGTACCGTTCAGTACACGTACCGGCATATGCTTGCTTGCCGTCAACTCCTGCACGAAGCTATCCAACACTGTTGAAAACTTTGAAAGCTGAGCTGCTACAACATGCAACACGCAAATGCATGGGAGTGCCACCCGAGCTGGGCTGCAATACAGCCCCACTACACAACCAACATCCTCTAAGTGTCCAGGCTGTAAGCATGAAGCGAAAGGGAAGGCAATCAGACATACAAGTGGGTGGCGGCCGTCAGCTACTGCAGGAAGTACCCCTCAACTGCTGCTGCTGCTGCTGCTGCTTCTGGTACAGGTACCTGTCTCGCTCCTACGTGCAGCCCCAGTGGCTGTTTGACTCACTCAACCACAGGTCAGTGGGCCGCTGTTGCTGCTTTTGGGGGTGTTGGGCGCCGCTGTTAGTTAGTATAATGGTGGTGCCATGGTGTGATGTCACATAGGGAAACAGTGCCGTGTCCTAGTGCGCCTGCATGCACGCTACAAAGCTGTGAAGCTGCAGATGCTATGCCAATGACTGGTTATGTCATCAAATCCCAGTGACTGATCGCCAACTGCTGCTGCTGCTGCTGCTGCTGCTGCTGCTGCTGCTGCTGCTCTCACAGGGTGTTGATGCCGTCTGAGCTGTATGCGCCCGGTGTGGTCCCCCCTCCCCACCTGTCACCCTTTGTTGACAATGAGGCTGAGGGCTACACACCAGAGTTTGCACACACCATCAAGCAGCTGCAGGTGAGAGCAGCAGATGAACAGCCGCCGGTGCAGCTGCGGGGGTGGGGTTGGATTCGGCGGGTTTGGGAGTACAGGTGGCAGTAGTGACATCAGCGGCAGCAGAGGCGACCATGGTATCAGCAGCGGCAGGGGCTGAGGGACACACACCCAAGTTTGCACACATGATCAAACAGCTGCAGGTGAGACAGGCAGCAGCAGCACTAGCCTGAATGCAAACCGTGTCAAAGTACAGGGAGTAATCCAAAAGTCCAAAGGATAATGCTATCAATCACACTTCCTGACGCTCAAACCTAGTAACAAAACCATCTTTGAAAGAAAGAGTGGATGGGCCACTTCAAGATGTCAGGATTGCCATCTTGAAGTTCACCCTCCAGCCATTCCATATTTCAAAGATGGCTGTGATGTCACCGGTGACTGCGCACACCAGCAAGCAGCTGCTGGTCGGACCTTATCGCAGTACAATACAGTACTTGGGGACAGAGTCCCAACCTCAGCACTAGCCAGCCAGCCAGGGGCTCATGAGGGTGCCCGAAGGGCTTACTAACACACCCCAGTTCGCAGGTATTGCAGTAGCAACAGCCTCGTCGAGCACATGCTTGTTGCGAATACTACTATTGCTGCTCAACTGGGTCAGGACCCTGCCTCTTTTACTGTCAATTTCAGAGCCAAAACCAGGCTCATAGGTCGTCACAGGCATGTTATTATGATTATTGTAATATCCATGATGGTGTGTATGTTGCCTCGCACAGTTTCATTGCACGAGGGCAGATGCTGGGTCAAGCCGCAGCAGTGCCTAAATTTCTGAAGAGGGTGTAACGTACCCCGTTTGCCGGCCAGCAGGGACCGTTACACCCTCTTCAAAATTTGGGCGCCGCTACGGCTGGACGCCGCATCTGCCCTTGACGGTCAGCACCCCTTGCAGTGCTCTGTTACTACAACTATTGAAGCACAGTGTTGCGGGTGTGTTGATACCCTGCCTTCTCTTTAGCTTTTGGCTCATCACCCAAAGCCCATAATGACGGCCTATTTGGCCAACCCAACGACGCGGTGTTATACAGTTCTGTCCACACTACGGATGCAGGAGAGGTTCAAACCGGGATGACAGATGAGCAGGGGAGAATTTTTTTAGGGGGGGGGGGGTAAGAAAGTGGTCCAGCAGGGCAAGGGATTGAGGGGGTTGGTGTACCAATGGGAGCGCCTCCAAAACAGCCAAGTGGCAGGGAGTGAGATCCTTCATAACCACCTGAGGCACCCAACCGCACATACATGCCTGTGCTTAACGTATACTGTTGCACTGCTCTCTCTACATCTGCTGCTGCTGTGCAGGAGGCTGCTCGTGCTGCTCGGCGTGCAGCAGCAGGCAAAGCGCAGGAGCACACATTCCTGGAGGGCGATGATGCAGCAGCAGCAGATGCAGACGGGGCAGCCGCCGGCACAGCAGCAGCAGCAGTAGACGAAGCAGCAGCAGAAGCAGTATACCAGAAGGAGCTTGCAAAGGAGCTCCGAGCAGCAGCAGGCAAGGGCGAGGGTGGGGATGACTCATCTTCTGACGAGGGTGAGGGTGATGAGTCATCCTCCGGTGCGGAGGATGACGTAACCCCCAGCAGCAGCAGAAGGGCGGGAAGAAGCGGTCAGCAGCAGCAGCAGCAGGTGGTGAGGATGATGAGTCAGGTATGGCTGACATAATGATGAGTCGTAAGACTCGTAAGCTGTATGCGCGCATCAACAGGGCCATTGAGGGCAAGGCAGAAAAGGTGGCAACCCTGGAGCAGAAGAAACGCGCTCTGCAGCAGCAGCAGCAGCAGCAGCAGCCGGAGAAGAAGCAGAAGAAGAGGGGTGTGGCCTGAGGTGGTCTCTTTTGTCATCCTTATGCCCCGCAGTTTGGCCCAAGCGGCTTGCAGAACTGCTCTTGGCAGTGGTGGCGGTGTTGAGGTCTAGCCAGTGCAGCAGCTGCCGGTTTATGTGTTTTCAGCAGCTGCGGGTGCAGCTGGTGCATTGGGTGGCACAGAGCCACTATGCTGCGGTGCAGTGGTCACGTTGGCCCAGTGCTGTATGCTTGCCCCTGATGTCATGTCAGCAAGCTGGTGCAACAGTTAGGTGGTGTTTTAGTAGGCATGTGCTTAAGCCTGGCTTGCCAGCTGCAGCAGCAACAAGGTTGCTATTGTTGCTAATGTTGCTTGCTGACTGCCAGGCAGCATGGCCTACAGTAAGGCGGGCCACAGAGAGTGCTGCTGCCAGTGGTGTTGGTGTTGCGGTGACGGCTGACATAAGCAGCAGTGTTGCTGCTGCTGCTGCTGTTGAGGCTGTTTTGCGCAGGCTGCGCAGTGCTGGCAGCCTTCTGTGCTGCACCTGTGGCCAAGAGGCTAGCGACGCCTTTGTCACCAGATGTGTTCTGGCTCAGTGCTTTTCGCCACAAGCGTCTGTACCCCAGTGTCGTTATTCCATGTGTTCCTGGCACAGTGAAATTCACAGCTGCACGCGCAGTGATATATGTGTGACTTAGGGAAGCCAGAGGTTAGGGTTCATGGTCGGGTTGAGATCGAACCAGTCAGGAGCCAACCAGACTGATGGGGTACAAGGCTGGGGGGGGGGGGGGTACCATCGTGCAGTTCTGGAACTGAGTCAGTGTGTCTTTGCCAAGTGTCACATGTCTACCGTGCTTTCACAACCAACAATGGTCTGCAAATTACTGGTCTGCCAGACGGTCAAATGGTCAAACTTGCACCGTCGTCAACATTGCAAGCGACTTGCAACCCCCTTGGACCAGACTACATCACGCCATGAAAAGCCCATATTCCCCATACCCCATATCGCAGTCATGTTTCCTCCATATGCTGAGCACTGCTGCTGCCATGCTGCCAGCATGAGGCACTGCCCGGCAGGCACGGCATACTGCCCTGACATGCGGGCCAACAGCATTGCTGCTGTCCACACCCTTGAGGCCCTCCATCAGCCGGAAAAGACAACATAGAACAAAGAAGACACAGCCGCTGCTACAATTACGTAGTGTATCTGGTTGTACCAGGCTGCAGCAAAGGCAGCCCCAAGATGACACTACTGCTGCTTCGTGCAAAACAAGGCTGTGACCACCGCGGAAGGCAGCAAGCACGATCCAAAGACACGCGACCACTACTGCTGCTGGGGTGCTGCTTGATACACTCACAACTGCTACTGCTACACTGTACACAGCAGCTGCTGCTGCTGCTGCTGCTGCTGCTGCTGCTGTGCCAGTATGAGCCCAGCAGGCTGTTCCTGCCCTTTATCACGCCCGCCACGTGTTGGTGGGGGGGGGGGGGCAGTGTCACTGCATCAGAACAACCAACCATTATCTTCACTGCTGCCTTGCAGCACAGAATACTGACTGAAACAACAGCCATTGCTACGGATACACACAGCCATTGCTATGGCTACTGCAGTTGCCAACCACCTCTCGTCAACAGGGTGGTAACGCCGAGGCGCCAGTATGAGCAGAGAGTAGAGCAGCCGGGTGATGCTGCCTATGGTCAAGTGCGAAACAGTCATCACTGTCACTGCATCAGAACAACTGACTGCCGCCATCTTCACTGCTGCTTTGCAACACAGCTTACCCAACTAGACAACAGCACGGTCATTGCTGCAGCTACTGCAGTTGCCAAACACCACTATTGGTGGTGACTGCCACTGCTATTGGTGGTAACCGCTACTGCCGTGGAGCCAGTACGAGCAGGGTGAGTAAACCAGCAGGGTGATGCTGAATACAAGGCCCATAGTGAGGCAAACAGACACCTCCATTGCCATAGCTACCGGCTATGGAAAAGCCAGCAGAGAGGCTGCCAATGTTACTGGCACTGCCCAAGCTTCCCAGGGGGAAAAACTGCAAAAACAAAGCCACACGTTTTCATCAACCACATGTGCTACTGCCAGTGCTACTGCCGAGGTGCCAGTATGAGCAGTGAGTAGACCAGCAGGGTGATGCTGCCTATGAAGAGTATGTTGAGCCCCATGAGTCACCAAACACGGCAAAGGGGCTGATCACATTTGACCAGGCGGCACCTGCTGCTGCTGCTGCCTGCCCGCCATACTGCTGCACTGCCTGAAGGCTCTGCAGAAGACATCAGGCAGACACGGCGGGGGGAGGGGGGGGGGGATCATGTCAGGACCAGTGCATCCGTCAGGTTGGGTACATGGATGCATGCCAAGAGCAAGTTGCTGCAGATTCCACATGCTGCTGTTTCTTGGCCTGGTGTGCTCATCAAATCAACCCCTGGCGGTTGCAGGCCTGGTATGCTTGCACATCAACACTTACTGTGCCCTGCCAGCACCAGGGTCAGCATAGAATCCTGGCATGCTGCTGCTACTGCTGCTGTACGAGTGGGTTGATTTCGCCTACCTGCTGGCTATCCGGTAGCTGCACTTGCTGCAGCTGTTGCAGTTGTTGCTGCAAGCTATCCACCACCTGCAGCAATGGGACAACGTCAACAACATTGAAATGCACCTCACTGTTCCTGCAGCTGAGAGCCTCGTTGTGTTATCCAGATGCGTTACGCATGGATATGAGCGTATAATTGGACCACAGCATCTCGATTGCGAAACTGTATTGGTATGCAGTGCCTCATGGCTTCATGTCACCCACCTGCTGCTGCTGTCCACCAGAGGTACTGCTGGCTAGTGTAGAGAGACTCGCTCTACAGCTCACGCGCCTGATGGTCTGAGTTTGATAGTATGGCTGTGGCCGTTGACATGAACCATGCCTGCGCCCTAGAGCTGTTGACGCTGTCGACTGCATCTGATCGATCGCCACACACACTTGACTTTCTCTTGGAGTAAGGGTACACGTCAGGATGCGCTTCAAGACACTGAATTACGTTTAGAGTGTGTCTTAGTGCGTTGAACGCCCTTGGACCGCCCGCAGGAACCCATTTGAGTCAAACACTGAACAGCTTGTTTTGCTTCAGTGTATTTCTCAGACTGATGGGCTTGCTGGCTGGGGCTGATAGATTTCATACAACCCAGGGGTGGCCACCACTGTGCCATGGCAAGGTGGGGGTGTATGTGGTGCGACAAAGCAGCACATGAGCGTAACGTTGTGTCACTGCTGTGCTGCACGCTCAGCTGACTGTGATGTTGATCATGTGTCTGATGGGTGCAAGCCACTTGCAAGTACGGTACAATTGTCAACGCCTGCAGATGGTCCAGCTCCCTGCCAGGCCCAGCTGCGTGCTGTCCAACATCTGCGGCACTGAATACTACCGCAACAGGGGCAGCAGGGTGCAGGGCAGGGGCAGCAGCAGCGGCAGCAGCATGAGGTGTGATGGACGGGGGTTGTGTGCGGCAGACGAAGCTGCGCTTCGTGGGCTGATGGTTGGTGGCATGCTGGACTTGTCGTGATAACTGAGCGAGTGCAATGTGAAGGGTCCCAGGCCCAAGAAAGTTTATGGTTTGCCGGCTCTTGAGCAGCTGGGATGATCTTTGACGTCAAGTGCATCACATTGTCTCCAATGGCTGTCTTTTTAACCACCACGCAATTCTGCTTGTATACATAGGTCAGCCAAGCGATTTCAGACGTTTGAAACGTTCGGGAAACAGTGCTTGCCTGTTGTTGCTCAAAAGGGGATCCCATCATGGGACCACCAGTGGTGCCGCTGTAGTGCACCATGTGCTATGCTGTAGGTGTGCACCTGTACCAAAATGCCCGTGGCCCGCTTGAAGGTGGTTCTATACACCCTTTGGAGAGCAAATGTCATGAAGGTTGTTTGGTTATGAGTGGCGTACAGCCTTTCCGGTCCACAGCACGGCCAGCACGCCCAGCACGGGCGATGCCACACCCTATCTGCAAATCGTGCTCACTGATGATCTGATTGGCGCAAATTGCACGGCCTAGAAGCGTCCGAGCTCAATTGTTGTATGTGCCTTCCGAAACTGGTTCCGAAACTGGTCAGGCAGGACTGCCCTTTTGTGTGTCGTGTGTGCTTTCCTGCACCAGCATCCTTCAATCGCATTGAAATACTAGTACCGAGACCCGTTGAGATCCGTTCAGGCCTCATCCTATTTGCCACGACAGCAACGTGGCAGTGAATCACTACTAGTGATGTCGGGTTTTGTCGTGCAGTTCCCTGATGGCTCGTGCACCAACGTTGATGATATCACACCTGCATCCCTGAGCGACCAGCACCTCAGCAGGCAGCACATGCTGCTGACCCCACTGGAGGGACAACCCCTATCTCCCCAGGCGCTGCTGCTCACAAACCAGGGCCAGAAGCGTAAGCACTGGGGGAGCGACACCCAGATACCTTGTGAATGCATATGGTCGTGAATATTTATATTTTATGTGTTTGCTTGAGCAGCAGGCAGTTGCCCTATGGCGCTGTTTTCGGGTGACAGGCTGTCACTGACAGCCTGTTTGTTCCCTTGGGCGTGGAGTGCATGTGCATGTGTTTTCTGCGTGACGTGTTCTGATGGCAGGAACAGGCTGTACGGAAGAGCGTCTGGCACCTCTGACGCCCCCCCCCCTTCCCTTACACGCATTCCCTCCCTTCTTTCTTGCAGCCCTTGTGCTAGATGAGCTCCAGCCACCAGCACCAGCAGCAGAAGCAGAAGCAGCCGAGGACACACCACAGCAGCACACACAGCTGGAACAGGAGCAAGTGCAGGAGCATGTGCAACAAGACAAGCAGCAGCAGCAGCAGCAGCAGCAAGGTGGGGAGCACTGTTCTGACCGGACAGATTATCTTGATCAACTTCAGCAGCAGCAGGAGCAGCAGCAGCTGGAGGATGCGTACAGGCTGGCCCTACAGCAGGCGTGGCCGCTGTGGCTGCAGCAGCAGCAGCAGTTGGACCCTAAGCTGGCAGCATATCTGCAGCAGGAGGGTGGGGGCAGCCTGCCCTTAAACTCCTCTGAGGAGGTTGATCCAGAGGCGCTGCAGCAGCAGCAGGAGGTCGTGGCTCGCTACTACAGCAGCAAGCAGCAGCAGCAGCAGCAGCAGCAGCAGCAGCAGCAGCAAGGTGGTGGTGGGGTTGTCGATGGGGTGGGCCTTTGGAGCTTGCCGCCCTTTGTGTGGGAATTGCCAGCCTTCCAACAGCTGGCGTGGTCGCTGTGGCTGCAGCAGCAGCAGCAGTGGGACCCCGAGCTGGCAGCATTCCTGCAGCAAGAGGGTGGGGGCAGCGGGGAGGTTGATCCAGAGGTGCTGCTGCTGCAGCAGCAGGAGGCCGTGGCTCGCTACTACAGCAACAAACAGCAGCAGCAGCAGCAGCAGCAGCAGCAGCAGCAGCAGCAGCAGCAGCCACAAGGTGGTGATGGGGTGGGAGTTGTGTGCTTGCCGGCCTTTGTGCGGGCATTGCCGGCCTTTGTGCAGCTGTATCAGCAAGGTGGTGCCAGCAGCAGCAGCAGCAGCAGCTGGGGGCTGCCCAGTCAGGTTACCTATGACGCCTGGATACACTGTGAGCCGCTGCCAGACCACCCTGACAGGAGGGCCAGATATGGAGGTGCTGGGGCAAGTGGATGCTGGTGAGTGAAGGGTGAATGCTGTGTGTGGGAGAGAACCAGACTGATTATGAGGTTGTGGCCACAAGGCATCCGACATCTTGTGCAATGAATGCGTGTCACATGCCGCATGTGTGTGTGTGGGGGGGGGGGGGGGATGCTTGTGCGCTTGGGGGGGGGATGCTTGTGTGCTTCCATGGTGCAACAGCGGCAGCCTATTTGTGAGCGCCTCTTCTGGTAGAACCTGACATCATGCTGACCCCTGTTGCCTCGATCCTGGCTGCTGCTGCTGCTGCTGCTGTTGTGTGTGTTGTGTGTGTTGCAGTTCTACAACAAACCCTTGCTGGATGCTGCATGGGTGAAGGCGCAGCAGCTGTTCCATCAGGGGAAGCTGAAGGGGGTGACAGAAGTGAGAGGGGGGGGGGGGCGGACTAGGGGGCACTAGGGTGAGGGTCTTGTTGCTGCAGGTGTGGCCGAGGGTCGCACGGGTATTCAGGCGCAGGCCTTGCATAGGCGGCAGCTACAGCTTGGACTGTGTAATTTCATTGTCGCTCCAGGCTCAGTCCTAATCAACAAAAACCTTTGGCTTTTCTATCACGACACATTTCCAAGCAACGCCCCTCTCTGGTCCCATGTTTGGCTTTGCCGTCCGCCTTGGTTCCGTACCAGTGGCTGCTTACCCTCCCTGTCAACAGTGTTTTCACCTCATTACTTTGTTCCTGCCCCCCCCCCCCCGTCCTCTGCGCCCCCCCCCCCCCCCCCCCCCCACACACACACACACCAAAAACAAAACAGATGAAGGTGAGCACCGCCATGCCCAACCCCAACTCATCTGACCCCAGTAGCGGGGTGGTGATCCTGTACTGCGGCTCTGAGCAAGACGAGGCAGGGACCAAGAAGATTGGTTGCAACATCCTGCGCAAAATGGAGTACAAAGGTACAGAGATCACCGTACTTTGTTGCAACGCCGTGCGCTGTGCTGTGCTGTGTATGGGAGCGCCGCATTGGGGCAATTGCCACTGTCATGTGCTTGTGTTATAGGGCAATGCCTGTGCTTTCAGCGGGTAGATCACTGGGACCCACATGGGTCCACTGCCGTGCCGTGCTGCTGCTGCTAATGCTGGCATGCAGGCACGAAAGGCACCACGGCCTGCCCCCGCATCAGCTGGAAGTCAGGCAGACAGACTCGTGAGGGTGCCTACGCCAACAGGGGCAGCAAGAAGAACAGCTGCTTCCAAGTCTCACTCCCCTCACACACAGGTGGGACGGGTAATCATTATTTGTCTAGTGTGTCTCACGTGCTTTTGGCAAAGTGTTGTGTGGTGCGCATTTCAGGGTGGTTTTGTGCTTCAGGCAATGGGCATGTACTCCTTTTGGTGGGTACCGGACTCCAGTGCGTGACACGGCCACTGCAAATTGTTCAACAAGTTGAGGAGGCGGCTGCTTTGGAAGCTTGCGCTTCTGATTCTGTTGCACCCCTTCAGACAGACCATGTTTCTTAAGATTCGATTCTTCTCATCATGCTCACTCACCCTCCTATATTCTCTCACAACCCTCAGGCGGACCAGCTACCCCAGGTGCTGCCGCTGCCGCAGCCGCCACCACAGATGATGCTGACGATTTTGAAGCCCAAAGGGCACGGGTAGCAGCAGTACGAACAGCAGCAGCGGCAGCTGCGTTGGCTGCAGGGGGTGATGTGACGTGCGAGTGCGGGATGGCGGCAAACAGGTTTGTGAGCAGGACGGCGCGCAACCCTGGGCGAGCGTTCTGGGTGTGCCCCAAACCGCAGGGGGAAGCGTCCCGCTGCGACTACTTTCTGTGGTGTGACGGGGTGGAGAGGGCACAGGGGGAGGAGGAGCAACTGCCGCCGCCGCTGCAACAGCAGCAGCAGCAGCAGCAAGAGCAGCAGCAGCAAGAGCAGCAGCAGCAGCAGCAAGAGCAGTAGTGTTGAGCAGCACACCTGTCTAGCAGCATCAGCTTTGTTTAGCAAGATGGCACGCAGCTTGAATTTTGGTTGCAGAAAGCACATCCCTGGAGTTGTGATTGTGTCCCAAGTTGCAGTTGGGGGAGGTCTTGCGTGGCAGCTGCTTTTTGTCCAATGGGGTTTGTCAAGGCTGGGTGTGTCGCTGCTGTGACTCTTTCAGGAAGGTAATGTTGTGTCAGGTTGCCATTGTCAGCTCGACGGACGGCACAGAATTGGGTCTGCAACATCAATCATCGCCAGTGCTTTATTGCTGTTGCATGGGCTGCACATAACGGTTTGTCATCCAGTGTTGCACATGTGTGAGCCAGTCAAGGGCTTTTGCTTTTCAGTGCAACTTCCCCCTGCCCCGAGCTTTGTGTCTGAGAACAGATGATGGCTTGTATGACAGAGCTCAGCATGTTGAGCATGTGCCTGGATGGCAGCCCCTGCTGCTTCAAGCCCCAAGTTGGGGAGACAGTCAGAACTGGCAGCTGCCTAACATCCATTTAGGCCATCTGAACAGCAGACAACAATCATTCAGCAAAGCACTACCAGCCGGTTGGGCCGGCGAAACACAGTTGCAGCTGCAATCTATCACAATGACACAACATGTCAACCACAATCATATAACATGTCAATACTCACTCCCTGACACAACTTGTCAACCACAACAAAATCACTTGGCATCACACAGCCCCATATACTGCTGTCTATACAAGTGAGCTCTTGCACGTCTCCACCACGCGCCAACATCAACCAGGAACATGTGAGACCAATCGGCCGACTTGTGCAGCCTGTTACTGCTTACACCCTGCAGCCGGGGCCATGACTCCTTGCTGGCAATTGCTAACCAAGAGCACACTGAGCCACAACATTGTGTCCTTGCTGTGAGGAAATCAACTGCCGCAGCCTGCCAGGCTAGCAGCACTGCCATTACTGTGCACATATGTACATGCAAAAACAGCCGCCGCCAGGCTGCAATGGCGTGCAGGGTCCACCTGGCAGAGTCTGTGGCTGCTGTCGCTGATGCTGGCGGTGCTGTTTTTGGTCTCTGAATAACAAGACGACGCTGAATTGCCGCTTGTCCTGACTGGTCTAATAGCCTGCACAAGCAGCGGCAGAGGACAAGGACAAGGGCCATTGTACCGCATGAACACAATACAAACCACGCCGAATAACGCACAGCGTTGGCAATAGATTCACAGGATAGGAAGCACTGCAGCAAGGCAGTGCACACGGAAGAAGAGCACAGAAGCGTTGGCCTTTGAAAGTCCAGCAGCGGCTGCCTAGCTTTGGAGTCTTGCAAGACAACTATATGCTCACAACACCAACTGTTCCCTACCAGGCCCCCTACCGTTGGCACTGCCACTGTCGGCACACTCACCGCTACTCCGCCAGTGCAGCAGCCGCCTGCTGTGCCAGTGCAAGGTCAGCATGGTCGACGTACAGCCGCAGCAACTGCCGCCATACTGGCTCATCACCGGTGGCCTGCAAGGCACATTAGTAACCGAGGCAGATTGCGCTTTGGTGTGACATGTGCTGCCAGCACGGTGCTGACCGTAGCATATGCCATGCATGCGTGACAGGTGATGCCAGGGCCTGGCCGTTGCATGAAAAAACATTACTAGTAGTTTGAAAGTTGATGACAGGCTTGGCCCTACTGCCAGTGGTAGTGCCACTGTGGCACAACGGCTGTAACAGCAAACACAAAGTGTGAAGGCAAGGCCTGCCCTCACTGAATGCAGCTTGAGGTCGTAGCCGTTACTCTTGGTTGCTGGCTGCTCTTGGTTGAGCCCAACCAACGGTGGCTGTGTGCAGTGGCATAAGGGGAAAACACGACAGCCACAAGACACTAGACACACTGACACGTACACAGTGGGGTGCAGCAATCAGGGCGCAACATCATCTCTAACGTGACTTACCCGACAAGTCAAGTTGATGTTTTGTGGGGCGTGGTTGCTGAACCGTGCCTCAAACGCCAGTGAGGTGAGCTGCTGCAGCTGTGTCAGCTGCAGCAGCAAGCCTTCCGCCCTATTCCCGAGTGATGTTGCATCAGCTGCAGGAAGGGACCCCACACGTAACTCCCTCAACCCTGTCAGCTGACACACCACCCCTATGCTCTCCCCATCATGCCAATTGAAGCGCAGTGTGTGCAGCCCGCTCAGCACCTGCAGTGGGGCCAGTATGGCTGCACTCATCACTGAGCCCTCACGGACAAAGATGCCAGTCCAGGGCAGCAGCTGACCAGGCGGCTGCATCCTTGCGCCGTCGCTAAATCGCCGTATGGCAGCATGGCACAGGAAACACTCACGGACTGCAGATGAGGCAGTTGCCTGCTGGCAGGGAACATATGCTGCCACACACCTTCTGGCACTGTGCAGTCGGTGCCATCGGTGTCAATGAAGAGGTCACGGAGCTTGCTGCTTGCTGTCAGGGCTGCATAGGCTGCTGCAGGAGGGTTCCCTTGCCCGAGGCCCAAGCTGTCTGCCAGGCTGAGGTACGTCAACTCCTGCAGCTGTTGCATGCTGGACAGTATCTGCGCTACCCCTGCTGTAGACATGCGCCAGTTGCAGGTGTCCAAGTGCTGCAGCTGTGTCTTGCCAGCTAGGACACCTGGGTCCAACTTGCAGTTCCGCCACTCCAAGCGTGTCAGGTGGCTCATGCCTGACAACACACCAACAGTGACGATGTCTGCGGCAGAAGCAAGCCGCAAGTCAGCCAGCCGGGTCAGGGCCTCCAGGGGCTGCAGGTCAAGCCTGACCCATAACCACCTGCCAAATCGAGGCCACAGAGCTGGAGGTAAGTGAGCTGCTGCAGTCGCGCCAACTCAAAGGTGTCACTGATGACTTCTAAATCCGTAGGACAAAAGATTTCGAAGCTGTCGCTGCTGCCGCTGTCGCTGCTGCTGGCCTGATGCACCAGCCTTCGCGCACGGCGTTTTCCATAGTGTGCGGTCAGGCTGTCAATGCTGAGGTGCTCCAGGCTGGCAGGCAGGTGGGAGAGAGCCTCGCCTGGTTCAAGATCAAACAGCTTGCAGTCCTTCATCCTCAGCTGCTTGAGGGCTGCTACTGCCTCAGACCCAAGCAAGCCTGGGGATCCATGGCCAGGCCGCAACAGCAACCAGCAGCATTCCAGATCCAAGCTGCTCAGTTGCAAGGGTTGTGGCAGCTCAAAGATAGTGGGCTGCCTCCCCCCACCCCTGAACCTTATCCTCAGGTAGTCAACATGCTGGCCATGCTGGTCCAAGTAAAGCAGCACATCTTCCGCCTTCTGATCTGTGTTGACCGTCACAGTGATGCTGTGCAATGCCTGCACAGCTGCCTGATGCAGCCTGCTGTGCGCCCTGGCGGCACTGAACAAGCTGCGCTGGTCAGCAGCACAGCAATGCATCACTGCCAACAGGCAGGGGTCCGGCAGCGCAAGCAGCAAGGACGGTGCTGACTCCTTGCATGCCATGCTACGCAGCAGTAACAAATTCGGACGCAGCCTGATGAGCTTGAAGTGGTGCAGCCGCTGCATGTGACATTTTGAGGACATGGAAACTGGATGGACCCACAGCAAGAAAACACATTCCGCAGCAACACAGAGCAAAGAGGGTCCGTGACGAGCGTCTACTGCTTCGCACCTTTCGCAATGCTGCTGGAGATATGGGGTGGGTCTGCTCCCGACTCAATGCAGCGCAGCACTGGTATCAGCGTCAATGGGCCGTGTCGGACACTGCTGGCGTTGTGGCGGATACAATATCGCTAGCCAGTAAACGTGCAAAAGATTATTAGCAACCTCCAGGATATTGATTGGCTTGGAAGGCATATCATCGTTGAGTCTGTGGTGTTACGCACGTCACGTCACCAGTGCGTCATGATGCGCATGATGACATGCATTGTGCATGCATGTTTGAGTCGTAATCGACAGGCAAACTCCATCACGCAGGCTTTC
This sequence comes from Desmodesmus armatus, assembly GCA_007449985.2. Classification (NCBI taxonomy): domain Eukaryota; kingdom Viridiplantae; phylum Chlorophyta; class Chlorophyceae; order Sphaeropleales; family Scenedesmaceae; genus Desmodesmus; species Desmodesmus armatus. The sequence goes on from VIIQ02000768.1 coordinate 182,505, forward strand.
ACACCATCACAACGGTGCCTGTCACTGATCCTGGCCCAGCTCTGTAGAACCAAGAATACACGTTACACAATATTGCCCCAGGCATAGCATTCATCAAAAGTGCAACACCAGGCTGTTGCCACCAGGGAACTCCCCGGAGAGTGGGCGACCCCACTGATCAGGTACAACCTCACTCTGTCAGCCTGCCAATGGGGTGGGGACGCCCTCCTTTCACCCCATGCTCATTCTGCGCACCTCCACGGCGTGCAAGCAGACAGCTACACAGACTGTGTGCAATTCTGCTTCTGTGCAACTCTGCTATCATAAGTGCTGCTACTCAAGCGGTTCATCCGAGGAGTCATGAAGGGCCTTTCGCCCTTGGGTGCAATGCATCTTCTGTGCATTCCCCCACCAGGCGACGTTCAACTTCCCCTATGTGTTGCTGCATTCAATGCACCGGCGGTGCAGGATGTCAAGTGACGAGTCAGCACCGTCTCTGCTGCTTACACTGCCAGACCCCTGCCTGCTGGCAGTGCTGCAGTGCTGTGCTGATGACCAGCACACCTTGTTCAGTGCCGCCAGGGCACACAGCAGGCTGCACCAAGCAGCGGTCCTGGCGTTGCGCAGCATCACAGCGGTCCTCACCCACCAGCAGCAGGCGGACGGTGTGTGCATGTACTTAGCAAAGTATGGCCAGGCTGTCGACAGCATCCACCTCAAGGCAACACGCGACGAAGTGATCCTCCACCAGCTACTACCCCCTAACCTGCGTCTGCACAGCCTCCAGCTTGAACACATCTGCCTGCGGCCGCAACCAGGCGACGGCTTTCAGGGTGTGCTTGGGCTAGCAGCCCTCAAGCAGCTGCGGCTCAGCTACAGTGAGTTGCTCCCCATAAGCCCGCACTCCATAGAAGGGCTGTCCGGAGCATTGTCGCAGCTCCCTCATGGGCTAGAACACCTCTGCATTGTCCGCGTGCACTTTGGTGACGTGTGGATGCAGCCTGATCTCCCCAGCGGCGCTTTGCAACAGCTGCAACAGCTCACGTACCTGGAGCTGGGGTACCTCCACCTCAAGCGCCCTAGTCAGGGGCAACCCACTCTACAAGCCCTGCAAATGCTACCCCACCTAGCCAAGCTGCGGCTTGCGAGCAATAGTCTTGACACCATGAGTGCAAGCTTCCTTTCAGACTTGCACAACTTGACTTCGCTTGAGTTGTCTGGCTTTGTTTTGAAGTCAGGAGGCCTGTCTGGCAGCACCCAGTTGCAGCATCTGGCACTGCTGCACGCGTCTTCTGATGCAGCAGGGGTTGCACAGATGATGTCCCAGCTGCACCCCTTGCAGCAGCTCACAGAATCGATCGGGCGGGACAGCTACACAGCCATTTTTGAGGGCAACACCCTCGCAACAGCGGCCTACTCAGCCCTAACAGCCAGCAGCAAGCTGCAGCGCCTGCAGTTCAGCTCCTGCAGGCTGCCGTCAGGAGTATGGCAGTACATGTTTCCTGCTGGCAGGCAGCTGCCAGACCTGCAGGTCCTAGACATCTCCGGTGTCAAACAGCCATGGGGCCTGAATGCCCCACCGCAAGACGGCAGCTGCCTACTCAGCTGCTGTCGTGCCCTGCAGCACCTGGACATGCGGCGGCTGCAGTACCGCACAAAGCTGCTGGCCCCACTCACGGGGCTCAGTGGATTGCGCACACTGCTGTTGGCCGCAGATGACCGGAGATGAGGGTTTGCCTGCGGTGTGTCAGCTGACGGGGCTAAAGGAACTGTACGTCAGAAATTTGAGTGTCCTTCCAGAAGTGGGTTTCCGGGGTTCTAGAACCCAGGGCTGCAGAAGTCCAGTGGGAAACACCCCCCCTTCCAGCAGTGGCCTTCTGGAAAGGGGGGCGATTCCGGAAGCCCTGTGGAAGGCATCTTCTAGAAACAGACGTCTTCTGTAACAGTGTTTACAGAAGGTATACTGGAAACCCTGTATTCCGGAAGTCGCCTGCCAGAAACCGCCTTCCGAAATGGTGGGAAACCAGCTTCCGGAAGCGCGTGGCTTCCGTAAGCCCGTATGTGATTTTATTCTTTTTGCTGTTGCTATGTGCCTGCTGTGTACATGGTGACCAGGGTTGGCAATGCAGACTGTGGTACAAGGCTTGTGGTCACACCATGCTACTGCTGCTGCACCACTGCTGAAGTGCATACTGGCAGGATGATTGCTGACTGACTGGTGGCACCAGTAAAAACAGAAGGCAAACAGCAGTTGCAGGCCTGCCGTAATGCACTGAGGACCCAGGATGCACTCAGGCTTGATGGAGGCACGCACACCTCTTTACATCAGACACACAAGCACAACACAGACAGTGTGCCAGCACAGCTCCCTATGATAGCAACTGGCCTGGCATGCCCAACCACACAGCGTAGACTGTGACAGGCTATGCAATCACAGGAGGCGACCCAATGTGGTCTTGACAGACACCGGCAGGCACCATCATCATGATGATGTCTACTAGTATGGCAGGGACGCTGGCGTCGCTGGCGGCTGAGCAGGCAGGATCAGCAGCCTGCTTGACACAAGCACTCTCACACGCAATGCCATAAAACTGATTGCCCTCTACAACTATAGATTGCAGCAACCTAAGACCTGAACAGTAAGCAGCCTGCGGCTGGGCGACTCAACCGTTGCACTGATCAAATCACAGAGTCACCAATTTGGTACTTCCCACATTGTCTGTACATTCACTGCTTCGGAAGCAGTGCAGTGCTGACAGCGATCAACACCGTGCAACACAAACACAGACACCGTGACAGTGACTGTGACACATACACAGTGGCACCGTGTGTGACACACACTCTGTCACACACAGCCAACTACTCCTGCTCTGTCACACCCAACCACCATGGTGTGACTCTGTGGAGTCCTGGATACTAGTAGTACTGCTTGCAACTACTAGTAGCTACTATATATATTAGAAACACAACATCACTGATCATCAGTATGGCATATTGACGTGTGATGCCACCTTGAGGTGCAGCTGCCACCTTGCGGTGGCTGACGTGCAACTGGACATGCCCAAGCAGGACCACATCAACATACACATCAGATACACTTTACACACCAGAAGCCTACACACATACACACAAGGGACCATATCCTGGTGGTGCAACATCTTGCCGTCTGCCTTAGTTGCCCGCGTCGGCCTCGTCTTCACCCACAAGTGCCTCCAGCCTCTCATCGTTTGCCACATCCCTCTCAATCTCTGGGGTGATGTAGTGGGTGTGCTTCTCGTCATGCACCACCAGCCTGTCGCCGAGGCGGCCCTTGTCAATCTGATTGCGCACCCACACCACTTTCTTGATGATGCCCAGCTGGTGGTTGGGGTTGCTCGCCAAGTTCAGGGGGTCACGCAGCTTGCGCTCCATCTGCATGCAGCAGCAAGGCGGGGCAGTTGGGGACATTCATCAAGATTTGAAGTGGGCTCTTGCCGCCATAGGGTGCAGACACAACAGTGCAGTAGCTTACAAGCTTCCGCTTGAAGATGAGTCTTCAGGCGTGTGATGTTGCGGCTGTCACCTCATCAGCTACCGTAGCTAACCTTTCACATCACCATTACCACAGCACTGTACATAGTATGTGTGGTTCTCTAGTAGGGCGAAGCAGGGGTTGCTGCCGCAACTGACACAGCTGCAGCAGCTGACTGCGCTGACTCAGCGATGTATGATACATTGGCCCGGTCAATGGTGGTGATTTTATGCGGCTCGACTTCTCTTGCCAGGTGAGATGCGTGTGCTGGGTTGTACCCCACCTGTGTGAGGTGATGCGCTTAGGCTATTATGCGCATGCGCTGCCATACTAACAGTCCGAAATCAGGAGTATGTTGCGCGGCTTTCATGTTGCCACCAGGTGTTGCGCAAGCGCCAAAATACGACATCATGCACCGGGTTTGGACCCGTGGCCTGGAGCTCACAACCACAGCTTCATGTGTGACTTATTTTGTGGATCATGATAACGCTGCCAGGCTCATTCATGCTAGCAGTGTGGGGCCCATAAGCGGGGACTTCGCTGACAGCTGTGTTGCATGCTTGGCAGGCCCCTGATGACGAGCCCGTGTGGCGCCAAGTGTTTCGGCCTCACGTCGACTACTGCGACTCACAAGGGGCAATGGAGGCGGTTGAGGCGATGTCAGAGTAATGGCCGCATGAGCAAAGCAGCTACATGCGGCTTCTTGGTGCCTACAGCTGTACACACTTGGGGGGTTGGAAACGCACATTGAGCATCAGCGTGTCACACGGTGCCATTTGCACAGTGTTGCGCCATGACTGTGTTGTGATGTGTCATGTTCGTGATGACGGCATGGGGTTGTTTGTGTTTCAGCAGGATGTGATCAGCCGGCACAAGTATGTTTTGCTTAGGCCTTGATGCCCGGCATGCCTGACGTTCATCAGTATGCCTGGCGGCGGTGTGATACCCTTGCGTCCATGTGAAAGGCGATGAAGCTGCCAGTACTGGTCAGCATCATGAGGCAGGCAAGGGAGTTGCAATGTGTCACATGGGAGGTTGTAACCACAGAGATGTCTGACTGCATTGCAATGCAGGCTGCGTTGGTTGGGATGTGAAGGGTGACATCAGCACTGTTCACTAGTGCTAGTGAAAAGTGACCAGCAGGATCACACAAGTGACACTGCGTAATACATACACAGCTTGAAATGGGCGCACGTTCTTTCATCAGTGTGAAACTTCTTATATAAAGCTATCAGCAGGGACGATGGGGCACCCCGCTCAGATCTTGATCACCCCGCCACATCAAATCACGAGCATTCCGCTGGGGCACACAGTAAACAAGTTTGCAGGGTGTCCATTTTGAAGAGGGATCATCCTCAACCGCCAGCGACAGGAGCACCAAAGGTAGCACCACAGCAGTAGTCCTGGAAAGACCAACTACTGATGTTTGCTGTGTGTGCTGCATCCCGTACACCTCAGCACACTGCTTCGGCATTCAATCGTGCACACACTCACCACATAAGTGATGGCGCCGATTTCCTGTGTCCTGCATTACAGGATGGCAAGTGTGACATCAGCACCGTCCTTGCTGGCACTGCCAGAGTCCTGCCTGCTGGCAGTGTTGCAGCACTTTGCAGCTGACGACCGGCGCAGCTTATTTAGTGCCGCCAGAGCCCACAGCAGGCTGCACCAGGCAGCTGTGCTGGTGCCCATCTCCACAGCAGTGGTCAAACAGCAGCAGCAGGCAGATAGTGTGCTTGCGTACATGGCTAAGTACGGCCACATTGACAGCATCCAACTCGGGGCTGTGGGAGGAGCAATAATCCTCCGCCAGCTGCCCCCCACTCTGCAGCTACACAGCCTCCACCTGGACAACCTATACCTGCAGCTTCACCCAGCCGATGGCTTCCCTGGTGTGCTAGGGGCTGCAAGAGCAGCAGCCCTCAAGCAGCTGCGGCTCAGCATGTGTGAGATACTCCTTCCAGCTCCTTGGACGTATGGGGGCTCCTTGGACACAGCGCTGGCGCAGCTGCCTGCTGGGTTGGAGCACCTCTCCATCAACGTACTGCTTCTGTACGATATGGACGGGTCGCTGCCCACCAGCGTGTTGCAGCGGCTGCAGCAGCTGACTTACCTAGAGCTCGCTCACATCGATGTCAAAGGCCCTGATGACACCCACCATGACCTCCAGCCCCTACATGCCTTGACAGCGCTGGTGGACCTCCGGCTGCGGAGGCTTGTGGGGGACAACACCAGCATCACTGCTAGCATGGTGTCAGGTGCCCACAACCTGACGCGCCTGGAGCTGCCAGAGACAGCAACAGGTTTGGTGTTCGATCCACTTGTGCTTGCTGGCAAGACCCAAATGCAGCACCTGCACCTGTGCAATGTAGAAGTCCATGTGGAAGGGGAGTTGTTGCTGCTGCTGCAACACCTGCAGCAGCTGACGCACCTCTGCCTGTCGCAATGCTTGGGGGTTGTGGACGACACCCCCCCTGCAGCAGCCTACGCAGCTCTGACAGCAAGCAACAAGCTGCAGCACCTCGACATCAGCGGCTGCACGCTGCCGGCAGGTGCGTGGCAGCACGTGTTTCCTACTGGCATGCGTTTGCCTCACCTGCAGTACCTGGATATTTCATGGGTTGGACAGGCAGGTGCTCGGGACACAGGCCCCGAAGGCAGCCGCCTTGTCAGCTGCTGCCCTGGTTTGAAGTCCCTCTACATGAAAGGCTTGCCGAAGCCCCTGCAGGCCCCACCGCAGGGGCTGAGCAGACTGCACACGCTGCACTGTGGTCGGTATGGCGAGGAAAGCCTTGGGGTGGTGTGTCAGCTGACTGAGCTGAGGGACCTAAGCCTGGGAGCACCTTCAACATCAGATGGCGGGCTGCAGACAAGGGGGCTCCCAGAGGGGTTGTTGCTGCAGCTGACACAGCTGCGGCAACTCACCTCTCTGGCGTTTGCGGGCATCATCAACCGCGCTTGGCATCGTGTGGACTTGTCAGGTGAGTTGAATGGTGGCTCCCTTGATGCACATTTTCCATAGACGCCTCAAGCGTGCCGGGCCACACCAACGTTGCCGCCCACCGTGTAGTAGGCAACACCAATATCGCCACCCAGTAGTAGTTGAACCACTTGTATCGTGTTGTTGCATGTACATAAACATTTTTTTACATGCCAAGCCGCTTGCAGTGCAAATCCTTACGTTGCGGCAGCATGCTGTGAGTCCCACCGACGAAGCTTGTGTCTTGATTGGTGTTGTGCCTTGCAGGCCCCTGGTGACCAGCCCGTGTGGCGGCAGGTGCTGCGGCTGTACCTCAACCACTATGACCCCGCACTGGCACAACGGGTGGCGGCAGCACTTGCGGAGTAGCGGTGAGTGCACCCACAATGACGGTGCCACTGGTGGGGGGCCTTTTAGAAGGCTTTTGTGTAGTCAGTAGGACATCGTTGTTATTGGCATGACAGGGCATGACTCAAGCCTGGATCTGCGAGGTCAGGGCAGCCGCTGCCGCATTGCTTGAGTTCCTTATGTGTTTTACTTGCCTGTAGTGTGCTCTGTCCGATCGCTGCGCTTCTCGGCTGTACATTTGTCGCCAATGTTGTGTGTGAGTTCAGCACATGCGGTCCATGACCCTGGCTCTTGTGCTTTGCCGCCCCCTGTGCAGGCTTTCAGTTGACAAGTCTGGATGAACTGCACTCAGTGATGACTTTGTCTTCAGAAGTCAACAACGGCGCTGCCAGCAGCAACAGCAGCAACATGCTCTGCCAAGGGGCGATCTCATGCCTTTGCAGCGGTGCAACCGTTGGTTTTGCTAGTGTGTGCACAGTAGTCACTACTGTGACCGTTGGTTTTGCTAGTGTGTGCACTGTAGTCACTACTAGTAGTCACACTGCCGGGCAGCGCTGCCAGCCTGGCAGCCTGCAGCCGTTGATTGCACAAGGACACATTGCTGGGGCTGAAGGATGAAAGCAGTGACAGGGCGCACAACTCGATCGCGTGGTATGTGTCACCCGCACCTTGGTTGTTGAAGCTGTCGGCGCTCAACTGCCAGCAGTGAATGGGGCATGAGGTGTGGTGAATCTGGCGCTTGATGTCCGAGTGCGTTATTGCAGAATGCAACATGCAGCGTCGCACAAAGCAATATACAGCGTCGCACAAAGCTCTCGAAGCTGACTAACCTGTGTGCGCCCCCGTGGTGTTACCACATGATGACTCATTTATGAGGGTCGGGATGGGGTTGGGGTGGTTGAAGTGGGAGGGAAAGTGTGCGACATGAGAGATGAACACTGCTTGGGCTGAAGGACGAAAACAGTATCAGGGCGCACAACTCAATCGAGTGGTATGTGTCACCTGTACCTTGGTTTTTGGCGGACGCGCGTGCATGGTTGAGCTGTCGGCACTTGGTTGTTGATGTTGTCAAACATCAATGTACAGTATGCGGAGTGACCTCTGTTGGCTTTTGCGCATGATGTTGGAGTGCGTTGTTTGCACAATGCAACACGCAGCGTTGCACAATCTCTCAGAGTTGAGGCACCTGTGTGCGCCACAGTGGTGCACCCCATGGCGAGGGTAGGGTTACCACCGGTGGGGTGATGGCGGTGGGGTGGGGGTGGGGTGGGGTTGGTGAAGTGCGAGGAAGAGTGTGCGACACGCAATTTGAACACTGCTGCATGTCTTCCGTGTCCCAAGCAGCTCAACAGTGCACATACTAAAATGTGATCGAGATCTTCTCCCCCCTGAGCTGTCACAAACTTTGAATTTGACCTCCGAACAGCACTCAACTCTTCCTCTGAATCTTTCTTGAAGGTTTCAGGAAGCTCAAAGGTTGTGCGATAGCTCTTGCCAGATCATGCTGCTGTGTGCAGTGTCGGTTTCGGCCTTAGTCACGCGATCCACGAACTGTGCATCCATTTCAAGCTGCCCAAACATGTACTGGACTGCATAAACAGTGGCAAGGGACTGGATACAGTCTGTGCTGGCGTTGACAGCGGTATCTGTTGCTATCCTCCTGTGACTGTACTGCTGTTGCCACCCAGCCATGGGGGAGCCAGGAAAGTAAGTGGCACGAACAGCTTGCAGTTATCTCACACATTCCAGATGAACAGCATGATTGTCAGCACAGCACAGCCTGGATCGCTTCCCTGCCAGTCTGCAACAAGCAGGTTGGAGAGGACACCACACCTGATGCAGCAACTCAATCATCATCACTTACAGAGCACAAATCGGTTGCTGCTGCAGCTCTGGAAGCAAGGGTATATCCTCTGGCTGTTTGCTGTGTTGTCCCTGCTGTGCTGTGTCCCTGCTGTGCTGTGTGTCCCTGCCTGTTTGAACCCCCAGGTCTGGCATTGACAAGTACTGCATCAACTGCTGGTCTAGCCCGCGATGCTGCAGCACCAGCCTCATGTACGCCTTCGCACAGCGGAATGACACACAGGTGGGTGCCTTTGACATTTCAACAGCAGCGGGAACAGCAGCAGAAACAGCAGGATCTACCTCCCCCCCCCCCCCTTCCTGGAACGGCACCAGCAGACAAACAGATTTTGGGCGTCCCTGACAGGGCTGATGGGCATGCAGGGTTGAACAGGGCGGCAGCACCAGCCTCATGTACGCCTTTGCACAGCGTAATGACACATAGGTGGGTGCCTGATATCTTCTGTCCACACAAGCAGCAGCAGCAGAATAATCAAGACCCCCCCCCCCCTTGTGCATGCTTCCATGGCATCCACAAGCACACACTACATGGGTTTTCAAAAAGATCTCAAAGGCAGTAGGGCGGCTGCAGGGTTGCAGCACCAGCCTCACGCCTTCATACAGCACAGCCTGTGGGCACAGGAGGGCAGTAAACGCAGCAGGAGCAGCACCACCACCGGCAGCAGCAGCAGCAACGCCCCCCCCCCCCCCCGGCACCCCCAAAAAGCATATTCAATCTGCGCACACACATGTAATGCATGTGCTTGACCGTGGTCAAGGCATCCTACAGGGGTATGCTGGGCTGGAAGGGCTGCAGCATCAGCCTCATGCACGCCTTGGCACATCGCAGGAACACGCTGATGTTCAACACAGGCAGCAGCCGGAGCAGCAGCAGCAGCAGCAGCGAAAGCATCAACGCCCCCCCCCCCCCCTTCCGGCGCGCGCACCCCAGTATCCAGTGACTCACTGTTTTTATCCCAATCTCAATTTTATGGTTGGGTTTAGGGTTTAGGGTTAGGATGTAGGCCTCCCAAAAGGCCGAGGAGGGAGTTATGTAGGCCGACAGCAGTACAGTGCAGCAGCAGCCTGATGCACTGTACGCACAACAACTGGCCGCAGCAGTACACCACTGTCAGGGCAGCAGTAGCACTGGCAACACTAGTAGTTGCTGTCCCCCTCACCTGCCCCATCACACAAGCGCCCCCCCCCCCACCACACACACACACACTCACACTCCCCGTGCTTGTTATGCTCCTTGACTGCTGTACAGATTCGTTAACAGCCACTGTGTGCCAGCCAATCACCCCCCCCCCCCCCGTGTGCTCACCCAGGTAGCAGGATTCTCAATGTGCCCAATTTTCACTTTATTTTCAACCCCACTCATGATCACCGCCACCGTGCCCCGCTGCCACAATGAGCAGGTGTAGCGTCGCTGAGAGCAGGTGCTTCTGAACTGCTTTGATCAGCAGTGGACAGCACCATGCTACGGTAGCAGTGGATACCTTACCCACTAGCCCCCCCCCCCCCCCCGGCATCTACCTCCCGTACCCCTTGACCCTTCTTTCATTGCCTCGCAGTTGCTGAATGGCCTGCACTATTATGTGCCCCCCTCCCTCTGGGGCTCAGCAGGTGTTGACAGTCCTGCCTCTTGCCCCCCCCCCCCCCCCCACACACACACACGGTTTGCTATCCTAAACGGACTATGTTGGCATGCCTGATAGACTGCTTGCATGTGACTTGCATGTTCATAGTATGCTAGCTACACAAGTACTCCCTGTGCTAACACACATGTACCGCTGTCTGTTGCACAGGTGCTTGATGAGCCGCTGTACGGCAGCTTCCTGTCCATCACAGGGCTGGCTAGGCCCTACAGGGACCTGGTGCTGCAGGCACAGGTGGGTGGTGGGGGCGTGTCGGGGGGGGGGGGGCACATGTGTGTGGATGTGGTTGTGTGTGTGTGTGTGTGGGGGGGGGCGGAGGAGGGGAGGGGGGGGGTACGCTTGGGGGTGGGTGGGTGGGTGGGTAGTCATGCTTGGGGTGGGGTGAGGTTACAGTGTGGAGTGGCTGGCTGACAGCAGCAGGCAGCTGGCTGTGCAAGGCCCTACAGGGACCTGGTGCTGGTACAGGTGTTTGTGTATGTGGGAGGGGGTGGGATGTTGGGGGTGGAGGGGGGGCAGTTGGGGTCACTGGATGACATCAGCAGAACCTGATGCGCAAGGCCCTACAGGGACCTGGTGCTGCAGGCACAGGGTGTGTGTGTGTGTGGGGGTGGGGGGGGGGGGGTTGATGCATGGCTTGCCACATACAGATCCATGTCATGTGTGTGTGTCGACATAGGGAGTACTTGGATACATGCAAGCTCACTAAGACTGTCCTACTAGACATGCAAGCAACAGTGACGTAATCGCTCAGTACCGAGCAGGGCGTCGTTGGCAGGTGGAGACGCTAGGCATCATAAACCTGTGTGTGTGTGGGGGGGGGGGGCAAGGGGCGTCAGGGGGAGGGGGTTGGGGGTGGCATATTGCTGGGTGCACCAGGTCGCAAACTCCATCCTGATATGCCGCCTAGCTGTCCTTCACACCCTGCAGACTGACTGGTCAACCAACTGCGTTATCGCTCGTGACTCCCCCCCCTTCCCCCTCCACCCCCCACCCCCCCTCTACCTCCAACTCCCTCATATGGCCTGCAGGACACCAGAGCCCCACATCGGCTATCCTGCTTTGCAGCCTACCTGTCCTTCCTTGTTCCTGCTGAACGACTGGTTGACCAGTCTGCATCCCCTCTGATGACCTCTCTGCTCCTCTCTTCACCCCGCCCCCTTCCATCCCCTCGTGTGGCCTGCAGGACAACAGTGCGCACAAGGTGGCCTCCTCCATCCTTGATTCTCCTCCATCCTTGAACCCTGCCTGTCTGCTGACTGTTTGACTGGCCACTCTGCACTCTCTCTGCCGCTGCCCTGACCCCCCCCCCCCACACACACACCTCCCAACCCCTTGTATGGCTTGCAGGACAACAGTGCTCACAAGGTGGCGTCAAACATCCTGGGTCCCCGCAACAAGCCTGTGCTGTATGCCAAGCACATGGCGAAGCACAAAGTTGGCTTGGACCAGTCACTGATGCAGCGAGCACAACACATGGTGGGTGGTGTGCGGGGTACAGGATAGGGGGGGGTCCTTGCCACAGGTACTAGGGTGGAGCCATTGCTTCGGATGGTTGCCTGTTGACGTGAAATGTGTGTGTCAGGGGGAGGGGGTGAGTTGTGTGTTGTTTGTTCTGTGAGAGTGAGGGGTCTGTTGAGTGGATGTGCTGTATGCCAAGCACATGGCGAAGCACAAAGTCAACCTGGACCAGTCCCTGATGCAGCGAGCACAACACATGGTGGGTACCGAACATGGGTATTGCAAGGGCCGTCTGTGTTAGCATGGAGTGTGTATGTGTTAGATTTGGTGGACAAAAGGGTAGCATGCATGCATGAACTAGGTTGAGGATTGAGCCATGGGTCCCTCAGCCCCAGACCGTAAACCTAGTGTTTGAAAAGGGGGGGGGGTGGCTACAGGCTCTGGGCGGGAGGCCAGCAGCATGGTTTTGCTGTAGGTGGCTTCCGCCCCCGTGGCAGGAGGGGGCATATGGCAGTTATGAGGTTGAGGGGTACTGCCAGGTGGCTGTGCTTGAGCAAAGTAGCAATGGCTGAGCTCCTCTTCTGTTGTCCACAATGCTCCCTGCACCTTTCCCCTGCATCACATCCAGCCCCCCCCCCTCCCCCCCATGTGTTGTGTCGCTCCCCCCCCCCCCCCCCCCAAGCTGCTTGTGTGTGAGCCATACGGAGTTGTCCAGTCCCTCAGCAAGGGCCTGCAGCCCTCGCCATCTATCTTCTCACTCCTCTTTGCCCATGTCTCACGCCTGCTTGTGTCCTTGTGTGTTCCTCCCCCACCCCACCCCCCACCCCCACAGCTGCTGGTTCGTGAACCATATGGTGTGGTCCAATCATTCAGCAAGGGTCTGCAGCCGACGCTGCTGGAGCTGGGGTACGGGGTGAGTGGGAAGTGTGAGGAGTGACGTGACAGGCGTGGCAGAATGTGTACTGAGTGACGATCTGGTGTGGCCAGAGTTCTTGAGGTTTTTGTGGCTTCTATGTGACAGCGGTGCTGGGCAGTGCTGTGCTGCAGCTGTTGCTCTCTGAGTGGTCGTGTCTGGGACATTTGCTGCCAGCAGTGAAATGTGTTTCTCATGTTTTCGTGAGCTGGTACTACCTGGCGCTGTGACCGGTGTGCCACCTGCTGCTGATGCTGCTGGTGCTGCTGCTGCTGCTGCTGCTGCTGCTGCTGCTGCTGCTGCTGCTGCTGCTGCTGCTGCTGCTGCTGCTGCTGCTGCTGCTGCTGCTGCTGCTGCTGCTGCTGCTGCTGCTGCTGCTGCTGCTGCACACAGGCCATGTTGGAGATCTTCAGTGAGCTGCGGGCAGCAGGGTGAGTGATTGAGTGAGCGAATGAGTTAAGTTAGAGAGTTAGATAGTGTGTGAGTGATTGAGATAGAGATTATGTGAAAGAGTGAGTGATCAACGTGCTGTGTTGTGTGCAATGGAATGCTTTACTGCGCCCAGCCAGTGTGTGTGCTGTGCTGTGCTGCATAGTTCCATGAGCTGTGCTGAGCCGTGCTGTGCTGAAGTGTGCTGTGCTGTGCTGTGTGCTGTGGTGCTGCAGTCGTCCTCCTATTGTGGTGCTATCTGATGAGCTGACGAGGCACCCAGAGGCAATGCTGAGGTGGGTGGGGGGTGAAGGGGGGGGGGGAGATGTGCAATGGCCTGGACCATGTAACAATAACAATGGTGGTGCAATTTCACAACACAATATAAACCCGACTGGCATGATTACACCTTTCCTACATCCTCTCCCCCTCCCTGCAGGGCGTTGTGTGTTGCACTAGAGCTGCCCTTCCAGCCCTCCATGCTGCACTGGGCCCCTGGGTTGGGCCCAGGGGGCTGTTTCACCCCAGCTTCTGTAGGACTGTACCACACTCCATGCCCTGTAACACGCCTCCCCCGACAACCCCCCTCACCCCCCTCCTTCACACCCCTCCCCCCCACCCTACTGCAGGGCATTGTGTGCTGCATTTGAGCTTCAATTCCAGCCCTCCATGCTGCACTGGGCCAACGGGGGGGGGGGGGCAGCCCCTCCCCGCGGGTCTGTAGGAGCCACACAACAACACCACACAGGTGCTACTGCACATTCTGTGTTCCTCCTGGCTTGGGCCACCACCTTCTTCTCACCCCCGCCCCCCGCCCCCCAACTACCCCCCCCCCTCCCTGCAGGGCGTTGTGTGCTGCGCTTGAGTTGCCCTTCCAGCCCTCCATGCTGCACTGGGCCCCTGGTCCCAAGCCCTACGACGGGGTGTGGGCACCCTGGTGGTACGCCAACACACACAAAAGCACAGGTCAGGGGGGGGGGTGTGCGTGTGTGTGGGTTTGGGGGGGGGGGGGGGGTGGAGTGGGGTGAGGAACTCGCCAGGTCCACACACCAGCTGGTCTGACCAAGAGTCCGTTTGTGGTTTGTGGTATGTTCAGAAGCACAGGTAAAAACAGCCACAGACACACTGACAGCCAGGATGGTCATGGTTGTTGGTTGGATGATGCTTGCCATGATAGCCAAGGGACCACCGTGCAACCCCCCAACACACTTAGTGTCTAACACACCCTCGCGACCCTTTTCAATCACAGGCTTTGACTTCTCCTACCGAGACAGCAAGGAGCCGCTGCCTGACAAGCTGAAGCCGCTGCTGGGGGAGTGCTGGCCAGCATTTGAGCTGCTGCGGCGACACGCACTCAAACCAATGGCTGCAGACCAAATACCCAGGTGAGTTGATGTGTGCTTCAACATGGGGGGGGGGTGGATGTGGAGGGTGGGTTGGTTGGTAATATCGTGTGTCTGTGGCTGAGCTGCTGTGGCGACACGCACTCAAGCCCTTGGCCGCAGACCAGATACCCAGGTGAGTGCATGTTGGTGGGTGGGTGGGGGGGAGGTGGGGGGCTTGAATGCTGTGTGTGTAGGGGGGGGGGGGGCGGTGCTGGGCGCCTTTGACCTGCTGCCGCACTCAAGCCACTGGCTCCAGACCAGATACCCAGGTGGGTTGATGTACGCTGTAACATGGGGTGCAGGAGGATAGTCAGTACGCATGAGTGGGGGGTGGGTGGGTGGAGGGTGGATAGGGTGGCAAGAATGCGTGTCTGGTTGAGCTGCGGAGGCGACACGCACTCAAGCCCATGGCTGCAGACCAAATACACTGTGTCTATAAATGTTGGTTTTGATTGTTGGGGGGGGGGGCTGCAGGTGCCTGTGTCAAATAGACACGCACATGTTCCTGGAAATGTATGTGCCAAAGGACGGGCATGCGATCCTAGTTGACAAAGATCCGTGCAAAAGGGGGGAGGGGCACTGGGTGAGTGCTGGCCTGCATTGAGCTGCTGCGGCGACACGCACTCAAGCCAATGGCTGCAGACCAGACACCCAGGTGTGTGCCTTGAATGGGGGAGATAGGGCTTAGGGGGAGGGAGGTGTGCCTCAACCTTATCGCCAACCGGTGGTGATTGTCAGCTGGAGCCGGGAGCAGGAAGGGGAGAGTGGTGGTGGTTGTCAGTTTCAGTCGAAGCCGGGCAACAGTACTCTCACGATCTGTCAGTAGTCAGTGCTGGTGTCAGGGCGGGCGTGCCTTGACTGTGCACCACCAATCTTTCTCCCCCCTGTATCATCATGACTACTGCCCCCCCCCCCTTCCCTCGCATGTGTGCCGGCATTACGCACGTGCTGCCCAACCCCCTTACCCCCCCCTTTTTGCGCTCCACAGGCCCATCACTCATCAGCGCTCGGTCAAGGTCTGCGCACCTCAATGGAGGACAGACACCACTCACCCCGCCTACGCCCCACCAGCAGCACGGCAGAAGCAGCAGCAGCAGCGGCTGGTGACACTGGCGGCGAAGCAGCAGCAGCAGCGGCGGCGGCTGGTGGCAGCAGTGAAGCGGCAGCAGCCGGCAGCAGCAGCAGCAGTACAGGGACGCATGTGTGTGTGCCTGATGCAAGGAATGAGAATGTCCTAGTGGGCATACGGGACGGTGTGCTGGACACCTTTGACCTCATTTGGCGGCCACAGGTACGTTATTCATCGTCGCAATAAGAATTCACTGGAACATTTTTTGTTGAAATGACAACGGTGGAAGCTGAAGTTGGTTGGGTATGCGACCTTGGAGTGCATGCTGGGTGAACCTGCCAAGGGGCATTGCGTGGGGGGGAGGGGGAGGGGGCATACGGGACGGTGTGCTGGATACCTTTGACCTCATCTGGCGGCCACAGGTACGTCATCGGTCACTACGTTTTGGTTTTTGGATTGACAATGATGGAAGCTGTAGATGGTGTGGCATGCGTTTGCATACTGGGTGTACCTGGAAGGGGGGTAGTGGTCATTGTGGGCATACGGGACGGTGTGCTGGACACCTTTGACCTCATATGGCGGCCACAGGTGCGTCAAGGTCATATTGCTTTGTTTGTTGTTGTTGTTTGAATGACTATGGTGGAAGCTGTAGTTTTTGTGGCATCCGACTTTGGGCTGCATGCTGGTGCACGGGGCGGGGGGGGGGGGGGGCATTGTGGGCATATGAGACGGTGTGCTGGACACGTGTTTGACCTTATTTTTTTGCGTGCATGGGTATGTTATGTGAGCACATGAAAGTGACTGACAGTGCTTGACAGTGGCTTCATGCTAGGGGACGGCGTGTGTGTGTGTGGGGGGGGGGGGGGGGGGGGGGGCATCCGTTTACACAAAGGCATTCTCGCCTCCGTCAAGCCCCACCTGACCCGCCTGTATGAAGGGTCCAAAGCCATCGACATGGACGTTGGTGCCACAATCCCACCTACCAAGCCACCATCTCACCCCCCCCCCCCGCCCCCATGCTATTTGTTGCAACAGGCTCGCGTTTCAGTGCTTGACAGTGGCTTCGTGCTAGGGGATGGCGTGTGGGAGGGCATCCGGCTACACACAGGCGTCCTAGCATTTGCCAAGCCCCACTTGACCCGCCTGTATGAAGGGGCCAAGGCAATCGAAATCGACACATCTCACAACCACTGCTGCCGATTCACCAGCCAACTCACCCCCCCCCCCCAACCTTGATCACCACAGGCTCGCGTGTCAGTGCTTGACAGTGGATTCATGCTAGGCGATGGTGTATGGGAGGGCATCCGCCTGCACAAAGGCGTCCTAGCATTCGCCAAGCCCCACCTTACCCGCCTGTATGTTGGGGCCAAAGCCATCTGACATAGACACAATTCACAACAACTGCTGCCGATTCACCCCCCCCCCCCCCACTCCCCCCCCCCCCCCCCCCAACCTTGACCACCCCAGGCTCGTGTGTCAGTGCTTGACAGTGGGTTCATGCTAGGCGATGGTGTGTGGGAGGGCATCCGCCTACACAAAGGCGTCCTAGCATTCGCCAAGCCCCACCTCACCCGCCTGTATGAGGGGGCCAAGGCAATCGACATGGACATTGGTGCCACGCCCAAGCAGCTGCTGTCGATGATTTACAGCACCTGGACGCAAATGGCATGGGGTCAGCGAGTGGGGTTCACATCCGGTTGATGGTCAGCAGGGGTTTGAAGGCAACACCCTACCAGAATCCCAAAGTCACCATCGGAAAGGTATGTTTTTGTCTCCCGGGGGGGGGGGTGCAGGGCGAGGGGGGGGGTGTTTGTTTGCGGGAGGGTGGGTGCAGGGTGAGGGGGGGGGGGGGGGTTTGGGGAGGGGGGGAGGGGGGGGGGTGTTGGGGGGGAGGGGGGGGGGCGCAGGGTGAGGGGGCAGGTGGGATGACTCCACTCCCTGGAGGGGGCCAAAGCCATCGACATGGACGTTGGTGCCACGCCCAAGCAGCTGCTGTCGATGATTTACAGCACCCTGGACGCAAATGGCATGGGGTCGGCGAGTGGGGTTCACATCCGGCTGATGGCCAGCAGAGGGTTGAAGGCTACACCCTACCAGAACCCCAAAGTCACCATCGGAAAGGTAACTTTGGTCTGCCTGGGCGCGAGGGGGGGGGGTAGCAGGGTGAGCGGGTTGACTCATGGAGGGCCAAAGCAATCGACATGGACATTGGTGACCAGCCCGCTACAGGTCACCCAAGCAGCTGCTGTCGATGACGTACAGCACCCTGGACGCAAACGGCATGGGGTCAGCAAGTGGGGTTCACATCCGGCTGATGGTCAGCAGACGACTGAAGGCAACACCCTACCAGAACCCCAAAGTCACCATCGGAAAGGTGGGTCTCCGTCTGTGGGGGCGGGGGGTTGGGGGGGGGGGGTGTAAGGAGAGGGCGGGCAAGTGGGGTTCACATCCGGCTGATGGTCAGCAGAGGACTGAAGGCTACACCTACCAGAACCTCAAGGTCACCATCGGAAAGGTGGGTTTTTGGTTCAAGAGGTTGTATGTGATGACAGGTTGTGTCGGTGTTTCTGCCTGTGTGTGTGGGGGGGGGGGGGGGCAGGGGACGCCCGGGGGGGGGGGGGGGGGGGCAAAGCCATTGACATGGACGTTGGTGCCATGTCTCCGTCTCTGGGGGCAGAGGGGGGGTGAAGGTGGTGGGGCAGGGCGAGGGGGTGGGGGGGTGTACAAGCGCTTTGTGGGTGAAAAGCACAGGACAGCAGCAGCTCAGGTAACTATTGGCAAAGTCTGTGGGAGTTGTGGGCTGATAGGGGGGGGGGGGGGTGCTGCTGGGTCGGGTTCACATCCGGTTGATGGTCAGCAGGGGTTTGAAGGCAACACCCTACCAGAATCCCAAAGTCACCATCGGAAAGGTATGTTTTGTCTCCCGGGGGGGGGGGTGCAGGGCGAGGGGGGGTGGGGTGTTTGTTTGCGGGAGGGTGGGTGCAGGGTGAGGGGGGGGGGGGTGTTTGGGGGAGGGGGGGAGGGGGGGGGGTGTTGGGGGGGAGGGGGGGGGGGCGCAGGGTGAGGGGGCAGGTGGGATGACTCCACTCCCTGGAGGGGGCCAAAGCCATCGACATGGACGTTGGTGCCACGCCCAAGCAGCTGCTGTCGATGATTTACAGCACCCTGGACGCAAATGGCATGGGGTCGGCGAGTGGGGTTCACATCCGGCTGATGGCCAGCAGAGGGTTGAAGGCTACACCCTACCAGAACCCCAAAGTCACCATCGGAAAGGTAACTTTGGTCTGCCTGGGCGCGAGAGGGGGGGGGGGTAGCAGGGTGAGCGGGGTTGACTCATGGAGGGCCAAAGCAATCGACATGGACATTGGTGACCAGCCCGCTACAGGTCACCCAAGCAGCTGCTGTCGATGACGTACAGCACCTGGACGCAAACGGCATGGGGTCAGCAAGTGGGGTTCACATCCGGCTGATGGTCAGCAGACGACTGAAGGCAACACCCTACCAGAACCCCAAAGTCACCATCGGAAAGGTGGGTCTCCGTCTGTGGGGGCGGGGGGTTGGGGGGGGGGGGGTGTAAGGAGAGGGCGGGCAAGTGGGGTTCACATCCGGCTGATGGTCAGCAGAGGACTGAAGGCTACACCCTACCAGAACCTCAAGGTCACCATCGGAAAGGTGGGTTTTTGGTTCAAGAGGTTGTATGTGATGACAGGTTGTGTCGGTGTTTCTGCCTGTGTGTGTGGGGGGGGGGGGGGGGGGGCAGGGGACGCCCGGGGGGGGGGGGGGGGGGGCAAAGCCATTGACATGGACGTTGGTGCCATGTCTCCGTCTCTGGGGGCAGAGGGGGGGTGAAGGTGGTGGGGCAGGGCGAGGGGGTGGGGGGGTGTACAAGCGCTTTGTGGGTGAAAAGCACAGGACAGCAGCAGCTCAGGTAACTATTGGCAAAGTCTGTGGGAGTTGTGGGCTGATAGGGGGGGGGGGGGGGGTGCTGCTGGGTCGGGTTCACATCCGGTTGATGGTCAGCAGGGGTTTGAAGGCAACACCCTACCAGAATCCCAAAGTCACCATCGGAAAGGTATGTTTTTGTCTCCGGGGGGGGGGGGTGCAGGGCGAGGGGGGGTGGGGTGTTTGTTTGCGGGAGGGTGGGTGCAGGGTGAGGGGGGGGGGGGGGTGTTTGGGGGAGGGGGGGAGGGGGGGGGGTGTTGGGGGGGAGGGGGGGGGGCGCAGGGTGAGGGGGCAGGTGGGATGACTCCACTCCCTGGAGGGGGCCAAAGCCATCGACATGGACGTTGGTGCCACGCCCAAGCAGCTGCTGTCGATGATTTACAGCACCCTGGACGCAAATGGCATGGGGTCGGCGAGTGGGGTTCACATCCGGCTGATGGCCAGCAGAGGGTTGAAGGCTACACCCTACCAGAACCCCAAAGTCACCATCGGAAAGGTAACTTTGGTCTGCCTGGGCGCGAGGGGGGGGGGGGGAGCAGGGTGAGCGGGGTTGACTCATGGAGGGCCAAAGCAATCGACATGGACATTGGTGACCAGCCCGCTACAGGTCACCCAAGCAGCTGCTGTCGATGACGTACAGCACCCTGGACGCAAACGGCATGGGGTCAGCAAGTGGGGTTCACATCCGGCTGATGGTCAGCAGACGACTGAAGGCAACACCCTACCAGAACCCCAAAGTCACCATCGGAAAGGTGGGTCTCCGTCTGTGGGGGCGGGGGGTTGGGGGGGGGGGGGGGGTGTAAGGAGAGGGCGGGCAAGTGGGGTTCACATCCGGCTGATGGTCAGCAGAGGACTGAAGGCTACACCCTACCAGAACCTCAAGGTCACCATCGGAAAGGTGGGTTTTTGGTTCAAGAGGTTGTATGTGATGACAGGTTGTGTCGGTGTTTCTGCCTGTGTGTGTGGGGGGGGGGGGGGCAGGGGACGCCCGGGGGGGGGGGGGGGGGCAAAGCCATTGACATGGACGTTGGTGCCATGTCTCCGTCTCTGGGGGCAGAGGGGGGGTGAAGGTGGTGGGGCAGGGCGAGGGGGTGGGGGGGTGTACAAGCGCTTGTGGGTGAAAAGCACAGGACAGCAGCAGCTCAGGTAACTATTGGCAAAGTCTGTGGGAGTTGTGGGCTGATAGGGGGGGGGGTGCTGCTGGGTCGGGTTCACATCCGGTTGATGGTCAGCAGGGGTTTGAAGGCAACACCCTACCAGAACCCCAAAGTCACCATCGGAAAGGCAAGTCTGCGTGGGCGCGAGGCGGGGGGGGGGGGGGGGCAGGGTGTGGGGGCGGAGGTGTGTGTGTGTGTGTCGGGGGGGGGGGGGGGTGTCGACAGAGGACTGCATGCGTGCACATGCATGCTGGCTGTTGTGTTGTGGGGGGGGGGGGGGTGCTAAAGGAGGTGGGGCAGGGCGAGAGGGGGGGGGTGAGGGGGGAAGGAGTGTGCAAGCGCTTTTGTGGGTGAAAAGCACAGGACAGCAGCAGCTCAGGGAACTACTGGCGAAGTCTGTGGGTGTTGTGGGCAGATGGGGGGGGGGGTGCTGGGTGGAGGTTCACATCCGCTGATGGTCAGCAGAGGGTTGAAGGTAACAGCCTACCAGGACCCAAAGTCACTATTGGCAAGGTGGGTTTTTATCTGTGTGGGTGGGTGGGGGGGGGGGGGGCATGGGGGGGGGGGAGAGCAGGGTAAGGAGGGGGCGGGGTGAGAGGGGGGGGGGACGGTGGGGAGTGCGCAAGTGGGGCTACAAAGCACGCGGTCTGGGGGAGGTGCGGCGTGCTTGTGACCCGGGGGGGGGGGGGGCAGCGTGATGTTTGTGACACAGCCTCACACAAGCCGCACACACCCATTTGCACCAAGCACACATGCACATCCCCCGCACATTCATACTGCTAGATGCATCCACACACACGCCCTCTCTCCTGCTCCCCCGACTGTCTCAACAAGCACTCCTTGTGACACCCCCTCTCACCGCTCCTGCCCTGCACATTGTACCGCGCTTTTCACAACAGCCCACCATCGTGGTGTTGCCGGAATGGAAGGAGGCTGCCCCTGGGCCTCAGGAGGGTAGCATGGCTGTTCACGGTTCACATGCGGCGACGTAACAGTTCCTGGTCTTCCTTTGATGGACGTTTTGGGGCTCTGAATGCTGCCGATGTTTACTCTCTGACACCCCCCCCCCCACTGCCCCCTTCCCCTCCCCTTCAAACACACAGCCCACCATCGTAGTGTTGCCGGAGTGGAAGGAGGCTGCCCCAGGCCCAAGGAGCGTGTCATTTGGTTATTCGCGGTTCACGTGCGGCGACGTAATAGTTTCCTGGTCTTCCTTTGATGGACGTTTTGGGGCTCTGAATGCTGCCAATAATTACTTTCTGTGACACCCCCTCCCCTGTCCACTGCCCCCCCCCCTTCAAACACACAGCCCACCATCGTAGTGCTACCAGAGTGGAAGGAGGCTGCCCTGGCCCCAAGGAGCGTGGTATCAGGTTGTTCACGGTTCACGTGCGGCGTGGCCCCCAGATGTGCAGGACCCCGGCTGGAACAGTCTCAGCAAGCTCAACTGCATCGCGGCATGCATTCAGGTACGTTGATTACTAATTTGGGTATGGTGATTACTAATTCTAGTATCCAAACATACAGGTGGGACCCGGCTGGAACAGCCTCAGCAAGCTCAACTGTATCGCGGCATGCATTCAGGTACGTTGATTACTAATTTGGGTATGGTGATTACTAATTCTCGTATCCAAACATACACGTGGGACCCCGGCTGGAACAGCCTCAGCAAGCTCAACTGTATCGCGGCATGCATTCAGGTAGGGTTTAGTAATATCTTATTACTAATGTTTCTAATATTCTATTACTAATTACTAACATTAAACAGTGAAGCTGGTGATCACACTGTACAAACGGGGAACTGGTATAATGTACAAACGGGGGACTGGCTGAATAAATTCAAAGACCTGAAGTGTATCGCGGCATGCACACAAGCAAGGATGTGGCTATTTGCATGCTGCTAGTTACTGACATGTGGGTTGAACACGGTTGCTTCCTGCTGCTGCTGAAGGCGACGCCGTGATACTGATACCGGCTGCCACTGCTGCTGCTGCTGCTGCTGCTGCTGCTGCTGCTGCTGCTGCTGCTGCTGCTGCTGCTGCCACCAGGCCAACAAGGCTGGTGTTGATGAGGGTTTGATGCTGGACCCCAGGGTTTTGTGTCGACGTGCAACAGCGTCAACTTCTTCATCGTACGGGAGGGAGAGGTGGGTGGACACGTGGTGATGCTCAAGCATTGAGCATCGGTGATGCTGAGAGTGTGTGAGAGAGAGAGTGAGAGGGAGAGAGAGAGAGAGAGGGAGGGAGGGAGAGAGAGAGAGAGAGATGACGCGGAGTGCCAGGCACACCGCGTTGTTTGAGGGGGAGAACGTGTGTGACTGCGCCGCAGTCGCCACGTCCCCACCATGCCCCCAGGTGCAAGAGACACCCTACGGGTCACGGTGATGCTGAACATGATGTGTTGGGTGCATCATGATAGTGGACAGGTCAAACATTTTTCGTGCCACTGGCAGTACCCATCTCCACAACCACTGCCAGTGGGAGAGTTGTTGCCTATCCTCGTGCTTCCCGCCTTCTTTTTTGCGCCCCCACCATCCAATGTTTCAGGTACGGATGCCGCGCGGTGGCTACCTGATGCGTGGTGTGACTCACTCCTTCACTCTGTCCGCGTTTATTATGTACTTGTACCGTTTTGTTGCCTTTCGACGCCGCACCCCCCCCCCTCCTCCTGTCACTGTTTTCTTACCCTCTGCCCCCCCCCCCCTCCCAGGGCCAATTTGTCTTTCGCCTTGTCAGGTGTGGATGCCGCGTGGTGGCCACCTGATGCGTGGTGTGACTCGGGCTAACATTGTTTTCTGGGCGTTCATGACATCCTGATCTGGTGGTTTTTTGCCTTCCCGTGTCAACTTGACCGCACCTGCCCTCCTCACATCCCCTCCCCCTCTTTTCTATCTGTCTTCCTATTCCTCCCCCCCCCCCCCCCCGCATATATGTTTCAGGTGTGGATGCCCCGTGGTGGCTACCTGATGCGTGGTGTGACTTGGGCTAACATTGCTTTCTGATCATCAAATCCTCACAAGGTGTGCGTATACTATCTGGTAGTTGTTACCTTCCCATGTCGCCTTGACCACACCTGCCCTCCTCACCCCCCCCCCTTCTTCCCTCTGCACCCCCCCCCTTGATGTTTTCAGGTGTGGATGCCGCGTGGTGGCTACCTGATGCGTGGTGTGACTCGCGCCAACATTGTGCGGCTGTGCCAACAGGAGGGACTGCCTCTCAGGGAGTGTGACTTCTACCTCACACAGGTGTGATCGGGCGATTTGAAGAGTGTGACCGGTGTGTCCTCAAGGGGTAAGGGTGACTACTATGTCATTGTCTGGGTCTTTCGGCGCGGGGTGGTAGCGGGACTTTCACCTCCACAATGTCGGGATACCTGGGGGGGGGTTCACCAGTGTCTCACACACATCACCAGCAGGCGGGGGTAGGGGTGGGGGGGTGCACATTGGGATCACAGGAGGGACTGCCTCTCAGGGAGTGTGACTTCTACCTCACACAGGTGTGACCTGGGGTGTGACTTTGTGTCGGGGGGGGGGGGGGGGCTTCAAAAGTGTGACCAAGGGTAGGTGGGACTGTCATCACAGGTGTGACGGGCAGAGGGGGTAGGAGGTGAGGCCTGAAATGGATCAAGGACAGACCTGTAGGGGGCGTGGGGGAGGGGGGGGGGCAGGTGTGAGCAGGGGTTTTTGTGGGGGGGGGGGGGGAGGGCAATAGGGTGTGAGGGGGGAAATGGGGGTTCTGTGGGCACAACGGGCTTTGGGGTGGAGTCTGGAAGGGCAAATTATGGAGGCAGTGGGAGTGGAGGGGACGGGTGGGGGAGGTGCAAATGCGGGTGTCTTAGGAGATGGCTGCAGTGCTTCACTACGCTGTACCCGCTGCTGCTGCTGCTGCTGCTGCTGCTGCTGCTGCTGCTGCTGCTGCTGCTGCTGCTGCTGCTGCTGCTGCTGCTGCTGCTGCTGCTGCTGCTGCTGCTGCTGCTGCTGCAGGTGTACGGTGCAGACGAGGCGTTTGCCACTGGCACCTTTGCGGGTCTGCTGCCTGTGGTGGAAGTGGACGGACGCAAGATAGGCTCAGGTGAGACATGGGTGATACAGACTCTACCTGTCGAACAGGTTGTGTGTGGGGAAGGGGGGGTGTCACTGCAGCAGACTAAAAGGGGGGGGGGTGTCAACGCGCAAACAACGGGAAATTTGGGGAGGTGGGGTTATTTTGGCAGACAAATGGGGGCGTTCCAATGGAGGAGGGGGGGGGGCACTGGCACCATTGCAGGTCTGCTGCCTGTGGTGGAGGTGGACGGACGCAAGATAGGCTCAGGTGAGACTTCCACTGCCACTGCTGCTGCGGCACGTACAATCTGTGTTTGGAGAAGGTGTGGTGTGTGTGTGTGGGGGGGGGGGGGTCACTGCGGCAGAGCAGCCGGGGGGGGGGGGGGGGGGGGAGTGTGTGGGGGGAGGGGGGGAGGCGACCGCCATGGCATTATGGCACTAGCAGGGGGGGGGGGGTGGACTACGTCTGCTGCCTGTGGTGGGGGTGGATGGACGCAAGATAGGCTGAGGTGAGACATGGGTGATAGACAGGTGGTGTGTGGGGAAGCTCGGGGGGGGGGGGGGGGTGTCACTTCGGCAGAGCAACCGAGGGTGCTTGGCAGACCAACGAAAGGGCGCAGGGGGAACCGGCCGTCGTCACATGCCCACATCGTCATGCTGCTGCTGCTGTTTGTGCCCTTGTTGCCGTTTGCCTGTTGGTTCTGTGCAGGCAAGCGGGGTCCGTTGACGCAGCAGCTGCAGGTGCTGTATGCTGCCCTGGTGGAATCAGTCGGTGCCAAATGCCCACGTACACATGATGCTGCTGTCTGCCTGTCTGTCCCCTCCCTGCTTTCCTGCTTGCTGCATGTTGCGGTGTGTCTAGGCAAGCGCGGTCCGTTGACGCAGCAGCTGCAGGTGCTGTATGCCGCGCTATTGGAACCTGCCGGCGCTCAATTGCCTGCATACTCATGCTGTTTCTGCTGGTTGCGCCATGTTTCCCTATTTGTGCTCGTGCAGGCAAGCGCGCTCCGTTGACGCAGCAGCTTCAGGTGTTGTATGCTGCATTAGTGGAACCAGGTGTGGGTGTCAAAGGCCCACATACTCATGCTGCTGCTGCTGCTGCCGCTGCTGCTGCTGCTGCTGCTGCTGTTTGCTCTTTTTGTTTGCGCAGGCAAGCGTGGTCCGTTGACGCAGCAGCTTCAGGTGCTGTATGCTGCCCTAGTGGAGGCTGACGTGGCAGCAGGCAGGGAGGCAGCATGGGACGACCACGAAGAACATAACTGAAACCGTTTCAATTATTTTGGCAGCAGCAGCAGCAGCAGCAGTATCGGCAGCAGCAGCAGCAGCACGGGGCCGTGCAGTGGCAGCAATAGCATCAGCACTGCGTTGGCTGCTGTGCTTCTGCGATGTTCGAGTGAATGCCTGGTGCATCGGCCATGCATGCAGCCCGGGGGGGGGGGGGGGTTGCAGCTGCCTCAGTGGAGGCTGACGTGGCAGCAGGCAGGGAGGCAGCGTGCGACGACCACGAAGAACACAACTGAACAAGCGGCAGCAGCAGCAGCAGAAGCTGTAGCAGCAGCAGCAGCAGCAGGATGTGACCTGCTGGGCCGTGCAGTGGCAGCAACATCAGCAGCAGTTTGTCGGTGTTGGTGTGCTTGTGTGGCCAATGAGTGGTGTGCCTGGTGCATATATATGGGCCATACATGCAGGGTGGAGGTTGCAGCAGTACTCAGCACCAATGTAGCAAATTGGCTGTATAATGGCAAGCGGCGGCGGCAGCTGCAGCACATCTGTGCCGCTTGCGGCCGTTACGAGTATGCGCTTCTGGATTGGCAGGCATGCAGCATTGAGAGTCTCCGTGAAAGCTATGTGCTGGCACAATTTTGGTTCGAGCCGTTGTCTTTGGTTTGCCATTATGATGCTCATACACTCTCAGTTGGGGTAGTGATGCACCAGTTGGGGTGTATAACTACCCCTGGGGACAGATGATTCAGTCTAGCTTGTGGCTTTTTAAGCTGTAAACCGTGACTCGTATGCCTGACAAGGCAAGCATCAGTCATCCAATAGAGGGGGCCTGGACTTGCCGCCAGGAGTGTCATGCCCAGCTGGAGGGGGGGGGGGGGGGGACTTGCTTCCTTCCACAGCTTCAGCCTCTACGATCATACTACAATGCACACGTTTTCCTGTGTAGTGCAGCAAGTTCATTAGCTTGAGGATGCGTGATACAATGACCTTACAGACGAATGAGGGAGAACAAGCCAGCAGCAAAGCAACGGCAGTACACTCACTGACTGTCGAAACCTGAACCGCAGTACACGAAAAGACAAGTCACAAATAGGGCGATTTGCTGTTCCAAGCAAGGATTTACTTGCTGTTGTATCGCATACGAGACGAGGGAGGACCACCATGCCGATTTACTGAACCATCAAGACAGCTATAGGTGAGTGTATCTTGGACGTGTCCCAGGTTCTACGTAAAGCACATGCGAATCTTTCTATGTTATCACGTATAACTTAATTCAAATATCCGCAGCTATATGCGGTCCATGGGTCTTCCCAGCACCAGGTTCTACCACAGACACACACTGTTGGCTGTCTCTGCCTTTGCTAATGTCAGCCCAGCAACAGCATGCAGTGCCGTCCGAAGTAGACATGGATCTTTAAGGACACTTGCACACCTCGAGACGTTGCCATATGGCCACATGCACCCCTCCCTCTCCCCCACTCAATCTGCTGCTGCTGCTGCTGCTGCTGCTGCTGCTGTTGCTGCTGCTGTTGCTGCTGCTGTTGCTGCTGCTGTTGCAATCTGGTGCTGCTGATGTTGTGCTGCTGTTGTTGGTGTCCTTACCATGCTGTTTTCATGGTGTGTGTCAGATGGAGTTGCCTACTCCATGGGGCTCAGGAATGAGCTCCGCGGCACAGGTGAGGGGCTTAGTGAAGGCAGGGCGCATGGGGCAGGGGGGGGGATGGCTGTTGCAGCATCAAAGGTAGAACGCACTAATCTGCACATGTGGAAATCGGGTGACTGGAGGGGCTTTGTGCATGCCCTGGGGGAAAGGGGCTTGCATGTCCTAGGTGCTTCAAGGACAGTAAGGAAAGGTGATTACAGGATATGAGAGCTCCGCGGCACAGGTAAGGGGCAGGGCTTAGCGCATGGGACGCATGGGGCGTGCGCGTGGGTGGTGGGGGGGTGCATGTTTGCAGCAGATTACAAACAAATGTTTGCCCGCACATGTGACAATCGAGGGGGGTCCTTTGCACATGCCCTGGGGGACACGGGGATTGCTTGATTGTTGCAACGAGGGCAGGTGGGGAAGGATGTGCCAGGCACAGGGGGGGGGGGGGGAGGGGTTCCAACAAGGATAGACGCGTGACGTGAAGTGATTCGGCTGGTGGGACTGAAGGAAGAAAGTGAGGGTGTTGACTGTACAGCTCAGAATGGGGCAAACACGAGGGGGCCAGCACACCATGTGGCTCAGATACGCGTGCACCCAGTTCTTCTCTCACTGTACTGCTATTGCTACTGCTGCTGCTGCTGCTGCTGCTGCGGTACATACGCAGGTGTGTGGGGCTTCATAAAGGCCTCACGCAAACCAGCCGAGGGAGGTCAGCCTCCCCCTAAGCCCCAAAAGCCAGTCCCTCGCAAGAAGGATGTGGCCAAACCACCCAGTCAGCGCTAACAGCAGCAGCAGCAGCAGCAGCAGCAGCAGCAGCAGCAGCAGCAGTTGTGTGTGCTGAGCTGCAGGAGTTGCGCGGCGCTGACAACAGCTGGCAAGACACCTAATGGAAGAAAGTGGACACTTACTGCTGCTGATGTTGGCAGGAAGCCCTCTCTTGTGTCAAAACACTCATGCAGCGGCCGTGAGGTTTTGTAGACCGTGCAGGTCGTGCACAGCAGCAGCAGCAGCAGCAGCAGGAGGGAGGACGCCATCATGCACTGGCAGTGTGTAGGCATCAGGGTGTCTCTGGGGGGCTCCCTGCGTGTGTCGTGTGCATCGGCAGCAGCAGCAGCCCCCGATTATGACGGCTGTCACACAAAGGCCCTTCAGTCAAGGTGACCGGGTGTCAGTTTGACCAGCTGGTACGGCCCTGTTTAGGCCACAGGGCTGGGCGGCTAGGGTGGCTGCTGCTTTGTTGCCTGCACACTGTGGCACATGCTTGGGGGGTCCCCTGTGCCGGCTGGGGTGCGGGGCAGAGCAGTGACGTTATTGGTTCATTGTAACAGCTCTGTGGGTACTACATGGCTGATGTGTGAGTAACAGGGGGAGGTGCCTGGGAAACAACACCAGAGAGGCGGTGCTGGTCTGTTGGCAAAAGAAACACCCTGATGGCCTCAAGTTTCAAACCAAAGCACTGATGCAGGCAAGCCACCTTTTTGTCAGCACTTCAAGCCCAGTCTTGTCAAGTCCAAGCTTTGCAGTAAAGTTACAAAGGCCAATGTGTCTTCAGCATTGTTGTCAGCATTCCTTGTGCATTGATCCTTTGCATTGCCGTCCACAGGAATCCACCACAAAAATCTACCGCACAAGACACATGTGGTCTGTCATGTACATGACAGAAATTACTGGGCCCATAAGGCTACTACTGGCCATACAAACAGCCACGTTTGTAACTAATACTTATAAACAGGAAGGTGCACCACAACAAAATCAATGGCACTGAGCCACAAAGAGAAGGGCAGCAGGGAAAACTGCCCTTCTCGAGATTCAGCCCGAATTCAGTGCATGTGGCATGTGCAGACTACGATCACGGTCAGTACCGGCAATACCAGAGCAGGAACAAGACAAGCACTAAGCAGCTAGGGTAGCAGCTGGTACATGCAAAAAGCAGCTGATATAGAGTAAGGGCCATCACAGCGACAGCACTGGTTACCCTACCAGAAAGGCTTGGTACGCCAGGCAGCGGCAGCACTGCAGCTCTGCGCATGCAGCATGAAAATAGCCGACGTTGCCAGCATTGCTACACGGATAAATCCAATCAATCCAGAGACACTAAGGCACATCCACTTGAAAGCACCTGCAGCAGCAGGGGCCTACCGCCGCCGAGCAGCATGCGGATCGCCACACCTACTACTTCCACACTATTTCTGTGCCCAGCAGCCATCATGTGGCGTCAGCAACAGCAAGCTGCAGAGCCATCTGTGCTTGCAAGCGCAATTATGTGACGGCTGTGCACAGAATGGTTTCAGATCTGCCCTGCAGAAGCACAGCATGCACTAGCCACAGCACCACAGCAGTGGCCCACCAAGCACAGCACAGCACTACGGCATGGATGCAAGTGAATGGCTGAGGTGAAAAGTAAAGCATCAAGCGAAACCACAGCACCGCGGTAATATGCCCAAGACGACACACGCGACAGACTACATACCCCATGATGCAGACCCCCTCCCCAGCCCTTTTGCAATGCATTGCCCGCGCACTGCACACCTTGGAAACTTTCCGATATCGTACAGCAGTGTGGGTGCTGCAGCAGCAGCTAACCGCAATGCATGTGCAGCTGCATGCAATGCAGCATGAGCAATCCGGACAATGCCACAGCACAGCACACAGCACTCACTCCCTTGATGCTCCCAGTAGCCTGTGCTGCACACATCTGTCTATAAAGCATGGATGCATGGGGATGCAGGTGTTGCTGTCGCCCTCTTGTGCAGCGACAGCAGCAGCAGCAGCAGCAACAACAGCATTGTAAGGTACTACCTAACACTCCCATACAGCCAAGCTGAAGACAGACATACGGACGTCACAGGACAGCCGTCACTCAGGCAGGCATTGGCTGCATGTATGTATGCACATCCAGCCTGCCATCATGCACACATCACACTTCTGGACACTACTAGCCTTGCACTGAACAAGGCTGCAGCAGGTGGTGCAAGGACCGGATCTGCAGTGCATTGGCCTGCTGCAGCCATAACAAACTGCAGAGCTTTGCACCAACTGCAGGGGTTCTACTGTCAAAAGCATGGAACTCTTGGCTAAGCCAAGAGGCTCCTCCCAATCATCCTTCTTCTTCAGGGTCTTGCTGTGAGCAGCAAGCTATCTGTGCGCAGGAATAAAGCTATCAGAATAAATCGTTGTGCCCCAGCCCGTGCCGGAACCGCTCAAACAGGTTTCCAGGGTGCTGCGGCACACAGTACCAGTGTTTAACTCTGGCGCTTTTTTGTTTTTAGGGTGTTGCTGAGCAAAAACACTGGTTGTAAAACTCAGTGCATGATGGCACGTGCACAGTGCAGCACCAGACAGTGCCACCACGTGCTGGGTCCCCTCCCCTCCCCAAAGATGGTCCCGTGCCATGATCGCACTAGATCCCCACGACCTGAACACAGGAAAGGAAAGAAGAGCGTCACCAGCTTCCCATCCCTGCCCCACCGCAAACGCGCATACACTATGTGCTCACGCGCCGCAAAAGCACACACACAGCCTCTTTGTCTTAACAGGCACACGCCCGCAAAAACTCCGCGCCTTGGCAAAAACTCTTGGCACAAACAGAAAAAACAATGCAGTTGGCCAACCTGCAGCAGCAGCCGCAGGTGGCGTGACATTCCGCACAGCAGGACGACCCTACTGCCGCTGCTGTGTGAAGCAGGATGCTGTGTGAAGCAGGACGCTTCACTGCAGGACTTCTACAGTACACCGCACCTAGCGGCACACATACACAAGCTCAGTGACATGCACTGAAAGTAGATAAAAACCTCTACATGCAGCACTGCCACGCAGTCAGCATGGCAAGAGCTGCACGCAGTCATGGGTGGATGACACCAAGAATGCACCCAGAGGACGACCACCCGTCCAACACGAAGTGTCGCTGCACACCGACTGGCAAACCGGCTGCGGCAGCAGCACGATGCAACGCCCCCAGTCACAGCGTTTGCGCAGCCTCAAGATCAATATGGCCAGCCAGAAGTTGCGCATGGTCAGCAACAGCGGCAGTAGCACAGCAGGGCACACACACACTTAGCTTACAGGCATCACCTGCTGACCTCTAAGGCTCCAGGAAAAGCTCCAGTTGCTGCACCATCTTGCCTGCAAGTGACCTACAGCCTGTCCAGGATACTGGCAGGCGCATATCACCAAACAAGCGGTACCCCTCACAGAGCCATGTCGCAGTCGGAGGCGACAGGGTACCCTGTGGCTGGGCAGAATGTGTGCAGCCGCACCGACCTCGCCTCAGTGTCCACAGCCCTTGGGGGTGTGCTGCGCAGCTGCTGCACCCTGCTGAACTCGCCTGCAAGAAAACTAGACCTGCGGGGGGTCACATCTGCTGCTTGGCTGGCTGAGGAGCCCACCTCCTGGCGTGCTGGTGTGCTGGGGGCCTCCTGCAGCAGCGCGCCAGCCGCTGCTGCTGCAGCTGATGGTGTGGAGGGTGCGCCATCCGATGCCAATGCGTCTGCCAGGCGGTGTGAGGCAGCACCCATGAGGCCACCTGCTGCTGTAGTGTTGTTGTTGCTGCTGCTGCGGCGGCCGCTGGCGGCGTCGGAGATGGTCAGCACGGCAAACATCCGCTGCCACTCCTTGTCAGCGTGGAGGTCCAGTGTGACAGGCCGGGGCTGTCAGGCTGCTCTACTGCTGCTGCTGCTGCTGCTGGCTGGGGCGCCTCAGGTGAGGTAGGCAGGGAGGCAACCTGTTGCGAGGCAGCAGGGACGGCCAGCGCAAAGCAGCAGTTGGTGTCATTAGGGGTTGGCATGTGCACAAAATGTGGCAACGCTTGTGGCAGTATGCTTGCGCTTGGCAATGCAAAGCAGTATGCTTGCTGTGACTGGCAGCTGGCTGCAGGACAGCAATGCTTTGAGTGCAGACATACAGGATTTGCATGGAAGAATATAAACCTCAAGTCACATGCATTTGCATACATGCCACAACAACGACCATGAGAATGTGATGGTATACATGCGCATATGCTTGCAGTGTGTGCAAGCATACTAACAGCAACGTGCTTACTTGGTCCCTGCTGCTGCTGCCGCCTGCGCTGCGGCTGCCTGCGCTGGCCCTGCGTGCGCTTGGGTTCTGGTCCTGGTCCCTCCGCTTCTCCCTGCTGCTGCGTGCTGCATCCTGCGCACTGCTGCCAGCTGCTGGTGTGGCTGTGGCTGCTGCGCGCTCCTGCTGTGCTGAGCTGCTTGCGCGGCCACCTGAGCAACGGAAAGGGGCGCACAGCGGAGGTACACACAGGACAGCAGACGGAATCGGCAGCAGGTCAGGCAACTGCAAGAGCTTTGTGCTGACGACATGCAGACTTGTAAACCTGTGCCTGTGGTGCACATGTTCGTTGCTTGCACCAAGACAATGCCTCCAACTTGCTGGCCATTGTGCTGCCACATGCCATGCTTAGAGCGAGGCAGATGTAACCCCACACAGTTTGCTTGCAACTGCCTGGTGCTTCAGTTTGCTTGCAGCTGCGGTTTGCTTGCAGCAGTCTGCGGCAACAGTTTGCTTGCACTGCTTTGCTGCATTGCGCATGGCAGCTATCACATTGAGAGAATGTCAGTAGGGATAGCAAGCTGATGGATGCTGCTGCTGCTGCATGAGCGCCCCTCACCTGCGCTGCTGGTGCCTGCTGCTGCTGTGGTGTTGCCTGCTGTGCCTGCTGCGCTCTGGCGGGAAGTGATGTAGGCCACTTCAGCAGCAAGGTCATGGTCCTGCGCAAAACAGCACCACACAATCCGACAAAACGGTCATGGCAGGTGGTGACTGGTGCGCATGCACACGGCCCTCAGCACCCCTGCCCTGCTGCTGAGAAGTTGCATCCCATCATGAGCACTACCATGAGGAAGGTCAGACCGTCTGGAAGCTGTGACAGTTTCCACCCTGGATCCAGTGCAACTACGATTGGGCAGGTACACTTGCAGCAGGTTTGAAAGGACACCTCTAGGTCAACAACACTGCCAGCACATGCAACTGCAACTGCAACTGCCTGCCTCACCTTCTCGAGACCCTCATAGGTCAGCAGTGCCTCCAGGGCTGACTTGGCAGTGTTGGGTGAAGCTGCTGCTGTGCTGGACCTGCCATCAGCCCGCTTGCCCTGCACAAGTGGAGCAGCAGAGGACGATGCAGCAGTATCTCTGCTTGAGCAGGCTGATGTTTTCTAGGGCGTCTGCTAAGGATGATGTACGTCCAGTAACGTCACGACAGAGCCACTGGCATGCTGCATGCAGGGTTGAGTGCCGGGTACGTTGGTTGACCAGAGCAGTACAGGCTGCAGCAGTGTGCACGCAAGCATCCACGACCACCTGCTGCCTTGAAAGACTGTTAGATACACGGCTCACCCTTTTAAGGCCTGTCGAGGGTGAAGCAGCGCCGTTGGTGCTGTCTGTGCCTGTGTCGTGCCTGCGCTTCCTGGCACTGCTGTGGTGGAGCTGCTGCAGGGAGGCCAGGCCTGCTGCTCCAGGCCTGACGTGACAGGACGTTGGCAGGTGGTCAGCCAGGGGCGTAAGGCCACGCAGCTTCTTGCTGGCTGGCGGGGAGGACAGGCAACCTGAGCCGATGGATGAATCTTCAAACAAGCGCTTGGAGAGTGTCACGGTCATGGCGTTCTCCTTGTTGCCCGGAGCTGGAACAGCAAAGGACGTTTGAAGTCAGTCCAAGGCAGCAGCAGCGTTGGACGTAGGCCCCTGTGTGGGTTTCGTTCAAGCACCGAAAGTGACCGAGCTGCTTCAGCCGCGTGGCACACCTGCCCGCATGCAGCTTGATGAAACGTTGAAACTGCAGCCACAACTTGGTTTGAAAACGTTGTGGGGCTGGGAAGCGTGTTGTTGAGAAACGGAAAGTAGTCAAGGCAGCAGGAGTCAACGCAAAAGGAGAACAAACGTGAGAGTGATGGCTGCTCAAGTTGGTTGCACTCCAAGGACACTAGGGAAACCGTTTGCCCATGTGTTTGAACATGGTGAAACCTTTGGCCCAGAACCGCGATAAGCTTCAGATGACACACTTCAGCTTATTGCAAGTTGTATTAAGCAAGACGACTGACTGTTGGTTTGATGGCAAGAGTGTGACCCGGATGAGAACGGGCCTCCATTCAAACCCAGGCTGGCCCAGCCTGTCAACTGATTCAACGATTTGGTGGTGGATGCATCCACTCAAATTCATGCCCTGGCCGTCAAGCAATAGACAACAGACTGCAACGACCCTGCCAGTACATATTGTATGGTCAGCTCAGCTTGGCAGCTAATTGGCGTCCAGAGAGGCACCACTACCAATACTAGTATACTGCGGCAGCTGGTGCGCCTGGCAAAAGGAAGCAGTTTTTCGTCTTCTGCTGATCAGTTGCATTACATAAATGCACATCCACAGTGTTTGTACACCAACAGGCCAGCACAGCATCGTCCGCTCCACATAACTGCCATTCAACACCCCTGCTCAGCAGTGCTAGCCCTGTCCTGCCACCACACTGTTACCCTGCACTACTCGGCGATGGTCCTGTGCTGGGTGCAGCAGTCACACGTTGTGTATGCATGTCACACAAAAACGACACACCTCATATACTGCTTCCCTGCAATTGCAATGAGCCTGAGGGTGACCATCACACAGGTGATATGCTCCCAGCAACATGCCTGCTGTTCCAGTAGTGCAACACTGTTGGACAGCGCCAAAAAGAGCAAAGTCACACAGTGGTTGAGATACAGAGCTGTTTCTCAGTATCAGCAAGCCTCCCAGGCAGGCCCTGAACGGGAGGACATAGCCCCTGAGGGGCTACGTCCAAACACACCAAACTTGCTTCCGGCCCCCGGCAGTCGGGGTTACTTGCCTGAATTGTGTGGCCAACCGGTGGGGGTGCGCCCTCCCTAAGAACCTTTCAAAAAATCCCACCTCAAGTACGGCCCTACGGCTAGTACAACCACCCTCCAAGCCTACACCATCCATCCCTGGAGCAGATGCTCAGCTGGGCCTCAGTGCAAGCATGCGATGCAGATGCATTGACAGTTCACGCTTGTCAGTGAAGCCACAAGCACAAGGGATGCTTGTGCAAACACCAACACTAGGAATGCCCACCCCTTTCTGCCATGGCATACGATCATAGCATGGCTTATGGTTAGTTGCGGAACCACATGGTGTGGCTAGAAAAAACAGCGAAGTGACAGGCTCACTGGAATGCCCAAAACAACTACCCAACAAGACCACACAGTGGCGTGGCCCCCTGCATCCCACTGCAGAGCCAAGAGCCAGCCCTGCTGACCTGGGTCGGGCGATAGTGGGCCTACTGACTCACACCACCAGTGCCAAATGTGGTGCAGATGGTGGCGAGGTGTGGGCCGTCTTCATGGCTGTTCATGGGCCGTCACTGACCAAACACGCAGTTGCAGTGCTGTGGTGTGCTGTCTTGTGGCTGCATCCCTGGCTGCTACTGCTGCTGCTGGTGGTGGGACGAACTCAGCACCACACAGCCGTGTGGGGTGTGTGAGGTGGGTCGAATGCAAAGGTTGGCTGATTTGAGGTCACTCAAACATCGAGACATCTCCCTTGCCCGCGCGAAGCACTTCTGGCTGCGACCCAGTCATATCCACCACCTGAACAGACCAGCAAGCAGCGGCAGCAGGAAAAGCAGTAGGAGTGGAAGCAGAAGGAAGGAAGGGGCAGAAGCAGAAGCGGAAGCAGCTAAAACAGACTTCACTAGTTGTTGGCTTGTGACCCATAAATCTTGGCCACAACACATACACGTCTTGCTCTACGGGTACGTTTCTACTGGGTCTGGTTGCAACGCAGTCGCAACTGGACGGTCGCAAATAATCCTGGTTGCGACTCAGGTGTCACGTTTCTGCTGGCAGTCGCGTCACAGTGTCAGCAGTAGCGTTGCAGCGCTTTGCTGGCTCTACAGAGTGTTACAGGCCAAGTCGCGCCCGAAATGTTTAATCATATAGTTGTTCAAACACTTTGAGTGCCTCAGCACACTTGCGACTCCTTCACAAACCTCAGGGGTACCTCTGGACCCAAGTCGCGACCTGCCCAGTTGGCGACCTGGTTGCAACTGGGTTGCGACCGCGAGTCATGTTTCTACTGAGGTTGCAACCACGTCTCAAGAGTTGCAACGCGGTTGCAACTCCCAGTAGAAACGGCGTCTAAGGCATCCCTTCTGTCGGCATGCCCAACCCCCAACCGCAAACCTTGGACCCCACTGGCGTTGAAAGCCCTTCCATTTGCCAGCACTCACTACAAGCACTCACCGACGAGGGTCGTGTCTTGCGCTGCCCCACTGCCACTATGAAGTCCAGCCCCCTGTTGCCGTACATGTCCATGAGGGTCCCCATGCCCCAACCAGTCATTGCGCTGCCTTCAAGTCCCTATGCCCCAACCCCAGCCCTCAATCCAGTGCCCCCCCCCCCCCCCGCCTCCTCACCCTTGACCCTCCCCCCCTTGTCAGCACTCACCGATGATGGCCGTGTCTTGCGCTGCCCCACTTCCACAACAAAGCCCAGCCCCCTGTTGGCATAACGGTCCAGAGCCCCCCCCCCTCGGGGCTCTTGTCGGTGTCCTGTCTTCAAGTCCCTATGCCCCAACCGCAGCCCTCAAGAGGTCCGCCCCCTGCTCCCCCCCTCCATTTCCCCCGGGGCAACCTTGCTCAACCCTTGCACCCCCCCCCTCCTATCTCACTGTCACCCCCCCCCCCCTCGTCAGCACTTACCGACGAGGGTCTTGTCTTGCGCTGCCCCACTTCCACTATGAAGTCCAGCCCCCTGTTGCCATACATGTCCATGAGTGTCCCTGTGTCTGGCACCAGGTACTCATCCTCACTCATGTCTATACTGGGCACGTGTATGCTGTGGCTCAAAAGAGGGTTGCCAAGAGCTGTGATAAGCATCTGGTGCGGCAGTGTAACAAACAGGACAAGGGACAATGTCAACGAGACTGAGCGGCTACATCACACAGAGGTCGTCCCAAAACTAGAGCAGCTGGCTCGGCAAGCGGGACGAGGTTCAGCGGTAGATTGTGTTCATAGAGCCAGCAACAGCGGTGGAAGCGTCACTTCCACAGCACTCCTCAAGCCGCCGGCTCAGGTTGCAGCCAACCACTGCTGTCTCCCAGTATCACAGAGTACAGAGAACGGTTGTTTCCAGAAGACGCCTTCTACAGGGCTTCCGGATTCGCCCCCCTTTCCAGAAGGCCACTGCTGGAAGGGGGGGGGGGTGTTTCCCACTGGGCTTCTGAAACCCAAGCTTCCAGAACCCCGGAAACTCACTTCTGCAAGGACTCTCAAACTAATGACGGTTGCAGCCAACCACTGATGTTTGCCAGTATCACGGAGCATGTGCCTCTCACCTGTGCGATGGGTTCATCAGGGTACCTGACCCCCACACTCTTGCGTTTCTGCGTCTTGCCCTTCTTGAAGTCCACCACTTGGCTGGGCAGGTTCTTGCTGGCAGGCAGGATGATGGTGTACTGCACACACATAGCGACATGGGCACAGACACACCAAAATGGGCACAGACACAGCGACATGTCTATAGAAGTGGAAAGGAATAAAGGCAATAAGGACACGTTTTGAAGCCGCGCGCGAGCAGGAAGTGTTTTCCTTCGCCGAAACAG
Source organism: Desmodesmus armatus (assembly GCA_007449985.2). NCBI lineage: Eukaryota > Viridiplantae > Chlorophyta > Chlorophyceae > Sphaeropleales > Scenedesmaceae > Desmodesmus > Desmodesmus armatus. The sequence goes on from VIIQ02000768.1 coordinate 220,707, forward strand.
GGGCTGGGGAGGGGCTGCGCCAAGTAAGGGATTCATTGTGGGAAGTTGTGTGCTGCTGTGCTGGCAGGTTCCTGCTAGCAAGCACGCACGATAATGGTGTTCTACAGCAGTACTGCACAGACACCCAAAATGAAAAATGATGGGTGTTGATGACACCAGAGGAAATCAAAGCCACACGTGAGCAGCAAGGGTTGGATCCAGACGTTGCCAAAGAAGGGCGGGCTGCGCCTGTAAGGGACGCACTGAGGAAAGGGAGGTGCTGCGGCGCTGCCAGGTTGTTGCTGGCAGGCATGTGAGGCTGTACACATGCTTAGCACAGCGCTCATCTTCAAGACGCTAGTACAGTATGACAGCGCCCCCCCCCCCCCCTCAGAGCCCTCCCGACCACTCCCCGGCCCTGGCAACAACCACCGCCCCCCCCCCCCCCAAAGACCCCCCCCCCCCCCCCCCGGGACCACCGGACTGCTCTGTAACACTCACCGGTCCTGGCAGCAGCCGCCGCGCCACACCAAACCAATCTGGCTCGCCTGGTTGCGTGGGTATGGGGAACCCCGTTGTATAGGTGGAAATGTCGTTGAAGCCCCCCACCAAAATGCTGAGCTGCTTTTTGGGTGCCAGCTCCATTACGTTGAACAGCTTGAGTGCTGCTACCTTGTTGTTGAGGTCACACACCACGGCTGGCAGGCTGTCGGTAGGAATTATCCCCAGCTGTGTTGAGGATGAAAGGGGGAGGGGGAGGGGGTGGGGGTGGGGGTGGGGGTTGAGGGTCAGCACATCAGCACAATGGGCAGGGGTATGAGGGAATAGGGGAGGGTGGCGGCGGTGGCGGTAAAAGAAAACATGTGGATGGCTATCAGCTCCTTCTTGGGTGCCAGCTCCATTACGTTGGACAGGTTGAGTGCTGCTACCTCGTTGCTCAGGTCGCACACCATGGTTGGCAGGCTGGCAGTAGGGATAAGCCCCAGCTGTGTTGAGGGTAGAGGGAGCGGAAGTGGGGGTGGGGCAGAGGGTGGCAGTGCAGGGGGGAGGGAGGGGGGGTGTCAGCCAGAAAATGGTGGGTGGGGAGTCTAGGATGGGGCCTTGTACAAGAGTATCAGATGCTTCCTGGGTGCCAGCTCCGATACTTAGTAAAACAGGGGGAGCCACCTGCCGCTCACCCCTCCCTGCTTGACCAGCTGCATGCACAACACACATCTCTCTACGGGTTCACTTGGACTGCCACTCACCCCTCCCTGCTTGAGCAGGTCCACCACTGGCTCCAGCCTCCAGGTGTCGCTGCCGTCCTTCTGCAGCTGTATGCACAGCACCTCATGCACCAGCCGCTGACCTATGCCAGCACGCTTCAGGCTCTTGTGGCTCTTGGTGGCACAAACAACCTGCAGAGAACAGGGAAAAGGAATATGTGTGTGGGGGGTGGGGGGGGTGAAAGGGGGGTGGGGAGGCGCGCAGGCATTGAGTCATATGCCAACACGCTTCAGGCTCTTGTGGCTCTTGGTGGCACGAACAACCTGCTGAGAGCAGGAAAGGGGGACAAATGGTGAGGGAGGGGGGGGGGGAGCGGAGGGTGAGGGGGGGGGGGAGAGCGGAGGGTGAGGAGGGGGGAGTCACTGAGGTGTTCAGACAGTGGCTGGTGGGTCATATGCTGGCGCAAAAAAAAATGCTGGCGCGCTTCAGGCTCTTGTGGCCCTTGCTTGCATCTGCTGGGAGCAGGGGGAGGGGGTGAGCGCGGGGTGGAGGCAGGGGTTGGGAAGGTATGGACTGTGGAGGTTGATGATGGGGAGGAGTGGCTCAACTGCTGCGCAACTTCAGGCGTCCAAAGTTGGGTCGTGTGCTATTGTGGCTCTGCCCCACTTGCTGCCCCTAACAACAATTGCCTGCTGCTGACGAAGCCTGGGATGCATGAGTAACACGATGATGCTGAATTACACGTCCAGATACAGCCTGCCTGGGTGTGGCTTCAGCTAAGGCGGGACAAAAGAGGCGCAGCAGCAATGCTGCCGTGGCACGCTGCTGCTCACCTGCGGATGTAGCTGCTGCTGTTGAGATGGGAAGACAAGCGACCCTGAACTCCTGTGGTGCCTGTGAGACAGCTGCTGTAGCTGTTGCTGCATAGCAAGCTCCATGGCATACGTGGCAAGGCTGTGCAGCACACTGGTGTCGGAAAATCGTCAGATCAGTTTGCCTTGTATGGAAGGAGGCAATGTGAACAACAACAGTCAGGGGCATGCCTTTGAGCAACCACAAAGCGGTCACGACGCAAGAGTTGGCATTTGCCGTGTTGCGATTACTCACCCCCTGTTTGGCCACCACGTTTGGGAACGATGAAGCCCTGGATCGGCCACCCAAACTCCCGGCATCATCTCTGTCACAAATATTTCACCAGAAGTCGAGCAGGGCTCCATCGTGATCACGTCCGTGTTCGCCCCTTTCTGCAGCTGTGCCTTTGTGGCCGCTCTAGTGCTGTGTTTGAGCTGAAGTTCGCGAGCTTTACTGCTTTGGAAGGCTTCTGCGCACTACCGGTGCGTCTACATGCGCACAGGCTTCGTTCAGGGTTGTTTTGCATGAGCAGCACTGCAAGCATGCTCTTTGCACATGTTCATACTTGGAACGTGCTCTGGGGTGCTCAGGCGCGTGATGGGCCATGATGGAGTTGGACAGCGAGAGGGGGCAGCATCTTTGGATGCCACTGCAGGCTGGTGCCCTATGCTCACCAGCATGCCTGATCGACTGCCTGCTGCTTCAGGTGTGAATAATGAAATACCATGTTTGTGTTTGATGCATCTGCAGGCGAGCTGGGTGGCAGGGGGAGCCTCTGACAGGCTACCTTGACAGCGGCAGGACAGCAAGGCAGGCGGCCCATCAGCACCCAGCACAGTACAGCAGGGGCCGTAGTGCAGCAGCATCCCTTCCAGCATGCGGAGCAGCGCCCTTTTGGGGTGTCAGCAGCTCCATGCTGCTGTCCCCACCCGCTGCAGCACGACGAGGCAGAGGTTTGGCAGCACCAGCACCAGCAGTGTTGCACGCAGCACAGCAGCAGCAGCCCCGGTGCGCCGGCAAGCACAACCGAGCAGCAGCAGCAGCTGCCGCAGCAGACGCAGCAGGACGGCAGCTGTGCGCGTTGCTGCCAGCCTAGATTATGTTGCCACTGCCAGTGATGAGGGCGTGCTGAAGCTGCCAGCACGCACAGAGCTGGACCCCGAAGAAATCAAGAGTGTGTTTGCATTCCCAAGGTGCGCCAAGTACGCCGAAGCAAGTGTTAGCAGTTGTCAACAGGGTGGGAATGGGGTGGCACCATCTTCCCATGAATAAATGTTGGGCTGGTGGCACAACTGCGTGATCTGCGCTGAGCAGTTGTGTCCGTTGTGTTGCAGCAGCAATAGCCCGATGCGACTGGGCATCGGCGGCGGCAGGCGGCTGCCTCTCAACGGAGGCAGCTAAGCACACTTGCATCGACTGAAAGATGTGCGCCGTTTTTGACCTTGAAGGCAGTCTGTTGCGAACTATGTCTCCAAACACACTCAGTCAGCGATGGTGCTGCAGTTCTGCAGCTGCTGCAGCCTAGGCACGAGTTGCTTGTTGATTTATATGCTGCCGTACCGCACCTGCAGTTGCAGTGTTGGCAACGCTCCTGCACATGCCCTTGCCTGCTGCAGGAACCTGTTGGACAGCTATTACCTGGGCCGCGTGATTGGTGCGGGCAGCTTTGGCGTGGTGCGGGAGGGAATCAAGGTTGCCACAGGGAAGCGGTTTGCTGTCAAGACAGTGTCCAAGGTGCCGAAGCGGGGCGCACCCACGCCAAGGTGTGTTGGCACAGGACGTGTAGCGAGCAGAGAAAGGGCGATCTAGATGTGTGCCCGCGATGTCCAGCCTGTTTGTTGGGGCGGGGGGCAGAGGAGATGTCGCCAGCAGTTGACGGTGGGGGAGCAGCGGTCTCTTCAGCATTGCTGGGGGATTGGTGTGGGTGTGATCACACCAATAGACTGAATTGGCAGTGGGGGTCTGTTACGGAAATAACGTGGCGAATCGTGGCGGGACAGCACATGGTTGCCTGAGCTGCCGGGGGCCGTAGGACGGCTTGCTTGTGCGTCGTCAGAAAAGCTGGGCACGATCTGGCGAAAGCTGCCTGCCCACATGTCTGCCCGCTTTTCTGCGGGCCGTCTCGGCACGCATGATTACTTTCGGTGCCTGCCTGCACCTGCTCACCCTTGAGCGCGCATGACTGCTGCTCGCTGCCTGCCTGCCAAGGCGCCCTCCCACACCTGTGCACTGCCTGGCTGTGCCTGCAGGCACCTTTTGAAGCTGACGGCTTGTGTGTTGCTGTGAACGCCTGGGCATGAACTGGTAAATAGTTGCCCACTCACCTGCCACCTTCCTGCGTGCATGACCGATGTTCGCTGCCTGGCTGTGCCTGCAGGTACCTGCTGAAGGTGACGGCTTGTGTGTTGCTGTGAACGCCTGGGCATGAACTGGTAAATATTTGCCTACCCACCTGCCACCTTTCTGCGTGCATGACCGATGTTCGCTGCCTGGCTGTGCCTGCAGGTACCTGCTGAAGCTGACGGCTTGGGGTTGCTGTGAACGCCTGGGCATGAACTGGTAAATAGTTGCCTACCCACCTGCCACCTTTCTGCGTGCATGACCGATGTTCGCTGCCTGGCTGTGCCTGCAGGTACCTGCTGAAGCTGACGGCTTGGGGTTGCTGTGAAAGCCTGGTCATGAAGTGAAAATTAGTTGCCTACCCACCTGCCACCTTTCTGCGTGCATGACTGATGGTCGCTGCCTGCCTGCCTGCCTGTTCCTGCAGGTACCTCTTGAAGCTGAAGGTTTGTGTGTTGCTGTGAACGCCTGGGCATGAACTGGTAATTAGTTGCCTGCCCACCTGCCACTTTCCTGCGCGCTTGACTGACTATGGCTGCCTGCCCGCCTGTGCCTGCATGGCCCATCTCACACCTGTTGACTGCCTGGCTGCCTGCCTGCAGGTACCTCCTGAAGCTGCGTGCTGAGGTGGAGGTCATGCAGCAGCTGGGCTTGTCGCTGAACGCAGTGCACCTGCATGACGTGTTCGAGGTGAGGACAGCAAGGGCGTGTCAAAGAGAGTTAAGGAGAATCTGGGGGTTTCGGGGTGGCAGGGGGGGGGACTGCTTGCCAGAGGTTGTCATGAATAGGGATCTGGGAGGTGATAACATGCATGTAGTGCAGCTTGTGTCCTGAGCAGGCGCCAAGGGATGCAGCAAAGCGGTACAGCAGCACCGGCCTTCAGCGCCGTCTGAAGCGGCAGCATTTGGTGGTGGGGCTGTGGGTGAGCACCGGGTCGCTGCCTTTGCTGGGCCAATTCTGAGAGCTTTGGGCAGCCTTGTTGATGCGCAGTGGCTAAAGCCTGCGAGCCTGCTTTCAGCATCTGTCCCCATGTGTTCTCTTCGCCACAGGACGACACCAACATCCACATGGTGATGGAGCTGTGTGAGGGTGGTGCGCTGCTGGAGCGCATTGAGAGTGGGCTGTACAGCGAGGCCTACATTAGCAAGGTGGTGCGCAGCATCCTGCGCTTCATTGCACAGTGCCACGCAAAGGTGGGTGCCTGTACAATCGGGCTTGCCGCAGGGGACTGCGGGGTCAAAAGGGTCGGAGATCCTGCGCGTATCGCACAGTGCCACTATAGGCCAAGTGGATGGGCAAGGGAGCCAGGCAGAGGGTTGGGCGGGGCGGTGTGGGCCGCGCCGGGGGGCGGGGGGGGGGGGGCTACATCAGCAAGGTGGTGCGCAGCATCCTGCGCTTCATAGCACAGTGCCACGCAAAGGTGGGTGGAAGCTGTGTCTGTGAGGGGTTTTGTTGCTTGGGTGAGTGTGGGAGGGGGGGTGACGTTGGATCATCCGCTTCATTGCACAGTGCCGCGCAAAGGTGGGGAGCGGTACGGGTGGAGGTTTGTTTGGGAGGGGGGATGGGGTATGTGAGGTGATGTGCGAGTGCAGGGGCTGGGCATTGGGTCCTTGTTCAGTGAAGAGTGGGTGGCGGGCTGTACAGCGAGGCCTACATGAGCAAGGTGGTGCGCAGCATCCTGCGCTTCACAGCACAGTGCCACGCAAGGTGGGGAGCGGTACTGTTGGATATATTTTTAGTGGTGGTTGGGATGGGGGTGGGGTGGGGGGTGGCGGCGGCGGATGCAGCAAGGTGGTGCGCAGCATTGTGCGCTTCATCGCACAGTGCTACGCCAAGGTGGGGATCTTTATGTGTGTTGCTGTGTGTTTGGCAGGGGGCTGGGAATGTGGTGTGGTGCAGGGGTCGGAGATTGGTGCCTGTTCAGTGAAGAGTGTGTGTCGGGGTGTGTGCAGCGCAGGTTGCTGCGCACCACCTTGCTCTGATATGCCCCTTGGTGCTCCCGCGAGGCATACATCAGCAAGATGGTGCGCAGCATCCTGCGCTGCATAGCACAGTGCCACGCCAAGCTGGGGGAGTTGTAGGGGGCGGCGGGGCGTCGGATGGTGTGAGAAGCTATTGGGAGGAGCGGGGTAGTGGGTGGATTCACGTTGGGCATCGATCCTCCAACTCCCTGAATCTTGGCAGCCCAATGCATCAGGTTGTCACCATCATATGTACAAGCTTTTCCAGTGTGTGTGGCTGTACGGTGTGTGTGCAGGGCATCATCTACCGTGACATCAAGGCCGACAACCTGCTTTGAGTCAGTTGCCACAAACATCGCCTAAGCAACCCTATGTGTCATTGGCTGTATGGCGTGTCAAATGCAGGGCATCATCTACCGTGACGTCAAGCCCGACAACTTCCTGTTCCTGACCACTGAGCCTGACAGCCCCCTCAAGGCAACAGACTTTGGGCTCTCCATCCGGCACGCCAGCCACGAGCCCAAGCTCACCAGCAGATCAGGTGGGGAAGCAGCAGGGGCCCTCTGGGGTGGGGGTGGGGTGGGGGGGGGGGGTGACCGGGGGGGGGGGTGTCAGCAGAGGGAGCGCATGCGTACTCATGCATGCTCACTAAGATCCGTCCTGTAAGGATAGTCAAGCAATGCTGCTAGTATGGAAAGCCAGGGCGTGTGGGTGTGTGTGTGGGGGGGGGGGGAGGCGTCTGATGCACCCACCCTTCTACTAGAACACACCTAACTGGGTGAGTTTGAGTAGAAGGGTGGGCGCATCGGAGGCATCCCCCCGCCCATCTCGCCTGCACACACCCTCCTGCCCCCACCACCAACCCATACACCCCCTAAACAGACCATCCAGTCATAGCATGATTGCCTTGCTGGTGCCGCTTGCCCCTGTCCGCACTGCTGCTGTTCTGCTATTCCTGCGGCACACGCATGCCAGCCTACATGGCACCAAAGCTGGTGATGCAATGTTACGGGCCGTTTTACATATGGCCTTATACGAGTCTTTCCTGGCCGCTTCTGCTGCTGCTGCTGCTGACAGGCAGGCAGGCAGGCTTGCCTACATTGCCCCTGAGCTGGTGATGCAGTGCCATGGTCCGTTTCACAAGTGTCCTTGCTGCTGCTGCTGCTGCTGCTGCTGCTGCTGCTGCTGCTGCACAGGCACGCCTGCCTACATGGCCCCTGAGCTGGTGATGCAGTGCCATGATCTGTCTCACATCTGTACTTGCTGCTGCTGCTGCTGCTGCTGCTGCTGCTGCTGCTGCTGCTGCTGCTGCTGCTGCTGCTGCTGCTGCTGCTGGCAGGCACGCCGGCTTACATGGCCCCTGAGCTGGTGATGCAGTGCTACGACGAGAAGGCAGACATCTGGTCGGTGGGCATGCTGGCCTACCAGCTGCTCACGGGCCGCTTCCCCTTCTGGGAGGACGTGCGGAATGAGACACTCAGCGATGTCTGGAAGGTGGGTGGTCACGCTGCTGCTGCTGCTTGTTGCTTACCTGCTGAGGGTTCTCTGCTAATGGTTGTGTCGGCAGGGAGCTCTTTCACTCCAGCTGCCTGCATGCACCTCATTGCTACTTGCTGTTGCTGGGCGGGGAAAACCACTATTGTTGCTGCGCTGGCAACTGCTTGTTGTCTTGGTCGCCTGCATCCTTTCCCCTGGCACTCGCTGGGCAGCAGGAGCATCTCCCACTCCTGCTGCCTGGCTGGCTGCTTGTCCACACCACATGCATATACTAGGCAGAGCCGCTACTTCAGGGAGGATGCTGCTCAGTGTAGGTCCTGCAAACGACAGTAGTGCTAGGGGTTTCGGGCGTGGGTTGACGGCTGGGCTTGGGCGTGGGGTTTCCCTTCCGGCACCTCCCCCACCTCCCTTCGCCACCCACAGGCCATCCAAAAGCTTTGGGGACCGTCCGGGCTGCGGGGTTTTGCCACGGCGGCCTGGCAGCTCGTGCTGCGGGGGCTGCGGGCGATGCCTCAAGAACAGGGCTCCCGCATGACCACCCACGACATGCCGCACGCGATGCAACGCCGTGACACGCAGGCCATCCTGTCCACGGAGATCGACTGGAACGCGCCGGAGCTGCAGACGCTGTCGACATCAGCAAGGGACTTCCTGGAGCGGCTGCTGCAGGTGGGGTGGTGGATGGCCGTTGGTGCTGCTGCTGTGCACACTGCCGCTTGTGGTGGGCACTTCTTCTGGTGTGTCGGTGCACCTTAGTGTAAATGCTGTGCAGCGGGCCGGGATGTGGTCATGTTCGAGGTGTTGGGTTAGCAGTCGGCCTGGGTACTCGGTGACCGGCACTGCAGACGCTGTCCACCTCGGCGCGCAACTTTCTGGGGCTGCTGCGGGTGGGGTTGGGTTGGCGGCCGGTGCTGCTGGTTTGCAGTTTATTGAACATCTTGCGTGTGTGGCAGTGTGGCGGCTGGTGTTAGTGCTGTGCATCGTTCCTTGGTGATAGTCAAGTTTTTAGGTTGGCCTGGTACCCGGCGACGGGCGCTGCAGACGCTGTCGACCTCGGCGCGCGACTTTATAGAGCGGCCGCTGCAGGTGGGTGTAGCTGTTGGTGTGCATGCTGCCGTGGTGATCGTCATCTCTTGGGTGTGGCAGTGGGCCGTCTAGGGACCCTAAACTCTGAACCCCAGGTTTGCCCTTGTTGCCGTCCCTGACCTGCCCTGCTGTGCTGTCGATGGGACTGAACTTACTTTCTGTCTGTTTTCGTCCCCTTTTGTTTTCCTGCAGCGCAACCCGGTGATGCGGCCAGCTGCTGCTGAGGCACTGGAGCACCCCTGGCCTGCTTCCATTGGGAATAAATCTTACTTTGTTGTATTTGATTTTTTTCGCTTTTCCGTTATTTTGCAGCGCAACCCGGTGATGCGGCCGGCTGCTGCCCAGGCGCTGGAGCACCCCTGGCCTGCTTGCACTGGTACTAAATCTTGCTTTGTTGTCTGTTTCTCTTTGTTTCTGCTTGTCCTTTATTGTGCAGCGCAACCCGGTGATGCGGCCAGCTGCTGCCGAGGCGCTGGAGCACCCCTGGCCTGCTTCCATTGGGACCAAATCTTACTTTATTGTCTGTTCCTCTTTGAATCTGCTTTTTCCTTTATTTTGCAGCGCAACCCGGTGATGCGGCCGGCTGCTGCCGAGGCACTGGAGCACCCCTGGCCTGCTTCCACTTGGACTAAATCTTACTTTGTTATCTGTTTCTCTTTGTTTCTGCTTTTCCTTTATTTTGCAGCGCAACCCGGTGATGCGGCCAGCTGCTGCTGAGGCGCTGGAGCACCCCTGGCTGGCTGTGGAGGGAGAAGCAAACGAGATGCCGCTGCAGGTGGGTGGTTGCAACAGCAAATTGGTCTAGCAACCTCAGCGACTAAACTGGGTTTCCTCTTGTGTGTTGGGCAATACATTGCATAGCACATTTGACTTGACATATAACCAGCCAGTGATGCACCCCTGGCTGGCTGTGGAGGAGAGGCGAACGAGATGCCGCTGCAGGTGGGGCGTTGGGGCAACTAACCAGCTAGTCAAGCAACCAGCTAGTCATCTAGTCAAGCACTGTCAGTGGCCGATACATCATTGGGAGTCTCAGTCGTCTTTGCATGTGTTTCTCAGCTGCACCTATATACAGCATACAAACCAGGGGGGGCACGGCTGGCTGTGGAGGGAGAGGCGAATGAGATGCCGCTGCAGGTGGGTCGTTGGGCAACTAACCAGCTAGTCAAGCAACCAGCTAGTCATTTAGTCAAGCAACTGTCAGTGGCCGATACATAAATGGGAGGTCCAGTCTTGTTTGCATGTGTTTCTCAGCTGCACCCATACACAGCATACAACCCCCCGGGGGGGGGGGGGGGCATGGCTGGCTGTGGAGGGAGAGGCGAATGAGATCCCGCTGCAGGTGGGTCGTTGGGCAACTAACCAGCTAGTCAAGCAACCAGCTAGTCATTTAGTCAAGCAACTGTCAGTGGCCGATACATAAATGGGAGGTCCAGTCTTGTTTGCATGTGTTTCTCAGCTGCACCCATATACAGCATACAACCCGGGGAGGGGGGGGGGGCATGGCTGGTTGTGGAGGGAGAGGCGAATGAGATGCCGTAAGTGACCACTGGTGTTTGCTTGACCACCTGACCAGGTGGCTAGTTGATCGCCTCAAACACGCGTTGGGGCAAGCAACCAGCCACCTGGTCAGGTGGTCAGGCAAACACCAGTGGTCACTAACTAACTGGGAGTCTCTGTCTCGTTTGCATGTGTACGTCGATGCTCGGCACACATATCGATATGAAACCTCGGGAACGTAGAGCGTGGTGTGAAGGCGTTTGCGCTCGACACCGACGTTGTTAGGGGTGTTATGATGACAGTGACTGTGCATGTATTCTGCTGTGCTCTGCAGGGCAGCGTGGTCCAGCGGCTGCAGCGCTTTGCCACCTACAGCCACCTGAAGCAGGTTGTGCTACGCATGATCACGGAGGAGATGCGATCACGCGGCAAGGCACCAAGCTTTGGGGCGGCACTGCAGGTGTGTGCGGTGGGAAACAGTAAGATTGAGTCGGACTTGTGGCGTATTGGAATGTAGGGGGTGAAGGGGGGGCTGAGGATCAAGTTAGAGTGAGGGGGTGGGGTGAGGTTTGGGACAAATAGAGTCGCAACCGCAGGGTGATTGGGTGGGGGGAGGTTATGCGATTGCACGGCAATGCATCCAGTGCTGCAGGTGCAGTGGCAACGAGGTTTGCAAACTGCAGATCCCCTGCAGCTGTGGCTGCTGCGCGCAACACTGTCACAACACCTGCTCTCCCCTGCCGCTGTCCTGTATCTGTCCCGTATCTGCAGGACCTGTTTGCTGCATACGACAAGGACAAGAGTGGCACCATCAGCTTTGAGGAGCTGCATGCAAACATTCTCATGACACCTGCTCACCTTGTGTGGCTGCTGTCCTGTATCTGTAGGACCTATTTGCTGCATACGACAAGGACAAGAGTGGCACCATCAGCTTTGAGGAGCTGACAGAGGGACTCAGGGGCCAGGGGTATGTGGTCAACGAGAGCGAGGTGAGGGGCGGCACAGTGCGGCGACTCGTGCAAGGCGTAAGCACAGGTGTTGCCTAGTGCAGCATGCCACTGTATCACACTTATGGCCTGGTAGTTACCATAAAACTGCATGCTCACAGCACCAGCTCAGGGGCCGGGATAGTTGGTCAACGAGAGCAAATTGAGGGGCGGCACAGCGGCCACTCGCGCAAGGCTGCGGTTGTTGCAGGGGGGGGGAGTGTCAGCATCAGCAATGCAGTAACTGCTGTGTTGCCAGTGTGTAAAAGCCCCGGTCGGCAGCACAGGTGTTGCCTAGCACAGCACGCATTGAATCTCCTTGTTGCCTTGGCATTTGCACGCTTACAGCACCAGCTGCAGGGCCAGGGTTGCGTGGTCAACGAGGACGGGGTAGGCCGGCAGCGAAGAGCCAGGCGTGTAAGCACCACCTACCTGCAGCCTTCCATTTCAGTCTACTAGCACCACCTACCTGCAGCCTTCCATTTCAGTCTACTGGCCCCATGCCTTGTCAACTCATGTACAGCAAGCCTCCAGCTTCCAACACACAATGTGCATTCAGAAGTTCAGCTGCCAAACTCATGTGTGGGTGGCGTGGCTTGCAATGCGTTTTGTTTGTTCTCGACAGCAAACACACAATGCGCATTGCAAGCCAGGCGATCCACACGGGAGGGTGGCAGCTGATCTTGTGCCAGCACCGTGTGAGAAAGTTAAGCTCGCCGTCGCTCTGCGCCCGGCTGGTCGGCTTGCATGAAGTGATTTAAGGCGAACTGCAGCGATACACCGCGAGGGCAATCTAGCAGAACTGGTCCTTGAACCCTACTGAGCCCCAGCATCGATCCTCAACCAGGGAACCAGAACAGGGGACCAGAACAACATCAAACCCCAAGAGGCCCAGGATTGCCCTGGCTGGAATCGTCTGTGCAGAGGAGAGAGAGAGAGAGATGACGCGGAGTGCCAGGCATAGGCGTTGTTCAAGGGGGAGAACGTGTGTGACTGCGCCGTAGTCGCCACGTCCCCACCATGCCCCCAGGTGCAAGAGACACCCTAGGGGTCATGAACCGTCTGTGCAACTAATTGCCTTGTTGCCTGCTACATTGCAGGTGCGTCAGCTGATGGAGAAGATGGACATGGACCATGATGGCAACGTGGGAGGCGATGAGTTCCTGGCCACACTCATCGACTGGGGACAGGTGCGCTTGTTTTTTTGACTGGGGACAGTTGCGCTCGCGCGCTGGTGACATGCAGGGTGCATGTGTGAGACGGTGTGTGTGATGTGTTGCGTCTGTGTGCTTGTTGTGACTGGGGACAGGAGCGCTTATGTCTGGCAATTGTAGGGTGCATGCGTGAGATGTTTTGTAGTGCATGTGCGCGCGCGTTCGTGACAGCATGTGTGTCTGCAGATGCGTCAGGACTAGGGACAGGTGCTTCTCGGGTGAGCACATGCATGATCACATGCATGGTGTGCTTTCTTGGATGTGGTCTGGGGCAGGTGTGCTTGCAGCATGTGCTGACAGGTGTGTCACATCCTGCCTGCCATGCCTGCGAAGCAAGCTCAGCAACCTTGTGCTTGCATTCGGCCTGTGGACACACTACTGCAGGTCATGCAGGAGCAGGAGTGGCAGAGCTATGTGGACCAGGCCTTCAACCGCATGGACCTCGACGGTGATGGCTACATAGACCTGGACGAGCTGCTGACCGAGCTGCCACCCTCATACTTCCAGGTATGTTTCCGTACAGTACAGTGCATGTGTCCGTACAGTACAGTGCATGTGCAGAGCAGGACAGGACAGATGTTTCCGTACCGTACAGTACAGGGCATGTGCAGAACAGGACAGGACAGATGTTTCCGTACCGTACAGTACAGGGCATGTGCAGAACAGGACAGGACAGATGTTTCCGTACCGTACAGTACAGGGCATGTGCAGAACAGGACAGGACAGGACAGGACAGGACAGGACAGGACAGCAGGGGGATCAGGGACTTGATGCCATCCACTGCGCTAGCCAGCCAGCCTAGTGCTCGCGTGGGTGCCGGAGGTCTCTGCCACGACGCGTTGCTGAGGGCGTTGCGGGGGTTTCAGTGACAGCAGTGCCCCAAGAAATGGCGGAGTGTCTTTATGGTCTTTATGGTCAAAGGGGGTTAGTGGTAGGTTGGACTGCGGCTGCATACGCTGCCGCTGTGCTGTGTCACCCCCTCCTTTGTCAGCCCTGCGCAAGTGAACACCCCCCGTGTGCCGCTGCTGCTTTGCAGGACGCTGGCAATGAGGACGAGCGCATTGCTGAGGCGAAGCGCATGCTGCGCGAGGCCGACGAAAATGGCGACGGCCGCATCAGCAAGCAGGTGTGTTGATACATGTTGACACATGCACGTCATACTTGGAGGACACATAGGGTGTTGGTGTGTACATAGTGGAGTAGACGTGTGCTGTTGCATGCATCTTAGACAAGGGTTGGTTGACAGCAGTGTTGGTTGGCTGACATTGAAGTGCTCAGGACACGTGGAGTGTGCTGGACAAAAGGGAATGCACACAGCATGTCTGCCGGTGTTCGGTCATACTCCCTTGCGCGCAGAAACCACGTGGCTTGTCACTGCCACCAAGGTCCTTCCTCTATTGCTCCACCTCACTCCTGACAATTTGTATCTGCCGCCACCGCTGCTGTTGCTGCTTCTGCTGCGTGCCGCAGGAGTTCTACAACCTGCTGCGCGACAACGTGGCCCCAGACTCCCTGTCGATGTACGATGACAGGCTGGCACACAACATCGCGCGCGCAGCCATCGCTGCGTGAGCGGCAGCGTGGGAGGCAGCGTGCGGCAGCAGTGCAGTTACTCACGCACCCGGTCAGGGATGTTGCTGCTGGCGCGCTTGTCAGGGAAAAGCTGTGGCAGCAAGGCGCGAGCTAGGCCAATTTGAAGGCACGCTGGGGTAGCAGGGGCATTGATTCAAAAGAGCCAACCTTGGTTACAGCAGCAGCATGGCCCAGCAGCAGCTGTGCTTCGTGCCAGCATTGGTGGCGTCACAGCTTGGCTGGGTGCTGCTCTGACAGTGCCACACTGTCTAGTGGCAGTGGGGTAGTGGCGCCAGGGGGTGGTGCCTTTAGGGTCTGCTTTCTCTATCGTGTGTGCTGCTGTGGGGAGGGGCCATGTGACTTGGGTAGCTGGGTGCAGTCTGCTGCCAGCGCAGCAGACCAGCAGTGAGGTGCCCCAGCATGCGTATGTTGGGTTTGCTGGGTGCGTACACACAAGGCTTTCGTGAGGTTCCCTGTGTGCTTGCCGGGATGCTATCGTCCGGCATTGATTTGTCGCGTGTGCGTGCAGAGGTGGGGCTGCAGGGTGCGATTGGCAGCTTGCCAGGCAGCCCTGTAGACTCTCGTCTTTGGATTGACACCAGCAACCGTGTGCAGACAGCCATTGCTGCTGCGCCTGGCGCGCATTGTACTTGCTATGACACGCAGCTGCAAAATGGCAGTCCCGTTCAAGGTGTGGAGGTGTTAGGCTGAGATGCAGTTGCGGTATGTGCAGGGGTGGCGTACACAGGGATGTGGGGGCCTGTCAACATGGCCGTGGCACTTACTGGTGGCACAAATGTGAGGAAGCTGTGTGTTTTAATCTGGCCAGGTGTGTGTAGCACTCTTGTGGTGCTGTGGGCTGCAGGGCGGAGGCTGCAGGGCGGAGGCTGCCGGCAGAAGGCACGGGCACACTGCATGGGTGATTGCAATAGTCAGCTTGTGTACGGTTGAGTGCCTGTGTGATGCTGCTACATGCCGCCTGTGTAGCTATCTATCTAGGTCGTACAGGCAGTGTGAGCAGCTGCGGGGCAATATTGCCAAAGCAGCTCATCACACATGCTTATTGATTGGTAATGTTTGAATTGAAGGGCTTGTGGTTAGGCCGCCTTTATGGCTGGGGGCTGGGTCACTCCCAGCGCAGCTTTGCTGCAGGCAGCGGCCTCGCAGACAGTGGTTTGGTGTTGTTTGCTGGTGTCATGTGCAGCACTGGGAAGGAGAGCTAGGTCTATGCATGTGTGTGTATGGTTGCAGGTGTTGGTGTGCATATTGCATGCATGTACGTACACCTGGCATGTCTGCACTACAGGCGTACAGTACTCAGTATGTACTCAATACTCAATATCCAAGTTGCCTTGTTTGGCTGGTCTGCTGTGCGTATGCACCCCGTTTGGTAGTTTGCTGCAAACCTAATTGTTTGACACGCTTGCCAAGCACGCTTGCCAAGCACGCTTGCCATCGGATGGTTTGATGATATGGCCAGTCACCCAGGTGTGGCTGTCATGGCTGCTGTGGCTGCCAAGCCGCTTGGTGTTGCTGGTGCTGCCTTTGCATGCCTTGCAAGGCCCCTGCACGATTGCTGGGCGCAGCATGACACTAGTTGGGTCATGTTTTGGGCCCTGCATTTGGATGAGCGAGCAGGGTTGTGTGTGGCAGGATTATGTGTTTGCGTGTGGCTTTGTATGGTGGCAGGTGCATGCGCGTACACAGCATGGCATGGTTCTTTTCCCCACATCATTTGTGTTCTGTGACCAATGCTGATTATGCTTTGTCTTTGTTGATGTACTATGCGCTGTAACTCACAAACAGGTTTCACATAACCAAGAGGCTGTCGCCATTATGGGGGCAAGGCGCGGGGGGGGGGGGGCTACTGTTGTGCAGTCGCACACGCTTCCCGTGTCCTTTGCCTTTTGCGTTGATTGGTGCACCGCCGAGCCCAGGTTGCTCAACAGGCAGCAGTGAGCAGACACTTGACCACCTCCAGCTAGAGCTGACATGTAGATGTGAGAGCAACTATGGCAATGCCCAGATGTGCATGTGTCGTTGAACCCAGGCTCCAGCTTTGGAGGAAGGCCTTTGGTCCCCAGACAAGTGTGAGCTCACACATGTGCAAAGGAGAGTGCATTCCAGTGTTCTTCCCTAGACGCCTTCAGCCTTTGCTTTGTCAACTGCTCTTGGGATCGGGTGCATGAACGTCAATGTCAAATTCAATTTGATGCAATCCACTGGCACACTGGTGTTGGCATGTCCCCGAGGTACCCTGTGCTCCGGAGCACAGTGGATCCACTGATCGGCTGTTGCTGCGCAGCAGGGATGTCCTAAACATGCGTGTTGCTAATTGCAAACCAATCGTCAGAGGCATACATCTTTTTCGCCAAGCCAAGCCCTCTCTCAAGCGCTCACGCATGTTTCCGTACTGCTAGCAGCCTGCTACAGCCACCTAAACAACTCAGCCGGGAGAACAAAACTGGAAGCGTGCAGTTATGGCTGAAATGGTTTCACTGTAAGTATTTCATTCGTCCAACGTATCGTCTGTCGGCACAAAATAAATTCTTGCAGCACAGCATCAAGAAATTGGACAGCTCTGCAAGCTGAAGGAGCCTGCTTGAACAACAACAGCTGTAAGTGAGTCACACGCTTCAAGCTTCTCTTTAGTTTACTCAACACGGCACCGTGCAGAGACTGCTGCCTGAGCTCTTACAACATGGTGCACCTGTTCCAGCTACAGCAACGACCCTTGCTTCTGTGCTTCTCTTCTGCAGCTCCAATAGCATGTCACCAGTGGCATAATCCCGAAGAACGGTACAGAGACAGCCATGAACGTCTACATGCTGCTGTTGCTGCTGCTGGGACCAGCAGCAGCCACATGGTACGAGCCCCAATCTGATGCTTACCCCAGCCAAGATGCCACTCAGTTTGGAGACCAGAACGTAAGCAATTGAAAGAACTGTTGCGGTCTGTGGCATAGGTGCAGCACCCACTACTGGCATGCATCATGCTGCAGCAGCACACTGTGACATGCTCAGCCAATGGTCAGCGGTGTGTAGCAATGACGGCAGTCATACAACACTGTATGTGTCCGGCAGAGGGTGCCATGCATGGGCATATGGCCATATACATAGGCACGTCAGCCCTCAGTGACGTTGCCACTCGCTATGAAGTGCCTGTCAGGCAGCATATGCTGCTGAAAGCAACGTCACTACATTGGATGAGTGGAGACCCAGCCAATTTGCCGGGCTGCTGTTTGAACATTGCTGTCCTGCAGTCTGCGTGCCCTGATGAGCTTGTGCGGTGCTGGGACCAAACACTAGGGCGATACGACTGCAAGGTGATCCCGGCCCTGGCAGGCAGTCCTCCCCTTCAAACATTTCTGGTTTCATTCCTCAGCACAACATGAACACTTTGATATCGGATACCGGCGGCCACACTGCGGCACAGTGATGGAGCCCTCTATACGCTGTCACGGTTTTGAATGCAGGACCTGCAAGGAGACAGCGACAACTGCGGGGTTTGTGGCAACTGCTGCATCAAGCCTCACTTTGTGTGTTCTGGCGGGCAGTGCGTGTGTCGCCCAGGGCTTACTGCATGTGGGGGGTTCTGCAAGGTAGGTCACGGAAGCGTTTTGTATGGCCCATACGGTAGGACAGGTGTGATGGAATGACAATGGACAGCATCAGAAATAATGATTTGGGTGCCGGCGTAGGCATTGTCCGGGCGTTGCATCACTGTGACATGATAACATCACTGTGACATGATAATGCCATGCTGCATTCAGGATCTGAAGACCAACAGGGAGCACTGTGGCAGCTGCAGTACCAGATGCCCCCCAGGCATTGGTTGCCACGATGGGCGCTGCGTTGGCTGGTGCCCGAACGGACAGCTCAAGTGTGACGGACGATGTGTGGTGAGCATGCATGAGGGACTCCCACGCAGGTGCAGCAGTCACTGCTGTTGGCGTTCATGACCCAATTCCCCTTTGTTGCCACATGACACTGATTGTTGAAACACAATGGGAGTGCGTCGGACCGGCTGACAAGGCGTGAACCTGCAACACCCCCACTCACCCACATGCCGGCCGTCTGCCTGACTGCCCACCTGTACTGTACTGTACTGTAAACCAGGACCCCCTCTGGGACTCTGCCAACTGTGGAGCCTGTCGCACCAAGTGCCCCCACGGCCAGCTGTGTGGCCTTGGCCTGTGTCACGAAGTGCAGACCCCGCCTTGTGAGCATCAGACAGACCAAGCGGGATGTGTGGCGCATGTGGGACCCTGGCACAAGCCTTGCTGCTGGAATGAGCACATGGAGAAGTGTGTAGACTCCGCCAAAGATAACCAGAATTGTGGACAGTGAGTGCCGTGTTTGGGGGAGAGGCTTTTCTGACACAGCGCATGGCGTTGCTGTGCCTGGTTGACTGCAGCCATTGCTGTTTGGGCCGTTGTTGACAGTGTTTGGTTGCTTTCTAGGGTGGGGCCACCGTGGAAGCAGGCAGCGTGATCGCACAGTGACTGCACATTCCGTGCACTAAGCAGCATGCTGGATGGACGTGTACACATGTGTGCATGTCCAGTTGCAGCAACCAACTAGTATCGTCACCTGCACAGCGTGCGCAATGTGCTTGTGTGGATTTGACTTGAGACACACGGTGTGCGTTGTGGCTGCTGCAGGTGTGGCAAGGTCTGCCCTGGTGATACTGTCTGCCGGATGGGAGTTTGCAAGCCCACAAACGAACCAACTTCCTCGTCAACTCTTGCCAGCCCAAGCCCCTCACCTGAACCCCCTGCCAGCCCCTCCCCCACACCGGCCAGCCCCTCCCCCACACCGGCCAGCCCCTCCCCCACACCGGCCAGCCCCTCACCCACACCGGCCAGCCCCTCCCCCACACCGGCCAGCCCCTCCCCCACACCGGCCAGCCCCTCACCCACACCGGCCAGCCCCTCACCCACACCGGCCAGCCCCTCACCCACACCGGCCAGCCCCTCCCCCACACCGGCCAGCCCCTCCCCCACACCGGCCAGCCCCTCACCCACACGGCCAGCCCTTCGCCCACACCGGCCAGCCCGTCACCCACACCTGACCACCCCAGCCCCTCACCCACGCCAGAACACCCAAGCCCCTCACCCACACCTGACCATCCGAGTCCCTCACCCACACCTGCCAGCCCCAGCCCCTCACCCACACCTGCCAGCCCCAGCCCGTCACCCACGCCTGCCAGCCCCAGCCGTCACCCACGCTGACCACCCAAGCCCTCACCCACGCCTCACAGCCCGTCACCCACGCCTCACAGCCCTCACCCACACCTGGCCATCCAAGCCCTCCCCAACATCTGACCACCCAAGCCCCTCACCCACGCCTCACAGCCCCTCACCCACAACTGGCCACCCAAGCCCCTCACCAACACCTGACCACCCAAGCCCCTCACCCACGCCTCACAGCCCCTCACCAACGCCTCACAGCCCCAGCCCGTCACCCTCGCCTCAGACTGGGGGCTCAGGGGAGACTGCAAGTGGATGGTGAGTGCCAAAGTGACATCGATGATATCATAGTGACCCGGTATCAGGGCCTGCAAACCACAACCGTTGAACTCAACTGTCTGCTGATGGCACTGTTCGCTTTCGGCAAGTCACTGATTGCCGCAATCAGTGATGGCATCATCAGGAGCGCTGGCATGAGCTCTTGAGCTTCATAGCTACAGGTGTAACTTGATTTGATTTGATTTGTTGGCTTCATGCCGCTTGAACTGGCAGATGTTGTTGCTGTTTTACGGTTGTATCGCGGCCGCCATTCAGCTAATAATGTTGCAGCTGGCCAGGGTAAAACCCCAACACATGCTGGATGTAACCCACATGCGCCCACTCACAAGGCTTGCCAGGCCAAGTTGCCATGTATTCAACACAATTGTTAGAATAGGTTGTAGGCTGTTGCTGCTCTTGGAAGCCAACCATTCATGTTTTGGTTTGCTCCGCTGCATGCCGTTATCACGCAACTGTAGGATTGCAAGGTCCACCAGCTGCAGTGCACAGGGCGTGCCATTCGGTGTCAAGCCGGGTGGCCAGCACTGCAGCACAACTGGCGGCCTGTGCCCTTCAGAGGACTTGAGCCAATACACGACGCCTCCGCGCCTTGCTGCTGCACCTGTGAAGACTTCTCCAGAGGCCACAACTGGTTCTGGCAGTGCGCCCTACCTCGCAGCACCACCGGCACGTACACGTTTGAGATGATTGCGGGGCAGTTCTACTACATGGGCACTTGTGAGGTTGCGGTCACAACAGCAGCAGTGACGGTGCAAAACTGCCGCATCGCGCCCGGGGTGGACCGCAGACAAGGCTCACATCTACTTGGCGAGGAGCCACATGACGCATGTGCACCTGGAGGCTATGGGTATGAGCAGTCGTTCACGGCAACAAGTGGCGCCCTGCCTGCATCTGTCACGAGGTCCATGACAAGGACGGCTTCTGACAAGCCCATTTACGTCATGCTGCACATGGATACACAGAGGTAAACGCAATAAGCTCACGGTGTGCATCGGTGGTTGCCACACCTGCACTGGAATCAGCAGAGCCTGTCGCTGCAGTTGCCAGCCTGTTGGATGCATTCGTACATGTGTCGATATGGTGTCGAATTAGTCATTGTTGGCGCTTACGCTTGCGCTGGCCTCTGCAATGATCGGTCGCCATGTGCCATGCATATTTATGTGCGTGGGCTGCCACGCTTCAACTACTGCATGTTGGCAAGGGAGGTTCGAAGGCCCCTCACGTTGATAATGACGGCTCATCTGTCTCCTGTTGTGAAAGTGAAAGCAATTGTTGTGGCGTTGGATGTGCCTCTGTTCTGGCACGGGCAGTCACTGACCACGTTGGTGGCACCAACGTGGTGGGGAAGTGATCAACATCACCATGCTGAAGCTGAGGTGCTGCCAAGTTGGGCTAAGAAGTGGGTTTGCAGCGTTTGCTGAATGCACATCAGTCATCGTCGGCACCTTGGCTAAGGGCCTTGCGTGTCGTCCGTGCATGATTGTTGAATCTTACATTTGGCTTGCAAGTTTTTTGTAATGTTGATGTTTCGTTTTCGTTTTCGTTTCGTTTTCGTTTCGTTTCGTTCTCGTGTCTCGTCTACAGCACTTGAACTGTGAACCGAACTGGCAGCGACAGCTTGGCTAGCATTTAGCCTAGAACAGTTTAGTATAGTTATTAAAGGGTTAGCGTGGGCTCTGGGCAGCTGGGCGGGTCTGGCTGACCTACAAGCCTCGTAACGGCCATCATCAATGATGGTGCCACGTAGTCCGACAAAGCAGCCCGGTGAGGGCTCGGCGGCACAGCCACGGGGCAGCACAGCTCCAAAGGGCCTCAAAAACGGCGACAGCAGCAGGCATGGTGCAGAGGGAGCGAACGCAGGGACCCACCCTGCAGCTGCAGCAGTTCACCCTGTGACCACACGGGCCCGGGCTGCCAAAGCCAGCCAATCTGCGGCTGGTGCGGGCGCTCAGCAGACATCTGACGTCCAGCTGCAGCGCTCTCAGGACCAGGGCAGGGCAGGACAGCAGCAGCAGCAGCAGCAAACCCTGCCAGGACAGCGGCCCCCAGGCTCAGCCAGCAGTACTGGGTCCCAGGCCAGGGCTGCCGCTGGCAAGGCCGCCAGGATGGCAGTTCTGATGAACCCTCTCGAGCAGCAGCAGCAGCAGCAGCGACAGGGGCAGCCGGGGCGGATCTAAGTCGCACCAGCAGCAATCACACACTGCCCGCACGCAGCAGCAGGATCAGCAGCAACCACAGCTCCACCGCAGCAGTCACGCAGCAGCAGCAGCAGCAGCAGCAGCAGCAGCAGCCTCAACCAAGCAACGCAGCCCAGCAGCAGCAGGAGCAGCAGGAGGTGCCGCCGGAGCAGCAGCAGCAAGAGGAAGGGTCCCCTCCCACAGACCCTACGCAGCCTCTACTCCCCTTGGACAGCTCCGCCTCCCCGGCTCAGCTATTGCAGCAGCTGCAGGAGCGATTCAAGGCTTTGGAGCAGCTTGGCCGCCAGGTGCAGGAGGGTCCCCAGGGTCAGGACCCTACAGTGCAGCAGTATCTGCAGGAGACGTCAGCTGTCAGCTTGCTGATGAGCGGCCTTATCCAGCGCAACATTACGATGTGTGCGATAGTGACAGGGGACACCCTGGCTCTTCAGGAAGACACTAGGGGTCTGCAGCAGCGACTGCAGCGGCTTGAGCGGGCGGTAGCGCAGCGAAGCAGTGGGGGCAGCACGCCCGCTGATGCAGCCGCGGTGGCTGGGCTTGTCACCCAGGTGGAGCAGCTGGGTGCCACAACAGAGCAGCTGGGGGTGGCAGTGCGCGGGGTGCGTAACGACGCCAAGACAGCCCTGGGTTACCTGCAGAAGGCCGGCCTCCACAGCGGCGACTCTGCCCAGCAGCTGCAGGACGCCGCAGACAAGGGTGCGCAGGCCTTTATGCAGCAGGCGCAACTCAAGCGGGATGTGAAAGCCCTGCAGCGCACCATCAAGGAGCTTCAGGAGGACCAGCAGCGGCTGCGTACTCAGCAAGCTGCCCAGGGTGCTGTCGGCGCTTGGGCGCCAGCTGGCTGGCACCCCGACCGGGTGGGTGAGGCCCTTGCTGCTGCTGGCACCATCAGCAAGGGCAGCATCCTGTCTGTGGCAGTTGTCTATGCTCCGAAGGGTCCGGGCGGCAGCTCAGGCGGGGCGGGCTCCGGGGCAGGGGTTGGCAGCAGCGGCGGCAGGGCACAACACAGTGCAGCTGGCGAGCAGCACAGGGGGAGCGGGGCAGCAGCAGCAGCGGCTGGAGGTGGTAGGCCAGGGGACCAGCCCCCTGGTGGGGCCTCTGGCCGGCGGCCCATGGCTCTGTACAAGATCCTGCTGAGGAGCAAGGAGCTTGAGTTCACAGTGCTGGGTGGCCGCACCCGCACGAGCCTCGCCTACCAGCGCCAGCCGGTGTATGTGGAGAAGCTGCTCAATGAGGAGGAGAAAGCACAGCGGCGGGCCATGACGCCCACAGCCAAGGATTTGAAGGCCCGGGGTGTCAGGGTGCGCTGGTCAGGGGCTGTTCTGGAAAAGGAGGTGCGGGCCCTAGCGGGCGCTCGTACTGGGAGCGGGTGCAGCTGGCACGGGAGCCCCGCTCCCCTAGGGGCGCAGGGCAGCAGCGCAGCAGCAGCAGCAGCGGCGGGGGATGAGTTTGCGGGCCTGGATGCAGACGCGTATTGACCAGCCCTGATGCACAGGCCACTGATATCCAGCTTCTAGTGCAGAATGTGGGGGGTATGGCAGCAGCTAGAATTCCTAGTGCGGTGGAGCAGCACCTTGACTGTGATGTGTACGGGTTTGTTGAGACTATGTTGACGAGTGACACGGTGGGTGATGTAGAGGGCCTCTTGCCTGGGTATGATGTCTATCACTGTGTTAGGCCACGGCCTGCCCGTGGCAGGCCCCATGGGGGCGTGACAGTGTATGTCAGAAGGGATTCCCCTATCAGTCTGGGGGCTGGGCTTCGTGTTGCGAGTGACCCTGCAGCGGGGATCGTGTGGTTGGTGGTGCCGGCGTTCCGGTTCACAGTCGCAGTGTGTTACTTCAGCCCCCCGGTTCAGCGGTGTATGCTTCAGGGGTGGTTGACCCTGACCCCTTGGCTGCTTTGTTTGCTGGGTTGCGTGAGGCTGAGGCCAGGGGGGACAAGCATCTGGTGCTGGGTGATCTAAATGTCCGCCTGGGCACCCTCAGTTGTGACGTCCCGAGCAATATGGCAGTACCCCCCGGCCTCAGTGACCCCTCTGTGTTGCCCACAATACATCACCTGCGCTGTGTCCCTCCTCAAAGGAGCTCTATGGACCTGTCGGTACCCAACCGGTCGCGAGCGGTGGAGTTCCTTGGGGGTTTGTTTGCTGTGTCTTCTGTTGTGCTCAATGGTAGGGCGCCGGGGGATCAGGATGGTGAGTTCACTTGTGTATCTAACCCACTGTCTGCTGGTTCTGTTGGCGCTAGTGTGGTAGACTTGGCGTGCGCTTCCACCTCCCTGTATGGCTTGGTGGAGTCTTTTCGGGTGCTGCCGTTCAAGCCGTCTGCCTCCAAAGATCACTGTGGCCTGTATGTGTCAATCACTGATTTGCCAAGGCGTTGTTATGAGGTTCCGCGCAGGGGGAGGAGGGGCCGGGTGTATCGTCCGACTCCTGGCTCAGGGTACACTGGTGCTCTCTTGCGGCGCGAGGGCTTTTTTCATACCATGCTGCAAGCTTGGCAGTCTGGTGATGTCCCTGTTGAGGATGCTCTCCAGCAATTTACAGAACAGCTTATGTTGTGTGCTGGGGGGGACAGGACGTCCAAGACCGGGGCGTGCAGCCTACGGGAAGGGACCAGCCCTGGTATGATGCAGAGTGTCGGCGCCTGTCGCGGGAGTTGGATGTGGCATGGGGTGCATGGCACGAGAGCCGAGGGATGGTCTATGGGGCTCACAATGGCTGCCGGCTGCACGGCAGGCCCTTGAGGCTGCGCGCCGTGAGTACAAGCGCTGCTGTAAGCGCAAAAAGAGGGAGCATGAGATGCGGGTCCAGGTTGATATGTTGGAAACATATTTTGGCCACACCCAGAAGGATTACTGGAGGGCCTTTTTTGGTGGACAGCCCCCGCAAACACCGCTGACAGATGTGGCAGCTTGGACAGGGTACTTTCGGGATCTTCTGGGGAGGGTACCTGAGCCTCAGTCCTTGGGCGCAGAGGAGGTGGCTCTCAAACACCAGTTGTATGCGGCAGCCCCTAGGGGTGCCCCAGCTGCCATGGCTGCGCTCAATGAGCCTGTCTCATATGCTGAGGTACAACAGTGTATGGCTCTGCCGACAGGCAAAGCCCCTGATTCACAGGGTCTGACGGGTGAGCTGTTGAGGCTGGCATGTGCTCCTGTCCGAGAGGGTGGCTCTGGGGGCGACGCAGCGCCTGCTTCCCCTGTTGTGGTCGAGTGTGCGCAGTGGTTGTTGCAGGCCATGCTCTCATGTGCATGTGTACCAGAGGTTATGCGCACCAGCAAGTTGGTTCCGGTGCCGAAGTCCCTTAGCCCTGCTGCCTTGGCGGTAAGGGACCAGTACAGAGGGATTTCTGTGTCGCATGTATTCTCTCGCCTGTTGGAGCGTCTCATGAATCAGCGTTTTGAGCGGCTGGCATCCCTGCTCTCTCTTCGTGCCCCTACTCAGTGTGGTTTCAGGCCTGGGTATGGTACACTTGATGCACTCTTCACGCTCAACCACCTCATCAGTGTGGCCCGGCATCAGCGGCGGCGTTTGTATGTGGTGTTTGTTGATTTTAAGAAGGCTTTTGATACGGTGAGGCGAGACCTCTTGCTTGAGCGGTGTCGCGAATTGGGAGTGCATGGTCCCTTCATGGACATGCTGATCTCCATGTATGACCGTGTTTGCTGTCAGGTGGCCGTTAATGGTGAGCTGGGTGAGGTTTTCACCACAGCCTCTGGCACCAAGCAGGGTAGCGAGCTTAGCCCTCTCTTGTTTGGCTTGTTCATAGAGCTCTTGCATTACATGTTCAGGCATAAGCTGCCAGGGGCAGGGCCGGTGCTTAGTGGGCTGCATGTGCCAGATGTCATGTATGCTGATGACGTTGGTCTCCTGAGCTTTGAGCAGGGCGAATTGCAGGAGCTTGTTGATGTGTTGAGTGTGTTCTGCCACCTGTTTGGGATGGAGGTGAATCTTGCCCGCACAAGACTTGTGCCGTTTGTTTCCGCCAGCGGGGCATGAAGGTGCCGGCAGGGTTCCGTCTTGTGTATCGAGGGCGCGAGATTGCGCGGCAAAGTGAGTAGTTTGTGTGGTGGCGTCGTGGCATGAGACCCGTGGGCTTCTGGCGCCTCTGATGCTCTGGCGGTGTCTGGCAGCAAGGCAATGCATGCCATGCTGACCCGTTGTCGCCGCTCCTGTTTGACTCAGTTTGACATCAAGTGCAGAATGTTCGATATACTTGTTGAGCCAGTCCTTTCGTATGCATCTCACATATGGGGACCGCGATATTTGCTAAGCGCCTGCAGAACACGCCTTACGATACCCAGGCCGAGAAGGTACACACATCGTTCTTGCGCATCACGACTGGGTCTATCAAAGGCATTGCCACTGATGTCGTGTACAGGGACATGCATCGTCGACCCATTATGTATCACTGGGTGGTGCTGGCTGCGCGATGGTGGACAAAGTTGTCTGATGCTCGTGACGATCAGCCGAGATCCCTGGCGGGGTGTGTGTGGCGTGAGAGATGTAGCGCTTGCACTTGCAGGTTGTCGGAGTGGGAGTGTTGGTCCTCTTGTTTCCTGCAAACTATGTGCTCGTTGCAGTTGCTTGCTGTGACTGGCGGCAGCAGTCGCTTGACTGGGTGATGCAACAGAGGTGGGAGGAGTCTGCAGTGCAGGCCGCGCTGGCTGCCCTATTCAGGGCCCGGTGGCGAGGTCTCACCCAAGGTGACCCGCGTTCCGCCCCTTCTATCGGCATTCACAAGCTTACACATCATGCATGGGTCTACCCGCTAGATGGCTTCAATCCCTTCTCAAGGA
>VIIQ02000770.1:0-90408 GCA_007449985.2 Desmodesmus armatus
GGCCTTGCGTGTCGTCCGTGCATGATTTGTTGAATCTTACATTTGTCTTGCAAGTTTTTGTAAGTTATGTTTCGTTTTTGGTTTCGTTCGTTTTCGTTTCGTTTCGTTCTCGTGTCTCGTCTACAGCACTTGAACTGTGAACCGAACTGGCAGCGACAGCTTGGCTAGCATTTAGCCTAGAACAGTTTAGTAAGTTATTAAAGGGCTTAGCGTGGGCTCTGGGCAGCTGGGGGTCTGGCTGACCTACAAGCCTCGTAACGGCCATCATCAATGATGGTGCCACGTAGTCCGACAAAGCAGCCCGGTGAGGGCTCGGCGGCACAGCCACGGGGCAGCACAGCTCCAAGGGCCTCAAAAACGGCGACAGCAGCAGGCATGGTGCAGAGGGAGCGAACGCAGGGACCCACCCTGCAGCTGCAGCAGTTCACCCTGTGACCACACGGGCCCGGGCTGCCAAAGCCAGCCAATCTGCGGCTGGTGCGGGCGCTCAGCAGACATCTGACGTCCAGCTGCAGCGCTCTCAGGACCAGGGCAGGGCAGGACAGCAGCAGCAGCAGCAGCAAACCCTGCCAGGACAGCGGCCCCCAGGCTCAGCCAGCAGTACTGGGTCCCAGGCCAGGGCTGCCGCTGGCAAGGCCGCCAGGATGGCAGTTCTGATGAACCCTCTCGAGCAGCAGCAGCAGCAGCAGCGACAGGGGCAGCCTCGGGGCGGATCTAAGTCGCACCAGCAGCAATCACACACTGCCCGCACGCAGCAGCAGGATCAGCAGCAACCACAGCTCCCACCGCAGCAGTCACAGCAGCAGCAGCAGCAGCAGCAGCAGCAGCAGCAGCCTCAACCAAGCAACGCAGCCCAGCAGCAGCAGGAGCAGCAGGAGGTGCCGCCGGAGCAGCAGCAGCAAGAGGAAGGGTCCCCTCCCACAGACCCTACGCAGCCTCTACTCCCCTTGGACAGCTCCGCCTCCCCGGCTCAGCTATTGCAGCAGCTGCAGGAGCGATTCAAGGCTTTGGAGCAGCTTGGCCGCCAGGTGCAGGAGGGTCCCCAGGGTCAGGACCCTACAGTGCAGCAGTATCTGCAGGAGACGTCAGCTGTCAGCTTGCTGATGAGCGGCCTTATCCAGCGCAACATTACGATGTGTGCGATAGTGACAGGGGACACCCTGGCTCTTCAGGAAGACACTAGGGGTCTGCAGCAGCGACTGCAGCGGCTTGAGCGGGCGGTAGCGCAGCGAAGCAGTGGGGGCAGCACGCCCGCTGATGCAGCCGCGGTGGCTGGGCTTGTCACCCAGGTGGAGCAGCTGGGTGCCACAACAGAGCAGCTGGGGGTGGCAGTGCGCGGGGTGCGTAACGACGCCAAGACAGCCCTGGGTTACCTGCAGAAGGCCGGCCTCCACAGCGGCGACTCTGCCCAGCAGCTGCAGGACGCCGCAGACAAGGGTGCGCAGGCCTTTATGCAGCAGGCGCAACTCAAGCGGGATGTGAAAGCCCTGCAGCGCACCATCAAGGAGCTTCAGGAGGACCAGCAGCGGCTGCGTACTCAGCAAGCTGCCCAGGGTGCTGTCGGCGCTTGGGCGCCAGCTGGCTGGCACCCCGACCGGGTGGGTGAGGCCCTTGCTGCTGCTGGCACCATCAGCAAGGGCAGCATCCTGTCTGTGGCAGTTGTCTATGCTCCGAAGGGTCCGGGCGGCAGCTCAGGCGGGGCGGGCTCCGGGGCAGGGGTTGGCAGCAGCGGCGGCAGGGCACAACACAGTGCAGCTGGCGAGCAGCACAGGGGGAGCGGGGCAGCAGCAGCAGCGGCTGGAGGTGGTAGGCCAGGGGACCAGCCCCCTGGTGGGGCCTCTGGCCGGCGGCCCATGGCTCTGTACAAGATCCTGCTGAGGAGCAAGGAGCTTGAGTTCACAGTGCTGGGTGGCCGCACCCGCACGAGCCTCGCCTACCAGCGCCAGCCGGTGTATGTGGAGAAGCTGCTCAATGAGGAGGAGAAAGCACAGCGGCGGGCCATGACGCCCACAGCCAAGGATTTGAAGGCCCGGGGTGTCAGGGTGCGCTGGTCAGGGGCTGTTCTGGAAAAGGAGGTGCGGGGCCCTAGCGGGCGCTCGTACTGGGAGCGGGTGCAGCTGGCACGGGAGCCCCGCTCCCCTAGGGGCGCAGGTGCAGCGGCAGCAGCAGCAGCGGCGGGGGATGAGTTTGCGGGCCTGGATGCAGACGCGTATTGACCAGCCCTGATGCACAGGCCACTGATATCCAGCTTCTAGTGCAGAATGTGGGGGGTATGGCAGCAGCTAGAATTCCTAGTGCGGTGGAGCAGCACCTTGACTGTGATGTGTACGGGTTTGTTGAGACTATGTTGACGAGTGACACGGTGGGTGATGTAGAGGGCCTCTTGCCTGGGTATGATGTCTATCACTGTGTTAGGCCACGGCCTGCCCGTGGCAGGCCCCATGGGGGCGTGACAGTGTATGTCAGAAGGGATTCCCCTATCAGTCTGGGGGCTGGGCTTCGTGTTGCGAGTGACCCTGCAGCGGGGATCGTGTGGTTGGTGGTGCCGGCGTTCCGGTTCACAGTCGCAGTGTGTTACTTCAGCCCCCCCGGTTCAGCGGTGTATGCTTCAGGGGTGGTTGACCCTGACCCCTTGGCTGCTTTGTTTGCTGGGTTGCGTGAGGCTGAGGCCAGGGGGGACAAGCATCTGGTGCTGGGTGATCTAAATGTCCGCCTGGGCACCCTCAGTTGTGACGTCCCGAGCAATATGGCAGTACCCCCCGGCCTCAGTGACCCCTCTGTGTTGCCCACAATACATCACCTGCGCTGTGTCCCTCCTCAAAGGAGCTCTATGGACCTGTCGGTACCCAAACGGTCGCGAGCGGTGGAGTTCCTTGGGGGTTTGTTTGCTGTGTCTTCTGTTGTGCTCAATGGTAGGGCGCCGGGGGATCAGGATGGTGAGTTCACTTGTGTATCTAACCCACTGTCTGCTGGTTCTGTTGGCGCTAGTGTGGTAGACTTGGCGTGCGCTTCCACCTCCCTGTATGGCTTGGTGGAGTCTTTTCGGGTGCTGCCGTTCAAGCCGTCTGCCTCCAAAGATCACTGTGGCCTGTATGTGTCAATCACTGATTTGCCAAGGCGTTGTTATGAGGTTCCGCGCAGGGGGAGGAGGGGCCGGGTGTATCGTCCGACTCCTGGCTCAGGGTACACTGGTGCTCTCTTGCGGCGCGAGGGCTTTTTTCATACCATGCTGCAAGCTTGGCAGTCTGGTGATGTCCCTGTTGAGGATGCTCTCCAGCAATTTACAGAACAGCTTATGTTGTGTGCTGGGGGGGACAGGAACGTCCAAGACCGGGGCGTGCAGCCTACGGGAAGGGACCAGCCCTGGTATGATGCAGAGTGTCGGCGCCTGTCGCGGGAGTTGGATGTGGCATGGGGTGCATGGCACGAGAGCCGAGGGATGGTCTATGGGGCTCACAATGGCTGCCCGGCTGCACGGCAGGCCCTTGAGGCTGCGCGCCGTGAGTACAAGCGCTGCTGTAAGCGCAAAAAGAGGGAGCATGAGATGCGGGTCCAGGTTGATATGTTGGAAACATATTTTGGCCACACCCAGAAGGATTACTGGAGGGCCTTTTTTGGTGGACAGCCCCCGCAAACACCGCTGACAGATGTGGCAGCTTGGACAGGGTACTTTCGGGATCTTCTGGGGAGGGTACCTGAGCCTCAGTCCTTGGGCGCAGAGGAGGTGGCTCTCAAACACCAGTTGTATGCGGCAGCCCCTAGGGGTGCCCCAGCTGCCATGGCTGCGCTCAATGAGCCTGTCTCATATGCTGAGGTACAACAGTGTATGGCTCTGCCGACAGGCAAAGCCCCTGATTCACAGGGTCTGACGGGTGAGCTGTTGAGGCTGGCATGTGCTCCTGTCCGAGAGGGTGGCTCTGGGGGCGACGCAGCGCCTGCTTCCCCTGTTGTGGTCGAGTGTGCGCAGTGGTTGTTGCAGGCCATGCTCTCATGTGCATGTGTACCAGAGGTTATGCGCACCAGCAAGTTGGTTCCGGTGCCGAAGTCCCTTAGCCCTGCTGCCTTGGCGGTAAGGGACCAGTACAGAGGGATATCTGTGTCGCATGTATTCTCTCGCCTGTTGGAGCGTCTCATGAATCAGCGTTTTGAGCGGCTGGCATCCCTGCTCTCTCTTCGTGCCCCTACTCAGTGTGGTTTCAGGCCTGGGTATGGTACACTTGATGCACTCTTCACGCTCAACCACCTCATCAGTGTGGCCCGGCATCAGCGGCGGCGTTTGTATGTGGTGTTTGTTGATTTTAAGAAGGCTTTTGATACGGTGAGGCGAGACCTCTTGCTTGAGCGGTGTCGCGAATTGGGAGTGCATGGTCCCTTCATGGACATGCTGATCTCCATGTATGACCGTGTTTGCTGTCAGGTGGCCGTTAATGGTGAGCTGGGTGAGGTTTTCACCACAGCCTCTGGCACCAAGCAGGGTAGCGAGCTTAGCCCTCTCTTGTTTGGCTTGTTCATAGAGCTCTTGCATTACATGTTCAGGCATAAGCTGCCAGGGGCAGGGCCGGTGCTTAGTGGGCTGCATGTGCCAGATGTCATGTATGCTGATGACGTTGGTCTCCTGAGCTTTGAGCAGGGCGAATTGCAGGAGCTTGTTGATGTGTTGAGTGTGTTCTGCCACCTGTTTGGGATGGAGGTGAATCTTGCCCCGCACAAGACTTGTGCCGTTTGTTTCCGCCAGCGGGGCATGAAGGTGCCGGCAGGGTTCCGTCTTGTGTATCGAGGGCGCGAGATTGCGCGGCAAAGTGAGTACGTCTATTTGGGTGTGCGCGTGCATGAGACCCGTGGGCTTCTGGGCGCCTCTGATGCTCTGGCGGTGTCTGGCAGCAAGGCAATGCATGCCATGCTGACCCGTTGTCGCCGCTCCTGTTTGACTCAGTTTGACATCAAGTGCAGAATGTTCGATATACTTGTTGAGCCAGTCCTTTCGTATGCATCTCACATATGGGGACCCGCGATATTTGCTAAGCGCCTGCAGAACACGCCTTACGATACCCAGGCCGAGAAGGTACACACATCGTTCTTGCGCATCACGACTGGGTCTATCAAAGGCATTGCCACTGATGTCGTGTACAGGGACATGCATCGTCGACCCATTATGTATCACTGGGTGGTGCTGGCTGCGCGATGGTGGACAAAGTTGTCTGATGCTCGTGACGATCAGCCGAGATCCCTGGCGGGGTGTGTGTGGCGTGAGGATGTAGCGCTTGCACTTGCAGGTTGTCGGGAGTGTTGGTCCTCTTGTTTCCTGCAAACTATGTGCTCGTTGCAGTTGCTTGCTGGTGACTGGCGGCAGCAGTCGCTTGACTGGGTGATGCAACAGAGGTGGGAGGAGTCTGCAGTGCAGGCCGCGCTGGCTGCCCTATTCAGGGCCCGGTGGCGAGGTCTCACCCAAGGTGACCCGCGTTCCGCCCCTTCTATCGGCATTCACAAGCTTACACATCATGCATGGGTCTACCCGCTAGATCCTGGCTTCAATCCCTTCTCAAGGGACGATGCGCCTCCGCATATCAAGTTGTGCCTGCCCTTTGATGTAGCGCGTAACCTTGCCCAGTTGCGTATTGGTTCAGCCCACCTTGAAATAGAACAGGGCCGTAAGCGAAGGGTCTCTGTGCCCCGTGCTGACCGCCTGTGTCGATTGTGTTGTGGAGAGGATGCTACCCTGGCCCACCGCCAAGCTGTACTGGCAAGGACAAGAACTAGTCGTAATGTGGAAGACTTGAAGCACTTCCTGTTGGAGTGCCCTGTTTACGATGATTTGCGCGCCGCTTGCCCGGCCTTCCCCCTGTCTGATGCTGTGGTACTGGACGACCCTGAATGTGTGCGATCAGTGTTTCAACATGGAGAGCAGTCTGCGTTGGCATACACTCTGTACAAGATGAAAGTGCGCCGGGCGCGCCTTCTTGGGCTGACTTTGGGTATCTGACCTGACAAGGGGTATTTCTTGGTGCTGCTGCATGCTGGATCCTAGCTGTTTGCTTCCCACTTCTGTACAAGGTTGTCGTGTTGCCTCAGGATGTCAATGAAGTCTCCTTTGCTGTCTTGCTTTGAATCAGGCTACTATCTGGTGTAGGTGGTGCAAACCACTGACGGGGATCGGGGTTTTTCCCCACCTTAGTGTTTCAACCGGTTCAACCCTGGCAGGCAATGCCATTGATGTGTGGCGAATGTGTCTGCGTGTAACATTTTCTTCCCCAATATGGCATGTCATGGAGTTGAAGATGGGCACCTCAGCAATCCCAGGTGTTGACATGTGTTCTCAGGTGTTGCGCTTGAGAATGCCTGGATTCCATAGCACATCAAGTTGCGGCTTGTTGCAGAATCACCGTGTTGCAGAAAGAGCACCACCAGCGCATGATGGTTACATGTTGATGGCAAGTTACCAATAATTCTTGTGAAGTCCTACTTTGGTTTTGTTCTGAAGTAGGTTGCCGTATGTTCAGCCACACGCACAAGCATAAGTTGTTATG
Source organism: Desmodesmus armatus (assembly GCA_007449985.2). NCBI lineage: Eukaryota > Viridiplantae > Chlorophyta > Chlorophyceae > Sphaeropleales > Scenedesmaceae > Desmodesmus > Desmodesmus armatus. The sequence continues at coordinate 6,525 of VIIQ02000770.1, forward strand.
ACGCAGTCACAGTGTGTGGTCCTGACTGGCCAGATGTGTGCAGCATCTGATGATGCACTTGGGTTGCAAGGCTTCAGCCCTTCAACGTGAGCGGCTCACATTGAAGGAAATGAATAAAAGCACCCGATGCTTGGCAAGGGCCCTGGCCAATTGGTGTTTTGCATTGTCACAATGGTATGCCTGTTTGAACATGGAATGCTGATGCAGTTGTGTTGTAGGCCTCCTGTGTAGCTGTGTGTGTCCCACAGGTCGTGTGCGTAGCTGTTTGCAGTTCCATGGCCAGACGTTCTGGCTGCAGCAGTACAAGGCATACATCAATGCGGCTGGTGTGAAAGTCTGGTAGTGCTTCCCCACAACACTTCAAGTTGAGTGAAAACTGAGGTGGAACACTCCTAGTGCATTATTGATGCCGTGAGGCTGTTTGAATAGAATTGGCTGCTTTTGCTGGTGTTGTGTGCAGCGTACTGGGAAGAAGACGTACTAGGTCAACATGCGTGTGTGTGCACACTTCAATGTACATCAAAGAGCATGCGCACATTTAATGTCGCAATTCTGGTGGGTTTGGACAAACCTTGTCTGTCTTGGGTGAAATAAGACTGGAAAAACATTGGAAAGGCTGGCAAACAATGGTGCAAACTTGGTCAAGCACCAAGACGAGTCAGCAAACGAGCAACGGTACGGGCAACCGAAAAACCGGTTTTTCGACATGACGAGGGACATGCTCTCGCCTTCAAAGGAGAACCATGGACTGATTGGATTTATCTTCACGTCTGCTAGCGCACTCGCAACCCTCAAAACTTGAGTCGTCAAGTCATCAGGAAGAGGCCACGCGCCTCCACTATCCCACCCCTCCACTTGTAAATCCCAAACCGACGCACCGCTAACCGTGGACACACCGTAAGTTTCTTTGAGTTATGTTGTAATTACAGTTAGGCCACACAGCATGTTGCATGTACACACATCATATGACTGCACCGATCTGCTTGCGTCGGGTTTGTCGAACTGCTCAGCTTACATGCCTGTTGGAATTCCGTATGTCGCAGGTCATCTTGAAACATGCGTTTAAGCATGTTGTTGCTTGTCGCGGTGCTGCTTGTCAGCCCTGCGGCAGCATCGTGGTGGGACGACCTTTCCTTCCGGAACAGGAACTCGGTAGGAACCCTCAAAATGAAGATGTAGCACCTTGAGCTACGGCCATGTCGTGACGAGAGCCTGAATATTCCCAATTTGAGTATCCGAGGCTCAAGTATCGCACTGAGGCCGTGCACTTGCTTGCTTTTTTCATGCAGGTTTGCCCAGACAAACAAGTCAAGTGTTCTGGCGAGTGTAAGGTGCGGTTGAGTGCTGTCACTAGGAACGCCTGTTGAGTGAACACAAAGCAAATAGCTTGCCATGCACCGCTTGATATCGTTGCCATGGGACCACAGAGTGGCTCTGCTTCATGTCTGAACCATGTGATGCTTGTGATCTCCAGACAATTTCAAGCAGGGTTGCAACCTGCCTTAGCCAAACCTCACTGCTGCCTGCTTGATGCTTCCCTCCCTGCAGGACCTCAACACTGACAAATCTCACTGCGGCGAATGTGGCAAGCGCTGCAACAATCCTTCCCTGACCTGCCGAAAGGGCAAGTGTGTGTGCCCCGCCGACAAGACCATGTGCAACAACGGCTGGTGCGAGGACCTGAAGAACGACAGGAGGCACTGTGGCCAGTGCGGCAAGCTGTGCAACCCCGGCTTTGACTGCATCAATGGCGTGTGTGGGGATGAGATCAAGTGCCCTGCGCGCCAGATCAAGTGTGATCACAAGTGTGTGGTGAGTACATGTGCATAGTAAAGAAGGCTGCAAGCCGCTGGAAGTGCCGCACTGTTGGCAACATCACATTGTGGACTTGATGGTACCATGGTAACAACAATATACGGTACGGTACCTACGTCACCGAGTACGTTACGGTACCTACTGTCACCCCGGTACGGCACGGCACCTACTGTGCCAGATAATTGCATGCACTACCGTATGAGTGACGCCATGTGGTGTGCACAACACGGGAGCCATACCAAAAATGCTGACAGGCTGTCAAGAATGCGATGCAGCATGCATGGCTGCGAAGTGCTGTGCACCCAGATGCTGTTGATCTGGATATCCTTGCAGGACTCCTGAATATATTGAATATATCGACATTGAGCTTTGGCACAAGGGCTGCCTTCAAAGCGGTTGTCTGATCATGTTTCAATGAGGCGCCATCATGGTATGCCTGCCTTAGTGTGCCTACTACGCAGGCCTGATGCTCAGCCTCTCTGAAATGCATACCCACACCCAGTATGGCCCTGGCTGATCTGCTGACATTACTGCTTAACCTCTGTCGCCCCATCACTCCCACAGAACCCCTTCACCGACCAACACAACTGCGGGGGATGTGGCAAGCGCTGCGACAAGCCCGGCCAGTACTGCCAAAATGGCAAGTGTATGTGCCCCGCCGACAAGACCATGTGCAACGGCTGGTGCGAGGACCTGAAGAAGGACAGGAGGCACTGTGGCCAGTGCGGCAAGCTGTGCACCCCCGGCTTCGACTGCATCAATGGCGTGTGTGGGGACGAGATTCAGTGCCCCGCCCGCCAGATCAAGTGTGACCACAAGTGTGTGGTAAGTACAACCATGTAATGCCGCATTACATCTTGGCAAGAGGGTGGACGTCGCTGGCAGCTTGTCACTGGGTGTATGCAGATTCACCATCAATGCCTGAGGATTTGTGGGGTGCCACCTGTACATGCACCTGTAGTACATGTCACTCATACGGTGCGGTACCTGCTGTAGTGCCTGCATAAAGCCACTACAGTCTGCATGGCTTGTGCACAGCACAGTCGGCATGCCGGGACTGCCACCAAATCTTCACACCGTCAAATGGACTATGCGGCCTGCATGGCTGCAAATTGCTGTGTACCTAGATGCCGTCTGTTTTTAATTTGAAGTGGTGAACAGCCTTCAAAAAAACACCATGTATGCCTGCCTGCCTCCTGCCTCCTATGCAAAGGCCTCAGGCTGAGGTTCGAATGCATTCCCACATTCAGTGCATTGAGTGCTTGACCCTGAGTCAACAACTGCCACTGTTGCTCATCCTCTGCCGCCCCATCCTTCCTGCAGAACCCTTTCACCGACCAGAAGAACTGCGGTGGATGTGGCAAGCGCTGCGACAAGCCCGGTCAGTTCTGCCAAAACGGCAAGTGCATGTGCCCCGCTGACAAGACCATGTGCAGCAACGGCTGGTGCGAGGATCTGAAGCATGACAGGAGGCACTGTGGCCAGTGTGGCAAGCAGTGCAACCCCGGCTTCGGCTGCATCAATGGGGTGTGTGGGGACGAGATCCAGTGCCCCGCCCGCCAGATCAAGTGTGACCACAAGTGTGTGGTAAGTACAGCCATGTTAGGCCCTGACTCATTGAGGAGGGTGCAAGGCACTGCTGGCATATCACTGGGTGCAAGTAAATTCACCATCAATGTTTGAGCAACTTGTGCGGTGGTGCAGCTCATGCATACAGTATGGTATCTGCTGTTTTGCCTGTGTAAAGCCACTACAACATGCATGTCTTGTGCCCAATATACATGCAGTATGCCGTACATGCCGCCAAGCTGTTCACTAAACAGAAGTTCTGTCAAAAAGACTATGCGGCATGCATCATGCCCATCGCTGTGTACCAAGATGCCTTCCATTTTTATTGGGATTGTTATGCACAGCTTTCAAAAAGCACCATGTAGGCCTGCTGGACTCCTACTAGGCAAATGCCTCAGGCTGAAGTTCAGATGCTTTCTCGTTATCAATGGTGAACAATGCTGGACTGATGAGGGGGGCCCGGCTTTTATAAGTGCCACTGCTGCACATTGCCTGCCACCCCGTCACTCTCGCAGAACCCCTTCACCGACCAGAAGAACTGTGGTGGATGCGGCAAGCGCTGCGACAAGCCCGGGCAGTCCTGCAGGAATGGCAAGTGCTTGTGCCCCGCTGGCCAGACCATGTGCAACGGCTGGTGCAAAGACCTGAAGAAAGACAGGGAGCACTGTGGCCAGTGCAACAATCTATGCACGCCTGGTTTTGGCTGCACCAATGGTGTATGCGACGACAAGAACGGGTGCCCAAACGGCCAGCACAAGTGTGGCAAGAAGTGTGTGGTGAGTACATGCTATCTGGCTTGCAAGCCAGACCCAAGCTGATCTTGATGTAACTACAAAGCGGTGCCAGCCGTGGGTGTGATATTGCATTGCTGTTTGCTGCGCATCATCACATACTGGATATGCTACTTGGGGTGTTATAACTGCATTGTCAAGGCTGCTTGAGTCAGGGATGCCACCCTTGAGGCTCAAAATCAGTAATGCACTATTGTGTCGCCTGAACCGCAGGACAAGTGGACTGACAACCGCAACTGCGGTTCCTGTGGCAAGAGGTGCCGCCGTGGAACATCATGCCAGAATGGCCAGTGCAAGCCCAACATTAGCTGCCCACCTGGCAAGATCAACTGCAACGGCAACTGCGTGGTAGGTTAACCTAGTTTCAACGTTAAAACTAACGATAGGTTGTCACTGTCACAACGGTTGATTGTTTTTAGAAGTGCTGATGTCCAGCAGAGCTGCACCGCTTGCTTGCTATCACCCATGCAACCGCCACGTTCAATGCTTCTAGCACAGTAGACAACTTGGGCTCCATTCTTTGTGCGCGGTCAAACCACTTTCATCATGGCGGATGCATCTTGTAATGCTGATAGGAGCAAGTGCATCACGCCACACTCATCACCAAACGACCAAGGCTCATACATCATGGTTTGTGTTGTTGCATTGCAGGACAAGTTGACCAACAACCACAACTGCGGTGCTTGCGGGAAGGAATGCCCTCAAGGAAATACCTGCCAGAATGGCGAGTGCAAGCCCAACAATGATTGCCCACCCGGCAAGACCAACTGCAACGGCAACTGCGTGGTGAGTCACCTTGCTAATTCTATGCTGCCAATTTTCACGTGAACCCTCAGTAACGGCCGCAATGTTGATGAAGATGGCCTGCACTGACAACAAACACATTCTGGCATACCTTGTGCACGGCAAGGCTTGACAGTTGAGACGAAGCAGTGGTCCCTTCTTTATTTTCTTGACATGGCATGGCATCACATCACATGTAACGTCATCACACCACTTTGTATTGCCGCAATGTATTGCCAATGATCATGACGCAGGACAAATGGACTGACAACCACAACTGCGGTGCTTGCGGCAAGAAGTGCCCTCACGGCCAGACCTGCCACAACGGTGATTGCAAGCCCAACAACAACTGCCCACCCGGCAAGACCAACTGCAATGGCAACTGCGTGGTGAGTTGTCACTGCAACACTTCTTTGAAGGTATACCCACAGAGGCCGTACATGTGTGCTGAAGTGATGCACGCACAAACCATTTTGTCACCTTGTTCCAATCCCAATCCCACCGCCCATATGTGATAGTGTTGTGGTGCATGGCACAACGAAATGGCTGTGGCACTGTGGCAGGACATATTTGGTTGGTGACTACATTATGTTTGTTGACTTTTCCAAAGATATGAATCATGGGTGACGTTGTTTGGTCTGTTGTATCATGACGACACACATCGGATGAAAATGACTTACATACCTTGCCTATGAACATGTATTGCAGCACACCAACTCTGACAATCACAACTGTGGCACGTGTGGCAACAAGTGTCCGCCCAATGAGACCTGCCACCATGGGCAATGCAAGCCCAACAACAAGCCAAGCCCCTCACCCAAACCAGCGAGCCCCTCACCCAAACCAGCGAGCCCCTCACCTAAACCAGCCAGCCCCTCACCTACACCGGCAAGCCCTTCTCCTACACCGGCAAGCCCCTCACCCTCCCCAGAGCCCAGCCCCTCACCCTCCCCAGAGCCCAGCCCCTCACCCTCCCCAGAGCCCAGCCCCTCACCCTCGCCTGAGCCCAGCCCCTCACCCTCGCCTGAGCCCAGCCCATCACCATCCCCAGAGCCCAGCCCATCACCCTCGCCTGAGCCCAGCCCATCACCCTCCCCAGAGCCCAGCCCCTCACCCTCCCCAGAGCCCAACCCCTCAGCCTCCCCAGAGCCCAGCCCATCACCCTCCCCAGAGCCCAGCCCATCACCCTCGCCTGAGCCCAGCCCCTCACCCTCCCCAGAGCCCAGCCCCTCACCCTCCCCAGAGCCCAGCCCCTCACCCTCCCCAGAGCCCAGCCCATCACCCTCGCCTGAGCCCAGCCCATCACCCTCCCCAGAGCCCAGCCCCTCACCCTCCCCAGAGCCCAGCCCCTCACCATCCCCAGAGCCCAGCCCCTCACCCTCGCCTGAGCCCAGCCCCTCACCCTCGCCTGAGCCCAGCCCATCACCATCCCCAGAGCCCAGCCCATCACCCTCGCCTGAGCCCAGCCCCTCACCCTCCCCAAAGCCCAGCCCCTCACCCTCTCCAGAGCCTAGCCCCTCACCCTCCCCAAAGCCCAGCCCCTCACCCTCCCCAGAGCCCAGCCCCTCACCCTCCCCAGAGCCCAGCCCCTCACCCTCCCCAGAGCCCAGCCCCTCACCCTCCCCAGAGCCCAGCCCCTCACCCTCGCCTGAGCCCAGCCCCTCACCCTCCCCAGAGCCCAGCCCCTCACCCTCCCCAGAGCCCAGCCCATCGCCCTCGCCTGAGCCCAGCCCATCACCCTCCCCAGAGCCCAGCCCCTCACCCTCGCCTGAGCCCAGCCCCTCACCCTCCCCAGAGCCCAGCCCATCACCCTCGCCTGAGCCCAGCCCATCACCCTCCCCAGAGCCCAGCCCCTCACCCTCCCCAGAGCCCAGCCCATCACCCTCGCCTGAGCCCAGCCCCTCACCCTCCCCAGAGCCCAGCCCATCACCCTCGCCTGAGCCCAGCCCATCACCCTCCCCAGAGCCCAGCCCCTCACCCTCGCCTGAGCCCAGCCCATCACCCTCCCCAGAGCCCAGCCCCTCACCCTCCCCAGAGCCCAGCCCCTCACCCTCCCCAGAGCCCAGCCCCTCACCCTCGCCTGAGCCCAGCCCCTCACCCTCCCCAGAGCCCAGCCCCTCACCCTCCCCAGAGCCCAGCCCATCACCCTCGCCTGAGCCCAGCCCCTCACCCTCCCCAGAGCCCAGCCCATCACCCTCGCCTGAGCCCAGCCCATCACCCTCCCCAGAGCCCAGCCCCTCACCCTCGCCTGAGCCCAGCCCCTCACCCTCCCCAGAGCCCAGCCTCTCACCCTCCCCAGAGCCCAGCCCATCACCCTCCCCAGAGCCCAGCCCCTCACCCTCCCCAGAGCCCAGCCCATCACCCTCCCCAGAGCCCAGCCCCTCACCCTCCCCAGAGCCCAGCCCCTCACCCTCGCCTGAGCCCAGCCCCTCACCCTCCCCAGAGCCCAGCCCATCACCCTCCCCAGAGCCCAGCCCCTCACCCTCGCCTGAGCCCAGCCCCTCACCCTCCCCAGAGCCCAGCCCCTCACCCTCGCCTGAGCCCAGCCCCTCACCCTCGCCTGAGCCCAGCCCATCACCCTCCCCAGAGCCCAGCCCCTCACCCTCGCCTGAGCCCAGCCCCTCACCCTCCCCAGAGCCCAGCCCATCCCCCTCCCCAGAGCCCAGCCCATCACCCTCCCCAGAGCCCAGCCCATCACCCTCCCCAGAGCCCAGCCCCTCACCCTCCCCAGAGCCCAGCCCATCACCCTCGCCTGAGCCCAGCCCCTCACCCTCCCCAAAGCCCAGCCCATCACCCTCCCCAGAGCCCAGCCCCTCACCCTCGCCTGAGCCCAGCCCATCACCCTCCCCAGACCCCAGCCCATCACCCTCGCCTGAGCCCAGCCCCTCACCCTCCCCAGAGCCCAGCCCATCACCCTCGCCTGAGCCCAGCCCCTCACCCTCGCCTGAGCCCAGCCCCTCACCCTCCCCAGAGCCCAGCCCCTCACCCTCCCCAGAGCCCAGCCCCTCACCCTCCCCAAAGCCCAGCCCATCACCCTCCCCAGAGCCCAGCCCATCACCCTCGCCTAAGCCCAGCCCCTCACCCTCCCCAGAGCCCAGCCCCTCACCCTCCCCAGAGCCCAGCCCATCACCCTCGCCTGAGCCCAGCCCCTCACCCTCCCCAGAGCCCAGCCCATCACCCTCCCCAGAGCCCAGCCCCTCACCCTCGCCTGAGCCCAGCCCCTCACCCTCCCCAGAGTCCAGCCCTTCACCTTCCCCCGTAAGTGCCGCACTAAGGCAGGCTGCCAGTGTCAGCAACAGCACTCACTACGCCAGCCGATTGCCAAATGATATTCTCCGAACACTGTCAAACTGCAAACTCTGCAAACACTTGTCAATCTGGCGTGCGGGGTACACAAGTGTGGGTGGTCAGCATGCCGGGCACTGTTGCTGTGACTGCTGGTTGACTAAGTACGGAAGTCCTTGCAAGTTGCAGCGCAACACTACATACCACTATACACTATATATAGGGATGTTGAGGGCGTAGACGTAGGTCCCTCGGCGTAGGTGTCTACGGGGTAGAATAAGGCGTAGGTGCGTTTTGGCTCCGTAGTGAGGGGGCGTAGGCACCTACGGCGGTTACGGTCTGCACCTACGGCGGCTACCCACGGAAACGCGTTGACCTGCTACATGCGCAGAGCAGGGCTGCGCAAACTATGCTGTAAAAGTATGAAGTCGTAAAAATCTAGAATGCGACATCCAGCAGTGCGGATGGCTGCTTCTAGCTCCAGTTCCTCGTCATGATCACGAGGTGATCAAGGTGCCCTGGTGTGATGGGTATGCTGGAACAAGTTGGATGATGATGACATGTTGACATCATATTATAGCATCAGCACTATACAGCACGTGTACCGGACACGTATGTATCAGCTGACCACCCTGCACTGCTGAGGATGCTGCTGCTGACAGTGAATTGCCACAATCTGGGTTGTATAGGCTCAAGAGCTGGCCGTTTTTTTTACAGAAGTAAGTTGTATATAAGACATAAAACCACTTCCAATTTTCAGAATCGGAACTGGTGCCCTAACAGAAAAGTTGCCCTTGCTGTCTACGCCTACGTAATACGGAACTACGCCAATACGGGGTAGATCTACGGACCTACGGCAGTAGGTGACCCTCAGACCTACGGCTGCCAACATCTGTAACTATATACAGATGTGCATGCCACCGAATGGGCAGGCTGCAGTGGCGAGCATGCGCCGTCTAGAGAGTAATAGTCACTACCATAACTACTACTACTACTACTACTTTACTGGATCAGGGCCTCGCCTGATCGCCCTTTCAGGAGCCAAACAAGGCTCATAGGGCATAAGCACTCCTCAAAGGACTCGCATGAGAGAAAAACAACAGCACCAGAATGCGCCTCAGAGGTCATCCAACAACTCATCCGGAAACATATCCGCTGCACCAGCTTGAGCTGCTTCAATGATCTCCTCTTCTTCAGAGGCAACGACACCAGCAGGCTCGGCCACAAGTTCTGGCGGCGGGTGCTGCCACCGACGCTGTGAGCACTCATACATAAAACCAGCTACTAAGTGCTGCTCTTGAGACATGAACTGCCGAACTTCCGCAGAAGACAGCTGCCGGCTGGCTACATGCTGCCAACCACCGAGGCACTCAAACAAGTGAGAGTGATGTTGTCTCACGGTGGCATAGGCACTGCACTCAGCAATCATATGCAACTCATCTCCAACCCCTGCATCACACAATCTGCACACACGCTCCGACCGAGGCACAGGGGCACGTACACGGGTCCCCTAACAGTCACTGTCATATTTTCATCAACATGATGGCCATCCACTTGCCAGTGGCAACAGATGCCGGCCTTGCAGGTTTGCAAGGGCATCAAATGCGAATTTGCTGCCGCCATTTCTGTGTTGCAGTTGGAGTGCACCTGCAGGCGTGCTATCACCCCAGTCCCGCTGATCAATGACAACGGCTGCCAGTCCCAAGAGACTTGCGGCAGTACCAATGGAGCCCTGTGCAACGCAACTTCCAGTGGCTGCACCTGCGCCAGTGAATGTGGACCCCTTGCTTTCTGCTCCTTACCCCGTGACGGTGGTGGTGCGCTGTGCTATGAGACATGCTGCGACAGGTATGTCATGCCTTTTCTTGCCCATGCTTACTTCCAACAACCTTGTTTTAATCTACTCACCTTCCTTGCCGCACGTTCTTGAAGGCCTTCAAGACCCTAGGGTGTTTCAGCACACTGTGAGCCAGAGAACAATAGCAGATGCAGTCCTGCTTTCAGTAGCAATGCCTAGTCTTGCACACAGCCTGTGGCTGCGGCAGCCCATGCTGCAGTTCAATGCAGCCCATGCCACAAACAGTGTTTGGCTAGTGCTGGCTCAGCATGTCACAGCCAGTCGGTGGCTATTTCAAACAGCGTGACAACAGTTCCACATGGTGGCTAGGTCCACACAGATAACATGTCCGACATGTGACGGTTGGCTTGTCCACGCCATTATTGATGTCATCAGAGGAGTACCCTCCTGAGCAATGTGAATTTGTCCGTGCCAACTCCAGCTCAAAATGTTCAGTGTGTTTCCTCAGGATACTGTCTGCCCTTGACCATGCACGTACATGCAGGGAAGGCTTGGTCAACATCCAAGGCCAGTCTTTGCGCGCCTGCAACAGCGGATGTGCCTCATCCAATGCATGCGGTGTTGGCAACGACCTGTTCTTGTACACTGGTCCCAGCACGATCAGCGACCCTGGCTCCATTGTGCTTATCGGCTCTCCAGGCCAGCCCACAGTCAACTTCACCAGCACTTGTGACGCCAACCAATGCTTTCAACTCTGTGAGGACAATGGTATCATCGTGACCAACACAGTGCAATCATCCATCACAATCACTGTCTTGAATGAGTGCCCTGCCGGCTATGAGGCAGTGGCAGGCCCCGAGGAGTGCACACCACCCCCGCCTGAGCCTAGCCCCTCACCCGCCCCAGAGCCCAGCCCCTCACCCTCGCCTGAGCCCAGCCCATCACCCTCGCCTGAGCCCAGCCCATCACCCTCGCCAGAGCCCAGCCCATCACCCTCGCCTGAGCCCAGCCCATCACCCTCCCAGAGCCCAGCCCATCCCCCTCCCCAGAGCCCAGCCCCTCACCCTACCCAGAGCCCAGCCCATCACCCTCCCCAGAGCCCAGCCCATCACCCTCCCTAGAGCCCAGCCCATCACCCTCTCCAGAGCCCAGCCCATCACCCTCTCCAGAGCCCAGCCCATCACCCTCTCCAGAGCCCAGCCCATCGCCTTCTCCTGAGCCCAGCCCCTCACCCTCCCCAGAGCCAAGCCCATCACCTTCTCCTGTAAGTGCTGCACTAAGGCAGGCCGCCCGCTTCAGCAACAACCAGTCATTGCGCCAGCCAATCGCCAAATGGTGATCAGAAAGTACTTGTCAAAGTCACCGGGCGTGCTAGGCACACATGCGGTGGCCGTCAGTATTCTCGGCTCTGCCAGAGCAGTGCAGTGGCTGCTGGTCGACCAAGCAAGGACGCCATTGCTTGCACCGTAACAGCGCACACCACTTTCTCTGGATTTGCATGAAGGTGAATGTGCAGGCTGCAGGCCCATGAGCATGAGCCAATTTCAAACCCTCGGAGCCTCTGACTAATACTGAGTATTAGTCACTACCACCATAGCCACTGACGTCTGTTAACGACATGATGGCCATCATGGCAACAGATGCCAGCCTTGCCGGTCACACATGGCATTAAATGTGACTTTGCTTCTGCGCTTGCTGTGTTGCCGCCACAGGGACTGAACTGCACATGTAGGAGCATTATCACCCCAGTCCCGCTCATCAATGACAATGGCTGCAAGGGCCCTGCAGCTTGCGGCGATGCCAATGGAGCCGTGTGCAACTCGACTGCATGCAACTGTGCCGTTGGATGTGGTGACCTTGCTTTCTGCTCCTTCCCCTTGAGCGGCGGTGGTGCGCTGTGCTATCAGACGTGCTGCGACAGGTATGTCATGGCTTCCTTTGCCCATGCTCAGAATCAATAACCTTGCCAATATACTCACCTTCCATGCCTGAGATATTGGAAGGGTATTTCGGCACACTGTGTGCCATGGAACAATAGCAGTGGCAGTCCTACTTTTACTAGCAGTGCCCAGGTCAGTGCCCGTGTTTCTTTGTTGCTGCTGGCTCACAATGTGACAGCCAGCCGGGGGCTAAATCAAACAGCATAAAGACAAATGTCTTATCTTGGCTAGGGCTACACAGACAACACGTCAACAGCGACGTGTCCACTCTATTACAGATCTGTATCTAGATGATGGCCCCAGGTGTTGTCAAGTCATCCGTTCTAGCTCCACTTCAACAAGTTCAGCGTGTTTCCTGAAAATACTGTCTGCCATGTACAATGCACCTACATGCAGGCCCGGCTTGGTCAACATCCAGGGCCAGTCTTTGCGCGCCTGCGACAACGGATGTGCCAATATCTGCGGTGTTGGCGACGACCTTTTCCTGTACACTGGTCCCAGCACCATTCGCGGTCCTTCCTCCATTGAGCTTATCGGTGCCCCAGGCCAGCAATCAGTCGACTTCACCGGCACATGTGATGCCGGCCAGTGCTTCCAGCTGTGTGAGGACAATGGTATCATCGTGACCAACACAGTGCAGTCATCCCTCACCATCACCGTGTTGGATCAGTGCCCTACCGGCTATGAGGCAATTGCAGGCCCCGAGGAGTGCACACCACCCTCCCCTGAGCCTAGCCCCTCACCCGCCCCAAAGCCCAGCCCTTCACCCGCCCCAGAGCCCAGCCCCTCACCCTCGCCTGAGCCCAGTCCCTCACCCTCGCCTGAGCCCAGCCCCTCACCCTCGCCTGAGCCCAGCCCCTCACCCTCCCCAGAGCCCAGCCCATCACCATCGCCTGAGCCCAGCCCCTCACCCTCGCCTGAGCCCAGCCCATCACCCTCTCCTGAGCCGAGCCCATCTCCTTCTCCTGTAAGTGCCGCACTGAGGCATGCTTGTGTCAACAACAATAGTCACTGTGCCAGCTGCCAGCTGGCGGCGGCCGTCAAATGATACTCAGCTAGTACACATCGAATTGGCATGCTAAGTTGACAAGTGGAGGTGGTCAGCATGCCCGGCACTGCGGCATTGACTGCTATTTGATCTAGCAAAGAGGTCCTTGCTTGCAGCGCAACACTGCGAAACACTCTTTCTGAATTTGCACCGTGCAATTGGCAATTGAATGGGCAGGCTGCACGGATGAGCATGCGCCGTTTTAGAGAGTGATAGCCTACCATCATCTTCACTACAATGTTTTTGATGGCCATCATGGCACGAATGAAAAACCTTGCAGGTCGCACAAGCATTGCATGTGACTTTGCTTCTGCACTTGCTGTGTCGCAGGAACTGGAATGCACATGCAGGCGTGCTATCACCCCAGTGCAGCTGAACAATTCCAACGGCTGCCAGGAGGAGGCGGTGTGTGGCGTCACCAGGGGAGCCCTTTGCGACACACCTACATACGCATCGCAGTGCTCTTGTGCTGGCCAGAATCAATGTGGAGGCTTTGCTTTCTGCTCCTTCTCCCCTAATTCCAACCCACAGGGTGGTGCGCTGTGCTACGAGACATGCTGCGACAGGTGTGTCATAACTATTGCTGCCCGTGCTCACGCCCGACTGCTTTGCCAAAGTACGGTCCGCCCATGGCATGACTTCTCAAGGGTGTTGTGGCAGACTGTGAGCCATGGAAACTTTGTTACTGGCAGCAGTGGCAATACAACTCTTATTGGGAGTGGCCAGTTGAATGCAGCCTATGATGTTTTGCCGGTGCTGGCGCTCCATGGCGCAGCCAGACGGTGTTGACGACGTGAAGGCGCATCGTTAGACTTACTGTCATACATACAACATTTTACCGTTGACTTGTCAACGTCGCTGATGATGACACCCACCATGGAGTTCTCCGTGCTATATCGACCTTAACATGCTCCAATCAGTGTTTTTTGTATGCTCAGATATTGTCTGCCCAACACATTGCCAATGATGCGCATGCAGGGAGGGCACAGTCAACATCCAAGGCGCGTCTCTGAACGCCTGCACCGCCTGCAGTGGCCAATGCGGTGTTGAAAACGACTTGTTCCTTTACCAGGGTACTGGCCCCATCGCTAGCCTGGAAGTGCTAATCAGCGACCAGGCTACAATCAACTTCACCGAGACATGTGCCGCTGGCCAGTGCTTCCAGCTGTGCGAGGATGTGGGTATCATTCTGACAGACACAGTGCGGTCATCGCTCACCATCACCGTTGCGAACCAGTGCCCTGCCGGCTATGAGGCAATTGCAGGCCCCGAGGAGTGCACACCACCCTCCCCTGAGCCAAGCCCCTCACCCGCCCCAGAGCCCAGCCCCTCACCCTCGCCTGAGCCCAGCCCATCACCCTCTCCAGAGCCCAGCCCATCACCCTCCCCAGAGCCCAGCCCATCACCCTCGCCTGAGCCCAGCCCATCACCCTCCCCAGAGCCCAGCCCATCACCCTCGCCTGAGCCCAGCCCATCACCCTCTCCAGAGCCCAGCCCATCACCCTCGCCTGAGCCCAGCCCATCACCCTCGCCTGAGCCCAGCCCATCACCCTCTCCAGAGCCCAGCCCATCACCCTCACCATCACCTTCTCCTTCAGAATGCCTTGCCCCGCCCAGCCTTGTTGCCAACTTCAGCACCCAGGTGCAGACAACAGCAACACTCCAAGTTGCCAGTGGCAACGGTGTGTTGGGATACTTCCGTCACACCTTCAACAACTGCCAGCCACCGTCGCTCCTGTGCACATTGTCACCCTTGGAGGTGAGGTCATGTTTGCCTTTAGGGAACATGGAGGGTTTGCCACCCAATGTGGTTGAATGTGGGCTTCTTGTGCCTGCATTTGAGGACATGCAGCATGGCCTTGAAAATATCGACATGCTCTGATCGAAGGCGGCAGTCTGGATTCAAGGTGATGCCACTGATGCGTGGTGACTGTGCCTACATGTGACATGTCAGCTACTCACTGGCAGCGGCTGCCAGCCAAAATAATTAGCGGCTGCCGGCTACAATAGCAGCATGAAGTTGTATGTCACTGACCCTGTCGCCCATGCAACTTGAAGTCGTGCTATCGCTGATGATTGCTGCTTGCTGCGCTGTCTCACTGTGTCATTTCTGCAGAATGGCTTCTGTATTGACAGGAACCGAACCATAAATCCAGGAAGTGAGTGACATTGCATAGGTTGCAGTCACCATGACATCAGGCTGAAGCCAGTTCAACTTGGGGCCCAATATCACCATACGTTTCAACAGGTCGCCAGTTGTGTTGTATACGACGAACAGACATGCCTGCACTGCCATGGTGCAGCGCTGCAGCACCAAATGGATGCTGGCATGGTGCACACACCATGGTGAAAGGTATATGGCTGCCTGTTGATTTTTGTGGTGTAGCAGTATTGCTATGCGTCAAGTTACAAGTAGAACCGCACAATTTTCTCTGCATTGACTAATGCATCAAACGCGCGCGCTTCCCCTTCCGCCTTGCAGCCTCTTACACAAATACACGCACCTTCTCCTTCCTCACCGACGTCAGCGAGATCAGATGCTCAGGCACCGGTGCATCACCCTTGCCAGCGGTTGTCACCACCGAGCGTCTGAGGAGGATCAATTGGTTGCTGAACAACTACTTCAACCCGCTGTTGGGCCTGAGCACCACATGCAACCTGCCTGTTGACGTGCCAGTCAACACGTTCGGCAACACGGTCGCGACGCCTGCTGGAAATTATGCCCCAGTGGACAAGGACGACATGCAATCTGCAATCTGGTACCTGACAGGTGGGTGGCGGCAGCCGACTCAGCGGCTGAGCATCAGCCAAGTTGACAAAGACTTGCGTGCGTATGCAGTGTTCTGCCACCACAAGACGCTCTCAGGCTGCCAGCCCTCGGAGGGCCTGGGCATGCAGAACATGCCGTGACTCTGTCTTGAGGATATCAAGTCGCCCATCAGCTGAGTTGCTCCCCGTGCTTGTTCACCAAGTTTTGTGTTCAAAGAAGTCACACGGTGTGCTGACCATCACCTGCTGTGCTTGTCACCGTGATCAGGCAACGTGCGTGAAGGCGGCAACAACGATCGGATCAACTGCCTCATCTGGAACACACTAAACCAGAATGTGCCTGCCGGCTACACAGCGCCTTGTGGCGGCACCCTTGGTGTCATTGCACTGCCATGTGACGCCAACGGCGCAGTGACGGCGCAGATCAGCATCGCTGCTGTCAGTGTTGCCAGTTTGCCCATCCCTTGCGTATGTGTGGTGAGTGGGAATAGCTGGTGACAGCAGCATGGTGGCTGCATTGCTGCAGGGACTTACGCAACTCATTTTTTTGCACCTAAGCCAGCTATTGGCCAGCTACCCTGTCGTAATGCATTATGGCAAGGCATGTGTTTATGATTGTGATGGGCTGCAGGCGGGGTTGCATGTGTGGGATGATCCACAGGCGCAGCCTGCACCTACAGTCACTGAGGCCCGGTTTGACACGCTTTGGTGTACATGCGCTCCCTTGATCAAGACCAAGTAGACGTGCATGTCAGTTTTTGCTGAATTGTTGTGTGTCCTTGTGCTGCCCATGCGTGTGGCTGGTCCTGCAGGATACAAATTAGCTCATGTTCCATGGTCTCATTGCTGGCGCGCAACAGAGCCAGCCAATAGGACTATCATCCTGACACCGCCAGGTGCATTTGCAGTGGAAGCTACTAGTGTCTGTTGGTGTGCTCGGTGTGTGCGCTCTGTCAGCGGCTTACCAACTTGGCTTGGTACTCAGCTAGGTTCCTTCACTACTTTTCATTGATTGCCGCGTGTGTGTGCTGTGGCAGCGGCTTGGCTTGGAACTCAGCTTGGTTTCCCTACTACTTTTCAATGTTTGCCCAGTGTGTGTGCTCTCTGGCAGCAACTTGGCTTGGCACTCAGCTTGGTTTCCCTACTACTTTTCAATGTTTGCCCATTGTGTGTGTGCTCTGGCAGCAACTTGGCTTGGCACTCAGCTTGGTTTCCCTACTACTTTTCAATGTTTGCCCAGTGTGTGTGTGCTCTGGCAGTGGCTTGGCTTGGTACTCAAGTTGAATTCTTCACTACTGTCCGCTGTGAGTGCGGCATGTACCTCGAAGTTGTACCCTTCAGCAGGTTTCCTTGGCCTCAGGTCATCCAAGTTCAGCAGTGGCTGTCAAACTCCAAGCTACCTTTATCAGTGCCGCGCCGCAATAGTATTGAGTATTGAATACTGCCCAATGAGCCTTTTGTTGGCTCCCCAAACGGGCGATGTTCTGTGTAACATCCAATTACTGAATACTGAGTGGAACTGGAGATGTTGGTTCACGACACTGTTCTTGGCAGGGAGTCCACTACTACCAGAGGCACCACTTTGCAAGTTGTTTTGATTGCTGTAACTTGTCATGTACCTCCACCGTGTGTAAGCAACATCAATACAATCATGTCTGAGACAAGGCATGACACCCACAACCGAGCAATTGCAGACAACATCGTCCAAACCTACTGAACGAGGCAGCAAGACAGCCACCGTCGGCATATGGTCGGCCATGGTCACTGCGTAAGCGTGATGCTGTCACAGTGACTGTGTTCAAGACACGTCATCATGACATCAGCACAACATGCAACATGCACTACACAACGCCTTGCATTGTATCACAACACATGGCCCGCTTTGCATGCCAAAGACCCCATAACTAGCCAACCATAACTAGCAGTCTCTTTGTGGCTGGGTTGCAGCCGGCTCTGCAGCGGCTGTGGCTGCCCGCATGTCTTCTGCCCTCTCACTCCTCTGTGTGGAGGGCCATCCCTTCAATCCTGATGGTAGCCTGCCACATGCTGTGTGTACCCCCCTTGGAGGTCACTCGAAGGCACTGCCAACTGGCTGGCAGTTTCTCACTGCGTGGGGCCGCCCTTCTGCCCCGGTGTCACCACCTGCCGCTCAAAAAGGTCCTTGAAAGTCTTGCCAGGGTTCGAAGCGTCGACCTGGTCGAACAGCGGGTAGTGATTAGGCAGGTCCCCGTTTCGAACCCCGGCGAAGGCGGCCCCTGACTCCAGGACACTTTTCAGGCTCTTGAACACCAGTTGGTTCCCCTCAGCACTGAAGTGGACTCCGTCATTCAGCAGCTGCGCTATCTGCTGAGGCCCCTGCTGTGTGAAGATGCTGTGGACGTCCAGCAAGTGGGTGCTAAGCTGCTTGGAGACCTCACGGGCTGCTGCTGCGTATTGGCTGACCCGCACATTCAAGCGGTCCGAGGCGGGCAAGCCACGCTGTAGAAATGGCAGTGACACCGTGACAGTGACAGCAGGAGCAGCCGGAGCAGGGACAGGCTCAACACAAAGTTTGTATTGGCGACAAGTGTTTATGTTGCAACTTGCTGACAGCCTAAGGGTAGCTGGGCCTTTGGCGGGGCCGGACAAGCGTGCACACAGTGCAGGATATGCACGGTCACACTTACTGCCTGATCTGCAACCTTATGCAACCCCATCGGAGACAGACAACCAAATGGTCTGCGCCTGCCCCAGGCTCGGCTGCCCCCACTACAGCCCTGTTGCCGCAACGCTGGGCCAGCCTTGCCCCAGGCTTTCCGAAAGGATCACTGATGTGACGTACCTCCTTGGCCCACATTGCTTCATCCACAGGTGGCGGCGTGACCAGCAGCACGTGCTGCACGCCTGCTTGCCGGGCTGCTGCCACCATTGCTGCCAGGTTCTTCTTGTACTCATCCAGGGCACATGCAGGCGGCCACTGCGCAAAAACGACACCAAACAAACAAATACCATGATGCGGCACCTTGATAAATTGAGGAGTGCTGCTGTGGCAATTGATTGCAGGTCAATGCTGCTGCTGCTGCTGCTTTTGGTGCTGCTGCTGCTGCTGCTGCTGCTGCTTCTACCACACAAAAGTGACTACTGTGTTCCCCACAGAAGCCGTTGCTGCCAGCTTCTTCCGGTACTCATCCAGGGGCACATGCAGGCGGCCACTGCGAGGAGGCAATGACGCCAACAGCATCGCGGTTCAAACTCGGAGAAGGTTGAAGTGCAGCAGTGCTGCTGCTGTGGCCGCCGCGCTGCTGTACCACAAGCCCTCAAAGCTGCTGCTGCTGCTGCTGCTGCTGCTGCTGCTGCTGCTGCTGCTTGTACTGCACGAGCTGGCAGCTGCCCTGACAAGACCCAACCAACCCAACTAAAGTTCTTGTGTTCTTCTCCTGGCCAACAGATGCGCAACATTCACAGTCACTTACTCTGCCCCTGACTTTTCTACGATGTCATTGGCACCAAACCAGATTGTCAGCAGAGCCACATTGCAGTGCCCCTGCTGCTGCTGCCGCCACCCAAACAGCCCGCTCCGCAGCTGCTGCTTCTGGCTGCTGCAGCCGAGGTCAGCTAGTGCTTGAGGCAGCACCTGCACACAGGCGACATAGAGCACGGTTGTGCTGGCAGGTCTGTACAGTCCACTGCCAGTGGGGCTGGGCCAGACAGTGCTGGGCTAATGGCCTCGAGCTGTACAAGGGATTCCCTCAAACAGCCAATGGAATGCCTAAAACAGCAGCTGGTGGGAAGGCCATCTGAAGTTTGTGGATCTCTTTCACCACAGCAACAGCAGCTGCATTCTCGGCTAGGGTCCATAGTAGCTGCTGCTGCTGTTGCTGCTGCTGCAGCAGCTGCAGTATGATTGGATGGTCGATGCAGCAGGTCTGCTCACCTGCAGAGCCCATCTACTGTTGTACCCTGACATGCCCCTGTTCACAATGTCAGCCTGCAAAGAGGAAGCAGCAGCAGCAGCAGCAGCAGCAGCAGCAGCAGCAGTCTATTGTCAGTCATCACTCCTAAAACCAGCTGCTTTTTATATAGGCGGCAGCATGCACAGGTGTACTGTGCTGCTGCTGCTGCTGCTGCTGCTGCTGCTGCAGGACTGCTGTGGTCACACAAGCGTAGCTTTACATGGATTGGCCTCTGGTTTGCTGAAAGCCAGAAGGCACTGCGCAAGCGCCTTGCGGCAGCAGCCGTGCTGCTCCTCCAAGCACACTTGCACCCAAGTGTGCCATGCTGCACAGCTGACGCTCTCAATCTATCAACTACAACCAAGGCTTGCAATATGAACCATTTAGCAGAGGGACATACTGGTGTGAGGTGAGCCCACCTTTCTGCTGTACAGCTCTGCCAGCAGTGTCACCCAGCCCTTCTTGTCACTGTGGTACTTCCAGTGATAGCCGGTGCCAAACTCGGTCAAACTGTCCCCGAACAGCATGATGGCTGGCCGATGAGCAGCATACGGCTGCTGTGCTGCTGCTGGTAGTAAACCTGGAGCAGGGAGGGGGTGGGCGCCAGAATGCGAGGCATGTCAGGATGTACAACGGCACTGGCTGATGTCTGAGTGATTGAAAACAAGCTGATCAGCGTCTTTTGATGGCTTTGCAATGTTAAGGGAGGCGCTGATGCAGCTGGATTGCCTTGTGCCAGCAGTCACAGAAGCACTGGAGCACAGCTGACTGGCACCCCAATCAAGCTGTAGACTCACCTTGTAGACTGTGCAGCAGGAGTGTGACATAAATAGCTGCTGAGAGCCTCATTTTCGCGAGCTGGCTAAACAGGCGCGCTGACCTGGCAATTCCCACTGTCCCGCTGCTGCTGGCTAGACTCAAGTCGGCAACAGTTGAGCCTGGGGACGCAGGCTGATAAGCGCTTTAAGGGAAACCTCAGGCTGCTTATGTTGGATGCTGCGTTGCTGTCGTTGTGGCTCGGATGGGCTGTTGAGTTTCAAAAACACAGTACAAAAACTGCTTCAATATGGCGAGACGTCGGATGAAGACCTTGCAAAGTTTCTTGGTATCGGGTGATTTCGCAGGGATACCAAGCGACATCTCTCGTCCTGCTTCATCTCTCTTAACTGCATCATGTCAGGACCCTTGTCCCTCGTTGCCTGCTTTGTTTGTAACATCGGCCATGGTGAACGAGACTGTGGAGAATTCTGCGGGCACTGCAGCTGAGCAGGCAGGAGGAGACAAACTACTACCACCTCAGGCCCTAGCCCTTTGCAGCCAACCAGCAGCAGCCATGGGGGTGCAGAAGGCCGCATATGCGTCCCTCAAAGCTGCTGGCTCGGGCTCCAGCGCCCTCCACCGTTACCAGCACTACATGGCCACCCTGGGGCGAGAGCTGGCGCTTCTGCTGCTGTGCCATGGCACCTCAGCACTTGCAGCAGCAGTGCGTGTGTCATACAGGTAATTAAACCTTTCAAAAACCATTGAACAAGTGTGCCAAGGCTGCACGTTTGTGCACAGGCTGGCTTTGGTCACCAAGCAGCTGTCTTAGAATTGAGCACCGCTGAACTCAGTCAGGCACTCAAGCATTCACAGCTGCGCAGACCTGGTCAGGCAGGAGCAGATGGCTTTTTGAAGCTCGCAACAGTTGTCTCAAACGTATGCCTCACTTCTATCAGGCCAAAACAGACAGCTGGTGCCCTTGTGGCATTGTTGTTGATGCACCAGTCAATGATGCACCGCTGTATGAGCTTAGACAGCCACCTGTTGACTACTGTCTCGTCGACCGTCCTGCAAAACAACAACCGTAATTCCGTTTACGCAACCACTGGGCCTGGCCCTTGGCTGTCGCATGATTTTCCTGCACCTTGCACAGGCTGGCCCACATGCTCGGCCTGCGGCTGCGCCTCTGGCTCAGCACAAGTCCCCTCCCCAGAGCATTGATGTTTGGCCAAAAGTCCACGTAACATACCTCCCCCCCTCATAATTTCCTGCACGTGTGCAGGCTGGCCCACATGCTCGGCCTGCGGCTGCACCGCTGGCTCAGCACAAGCCCTCTCCCCAGAGCAGCAGCAGCTGTGCTGGCCCGTGTGCTGAGCGCCCTGCGCACCGCCCTGCAGCAGCACGTGGTGGGGCCTCTAGGGCGCCTGCTGACGCAGCTGGTGTGGGTGCAGGTGCAGCTGTCGACAGATGATGAGCTGGATGAGGGCACGAGGGTGTCAGCACGCGTGAACAGCTGTGTCTCGCTGCTGTTTGGTAGCATCAGGTGAGAATGTCCTGCGCAGCCAGGGGTTGGCCAGCAGCAGCACCCTAGCCCTGGGGTAGCTCACCCCCAGCCAGATGCCACACGTGCCCTCCAGCACGGTTCCGCCATGGTCCCTGCTCATATCACCCCCAGAGAAGTACTGCAGTCCTGGAAACAATCACCACCTTCCTGCGCTTGTGTGATGCTGTTTGCTTGGTGAATCGGCTGTCTGTGCTGCTTGTGGTTTTTGTGGCCTGGCCACAAGTGTGTGCACCAGCATCGCAGCTCTGCTTCTCATACTTTTCTTCACGCTCCTGCTGTCCTGCATGCTGTCCTGCCTGCCTGCTCTCCTTGGTGCACAGGCTGCGCAGCCACAGCTGCCTGCAGCTCGCCGCCCCCAGCCGGCAGCCTGTGCTGGCCCCAGAGTTCAGCCTGAGTTCTCCTGCAGCCAGCCCCACACGCCAGCCTGGCACTCTGAGGGCGCAGCAGCAGCGGCTGCAGCAGCAGCAGCAGCAGCAGCAGCAGCGGCGGCTGCTGCGGTCGGCCAGCACGCCCACACCTAACAGCAGCCCGCGGGGAGCGAGGGCAGCAGCAGGTGCGGCATCAGGGGGTGCTAGTCCTTGTAGTGTTGACTGCCTCAGGACCCCCCCCCCCCCCCACACACACACACACATGCACAGAGTTACCCGCTGCTAGCGATAGCTGCCGTGTCCACCCACTCACTGGGGGGCCGGGGGATTGTGCTGTTACAGACGCCGTGAGCTATAATGTATGTGTGTATGAACCGTAGGTAGCCTACCTATGTTTCATACACACATACATTATAGCTCGTGGCGTCTACAACAGCACAATCCCCCCCCCCCTCCCCCTTTCCTTGCGCAGCTGTAAGCCGTTGACAAGTGCAGCGCAGGTCATGCTTAGGCTCCTTCCTGCTCTTTGGGGCCCCCTTTGCTGCAGGTGCGGTTGCAGCGTTGTTCCACAGCCTGCATTTGCAGATTACTCGCAGCGGCAGTGTGGCCTCACAGGTCTCCTGACATCCACTTGATGTTGATCCTCCTTGCATCCCTCTAACATGCTGTCCCTGCTGTTCTCCTGCCCCCCCCCCCCACACACACACACTTGCATGATCATAGTATGCTAGCTACTCAAGTAATTCCTGTGCTAACACACAGCATGCATGTGTACGCATGCAGTCTCTCTGTCGACACACACACACACACACCGCCCACCAATAACATGCTTTCCCTGCTGCTCTCCTGCCCCCCCCCCCACACACACACCACCGACCCAATCTGCAGGCACAGTGGCAGCCTCCTTCAGCAGTGGCATCATCTCTCCCAGTGCCAGCGCTGCCTTCAAGTTAGCCGACATCCGCTAGAACGCAATTTGTCCCTGCATCGCTCCATGATACCCCCCCCCACTATACTCACTCACTCCCCCCCCCCCACCACCACCTGTCCCGCAGGCACTGCAGCAGCCTCCTTCAGCAGTCGGCGGCGGACTGTCATCGGTGGCAGCCCCAGCAGCAGCAGGACCAGCCCCTGGGGGGCTCTGGCGGGGGGCCCCGAGCTGGGTCCTGCTGAGCGTGCCAGTGTTGCTCGCGCGCTGCGCTTTAGCCAGGCGCCGGGTCAGGGGCTGGGGCCTGACAGCGAGGTGCATGTGCTGTGCAGCAGCGAGCTGAGGAGCGCCATCATGTCCTTTTTGCAGGTGTGTTAACTCGACAGTACAAGCAATTGTGTTGTCAGTTCAATCAATCACCTGTAGCTGTGAAATTGAAAGGGGGTACAGGACCGCAGAGCGTCATACATGGCTGTACTGGGGTCACCAGAGAGAGTACGTGCAAAGTGTTCTAACAGAGTCTGCTTGTGTAGGCTGACACTGACAGTTCATTGTGAGTACATGCATCGGGCATATCTGCTGTGTACAGTCACCCATCACGCACCTGTCCTTGTCCTGTAGTGCATGTCTCAACTCAACCCATGTGTTTGCTCTATTCCGCCGCCCCCCCCCCCCCTCACTGTGCATACCGCAGGCGCACAGCAGGCGCAACGGCAGCGAGTTTGTGCTGCTGCGCAACTTTGCCACCAGCGCCCCACCCACACCCACAGCTGCTGCAGCTGCAGACACACTCACAGCAGCCAGCACACCCACAGCAGCTGCAGCAACCACAGCAGAAGTGGCAGCAGCGGACGATGCTGCTGCGGCCCCAAGTGCAGACGTCCAGCAGCAGCAGCATGAGGCATTGGCGGGGTTTGGTGCAGCGCCGCTGGGGTTTGAAGCAGCGCTGGGGTTTGACTGCGAGCCAGGTGGGCAATGCCGTGCATATGATGGGCTGTGCCCGTACCTGCCCACTAGTTGCCTATGCACTCTAACTCACTCGACCAGCAAACACTGTTGCGGCTACATGTGCAGTATAACGCATTGCCAAGAGAATTCCGGTTCAAGTTCGTAGTGCCCAGCAGCCTTGGAATCATGGCACTGCATCTGAGTACATGGCCTTGTATGCATATGAATAGACATCACAGACCATTTGTTTGGTGATGCTGGTGACTTTGATGCTTTTTTTGTCGGCAAATGTGCATCTGCTTAGCATCAGAGGCATGACACATGCCTGATAGGACTGTGACAGTACTTGACTGCAACCTTCCGCCTTTGTGACCTCATGTGTAGGTTGCGGCAGCAAGGCTCGCAGCAGTTCTCAGCTGTGTGCACAGATCTACGCGGTGGCGGCAGACGGCAGCAGCGGCGGCGGCTGGCAGCCGCCTGGCAGCAGCAGCAGCAGCAGCAGCAGCAACGCACAGCAAGCTATCTGTCCCCTACAACAGAACCTGCAGCAGCAGCAGCAGCAGCAGCAGCAGCAGCAGCAGCAGCAGCAGGCAGCTCATGGCCCGCTGCCCCTGCTTGGCGATGTCAGCACACAGCAGCAGGAGCAGGAGTTCAGGGATGAACTTTCTGATGGCTCTCAGTCACTGGCTGAAGCTTGGCAGCAGCTGAAGCAGCAGCACGGCCATCAGCAGCAGCTGCAACAGCAGACGGATGCCGCCCCTGTGCGAGGGCACGACACAGGCAGCAGCGTCAGCTGCATGATGGGCAGCAGCAGCAGCAACAACGTCCTTGCCAATGCAGCGAGCCTACTGGCTGCTGCTGCTGAAGCTTTAGGAGACCAGCACGGCCCAGGCTCCCCAGAACGGAGCGACACCAGCCCGCAAAAGCCCTCTGCAGCTGTTCGTGCAGCCGCCGCCATTGCTGCCGCTGCCGCTGGCGCCAGCCACAGCAGCAGTAGCAGCAGCGGTGCTGCTAGCAGGGAGCGCGGGTCGTTTGTCTCTGCAGCTGACAAGTTCAGGTCGCTGGCAGCCTCGGCAGCAGCAGGCAGCGATGCCGACCTCTGCAGCAAGCCGCTGATGGCTTTCTCGCGCAGCAGGCAGGGCTCTTTGTCTCCGCCCGTTGGCATGAGGCGCAGCGTGAGCAACCGTGTTGGTGAGGATACCGGCAGTCA
Source organism: Desmodesmus armatus (assembly GCA_007449985.2). Classification (NCBI taxonomy): domain Eukaryota; kingdom Viridiplantae; phylum Chlorophyta; class Chlorophyceae; order Sphaeropleales; family Scenedesmaceae; genus Desmodesmus; species Desmodesmus armatus. Next base: position 32,035 of record VIIQ02000770.1, read on the forward strand.
CCTGCACCAGCAGGAGCAGTATGCGCGGCTGTTCCCGCCTGGCAGTCGCAGCTTCGAGGCGCTGTCGCTGCGCAAGTCTGGGAACCAGAGCCCGGTCGGCACCCCGGCGTGCCACGCGCGCCACACGGTGACGTTTGTCAAGAAGAAGCTGCCGGCTGCGCCGTTCTCGCTGTCTGCTTCGCTGCCGCTGTCGCTGGACGGAGACATCCTGCATGACGCGCAGTAAGTAACCACGCCTGTGGAGAGGCACTGGCGTAAGGATCAGGCTTGGAGGGGTTTGCATGTCCAGCATGCTAGACAACCGCAACCTCCACCTGGTGATTCCCAGTGAAGTGGCCAGCTTGTTGTGCCATTTTCAGCACCCTGGTGCGGCTGGAGCATGCTGGTCGGGAGTTGCAGTCAGCGGGGTCATGCCCATGCGCATGAACATGCATGACTCGATGCTATGCACTTGTGCAAGATCATGCGTGCATGTCTGAGTCAGCAGTGTCATGCACATGACTCACGCTGTGCGCATGGCTTTGTTGTATGTTTATGTTTCCCTACGTGCGCGGGTGTTTCATGTGCAGCACAGAGTTGGTGCTGCGGGCAGGAGGGTGAGGAGGTAGCAGCTTTCGCTGGTTGTGGTTGTGGCTTTGGTGCACTGCCTCCAGCAGCGCAAGTGCCCAATTCATCGCAATGCAGGTGCTGCACCGTGGCCTCATGGTTGCAGTGTGGAAGTGCATGGCACCTGCACTCTTATTGGCGCCTCACTCTGCACACAGTGTAGCAGCTGCTGATGCACAAGCACGAGGGTTGCCATTGTATACTGTGGACCGCGTTATTGGGTGTGTTGATCTTGAGGGCGCTGGGCTGGCGCAAGTTGAGGTTGGTGTGTTGCCGCGGCTGCAAAGCCTTACCTGGCGGGGTGCATCCTGGGAGCTGTGCATCCACTCAAACGGCCTCGCTTGTTGGGCGGCTGTTTTTTTCCATCATGTCCCCTTGCCGCACCATTCTGCACTTGAGACGGGCTGTTTGCCTAGCTGGTTTTCACCAACACAGCTAGGTCATATGGTGCTTGACAACATGTTCCTGCAGCAGCAGCTGTCCGGGGGCGTGCCTGCTTACCGCCGGCAGTACAGCCCTCATGGGTGTGCATTACAACTCCTCCTGTGTCGGCGTGTTTTTTTTTGCAGCTTACTACACCATCCAGGTTGACCCCATGAGCATGTTACGTGTATATCGTCTGTGCAGAGCCGTGATGCTCGCTCGTGACACCTTCTGACATAGGCTGAGATGCCAGTTGACTTACATAACCCCCACATGTGAGCTTCGTGACTATTTGTTTCCACATGGTGCATCCTGGCCCCCCAGGCTTCAGGCCTCTGGTGGCAGGAGCAGCAATGATCTTGATGTTACTTCCAGATGTTGCGATTTTGCGTTGGGTTTTGGTTGTATGGGCTGCTGTTGGATTGCAAGTACAGCTGGGGTAAGACCCTTGTAAGCTGTCAGGGTACTCGCTGGTCATGTGCCTGGCTTGGTCTCTGTTACAGTTACGCTCCCGCTTTGGTGTGAAGGGAGCTGCCAGTATGACCGTGACTGCAGGGACTGTTGCATACCGTGCTGTGACATACATGCCGTGTGTTAGACACTTTGACCCGCCCGGGTGCTGCTTACAAGTAAAAAATGCATTTTTTGGCGGGGCGGACGTTTTGACGGCTCATGACTGTTTTGACATGCTGTGGGGGTGTACGAGGAGGGCTGTCCTGTGGGTGCTGTACTGGCTGGGTAGAGTGGATGCAGTCTTGCATGAGCTGACCATTGATGTGCATGTGTACAGCCGGCAGTACAGCCCTCATGAGTGTGCATGTGCGCCCGGCTAGTTGCTCTGGTTGTTCCACACGTGCTGTGTTTGGGCTGTAGACGGGGCAGGGATTATTGCTGCGCCGGTCTGACAAATGGTTCTTTGCTGCAGCACCCTGTGCAGCTGGCACATTCAGGATTTGCGCTGTTGAATCGCCTTGCAGTGCACACCGTGACGTCTAGGACCGGCACCAAGCTCGACAAGCCAACAACTTGGTGCCACATGCATAACCCACACACGTATATCAGTACCAGGACAAGTCCAGCTGCTTGCATATCATCAGACAGAGCATCTCACAGCCATTGCCTGAACGCCACGATCATCTCCTTGCCAAGCCCCTGAAAAGGGGGGGGGGGGGTGATACTCACCATCGCTAATGTGCATGAGTATCGTACTGTGTATTCAAATCCACCTAGCATCGTCTTTTGAGTGAAGCGGATGTGCTCAGCATTTTGCTTTGTGAATCGGTAGCTTGGCGTTAGGCCGCTGATGACATCAGGCAGCTGTCGCAGCAGGTCATGTCATGGTCAAACCCCAACCCTGACATGCAAGCATATTGCTGGGGGTCCAGCAGGGCTCACAAAGTAGTGCAAGTGATGTTCTTACGTATGACGGCATCAGCAGGGAATGAGCTTGCCTTGAGTTGCCAGCACACCTGCCAGCTCAACTCTCTACTGCCCAACCATGTCAGCAAACTTCTCAAGCACAGAGCGGTTCCGGGTGTCTATGGTAAACAGTGATGGAGGCTCTGAACGTGTTACGGTGCAGCTGTCGCTGGAGGGGCTCAAAATCCTCAACCAGGATGGCAGCAGGACGATGCGCTCTTACAACTTACGGAACGTCTCCAGCTGGGACCTTATGGACACTAGCACAGTGATCTGGACCAAGTCAGACGTTGATCTGGAGGAACGGGCCCTTACCCTGAAGGGTGATTCCACCACGATCAGAAACGTTGTGGACACATTGGCCTCATGCTGCATGCAGTAAGTGCCTGGGTCTAGGACTGCATGTCATGCCTGGTTGTAGACGAAACTCTCTGGATCCCTGCAGTTGGGACACGGGAGCTGCCTGGCACGCAGGGGGATGGGGTGCATTGCTGGTACTGCATACCCATGCACCCTACCTGCTGGGTGTACTGCTGTGTTGTTTTGAGGCGTTGATGCTTTGATTGAGCTTGATAGGGACCTACAGCAGCAGTTACGTCTCGTTATGTAAGCAGCGGCTTGCCCTATGCATGCTGCAGGTTGGCTGAGGTGATCAGGGATAAGGAGGAGGGCAGGCACCTGGAGGAGCTTGCAGCAGGGGGTGGCAAGACAAAGAAGGCTGCAAAGGTGAGGATGCTGCTGCACAACGTATGACCAGCAGCAGCAGCAACATCAGCAACCGCTGGTAGCAACTAGTGTAGCTTCCAGTGTTGATGTGTGGCACGGGGAGGAGCTGGCAGCAGGCGGCGGCAAGACAAAGAAGGCAGCAAAGGTAAGAATGGTGCTGCTGCACAACGTATGACCAGTAGCAACAGCAGCAGCACCGGCAGCAACATCAGCAACCGCTGGGAGCAAATAGTGTAGCTTCTAGTGTTGATGTTTGGCATCTGGAGGAGCTGGCAGCAGGGGGCGGCAAAACAAAGACGGCAGCAAAGGTAAGGCTGCTGCTGCTGCTGCACATTATTAGCACAGTAGTAGGCTTCATCAGTAGCCGTTAGCGCTCCTCTCAAATGGCTTGCCATGTGAACACATGTCAGCAACACAGCAGAGACACTGACGTGCAGCAGGGGGGCGGCAAAACAAAGGAGGCTGCACAGGTAGGGGCTCAAGAGCGTCTGCTGCTGCGCACTGTGTTACTAGCAGCAGCGACAGCAGCAAGCTCCAGTAGCAATCAGGATGGCTTCACATGTTCACGTTGGCTCACGTAATTCAGCACATCCTCCGCTCCCCCGTGCCTCTGTCCCCCCCCCCCCCTCCACCCTGCCCCCCAAATCACAGCTGCCGTCTGTTGACTCTGTTGAGTACTGTTGGGCGCCTGACGAGGCCGGCTGGCAGAATAATGTGTTTGAATGACTTCACACATCCACACTGCTCCCTGCCCTCTGTTTTCTCCCCCCCCCCCCCCTTCCCACCCTGCCCCCCAACACAGCTGCCTTCTGTCGACTCTTTTGAGTACTGGAGGGCGCCTGTTGAGTACTGGAGGGCGCCTGAAGATCGGCTGGCAGGACAATCACGGTTGAATGACTCAACATATCCCTGACACCCCTTGCCCCTGTTCTCTTTGCCCCCCCCCCCCCCCAAAAAAAGCAGCTGCCGTCTGTCGACTATGTTGAGTACTGGCGGGCGCCTGACAAGGCCGGCTGGCAGACTCACAGACAGATTGATTACTCAGCACACCTTGCCCTCCCCCTCCCCACCCCCACCCCCCTTCTCAATCCGCAGCTGCCGTCTGTCGACTCTGTTGAGTACTGGAGGGCGCCCGACAAGGCCGGCTGGCTGCAGAGTCAGAGTGAGGTTATGAAGATGTGGCGCAAGCGCTGGTTGTCCTGAAGCAGGGCTACTTGTTCAGGTTCCTGACCCCTGATGTTTCAGGTGTGTTGTGGAGCTGGGAAGGGGGATGCAGGGGTTCACAGAATTTTGCTGGTTGGTGCCCGAGGAGGGGCGCCTCTCAGTTTCTTGATTCCCGGCGTGCCGGGTGTGTGGGACATGTGTGCCGTGCAACACTGTGGTTTGATAATGAACCACACGGCTGCCTCCTCCCCACCCACCCACCCCTCCCTACAGTGTCTGTCAAGCCCCATGGTGTGGTAGACCTGTCCAAGGTCCAGGTTTGAAGGATAGCCGCAGCGTCCCTCTGTGCCCCATGTGCCCCTTTGTTCCTTCCTCAAGTTTCAACTGTGGCTTGGTACAGCTCAGTTTTTACTGGGGCTGCCTGCCCCCCCCCCCCCTCAAAACACAGTCCTGGCATCACTCTACATGGCCGGGTCTTTGTCCTCCCCCCCCCCCCCCCCTGCCCCTGCCTCCCCACAGAGTCAGTCAAGCCCCGTGGTGTGGTAGATCTGTCCAAGGTCCAGGTTTGAAGGACAGCGGCAGCGTCCCTCTGTGCCCCATGTGCCCCTTTGCTCCCCCTCAAGTTTCTACCCGCGCCTTGGTACAGCTCAGTCTTCACTGGGTTTTCCTGTGTACATCGCCTCTCAAGATAGTCCTGACATAATTCTACATGTTCGCCCCCTCCTCTCCCCTCCAACAGAGTCAGTCAAGCCCCGTGGTGTGGTGGACCTGTCCAAGGTTCAAGACGTCAAAGACGGCCGCAGCGTTACGGGCAAGGCTAACACAGTGCAGCTCAAGACAGCCAGCGGGGCAGCGTGTGCTACATCTGCGACTCAGGTATGCAGTTTGACTTATGTGGTCGGCTGCGTACATCACATCCCGTCTGCGGCCACTGCGCCAGTAGTACCAGCATGCTGTGCTGTGCTGTTGTTGTGCTGTGCTTTGCTTTGCTGTGCTGTGCTTTCCCAATGCTGCTGATGGGAGCTGCGTCCGGTGTTGGTGTCTGCTGCTGCTGCAGAGACTGAGATGGTTTTGTGGACATCAGCGCTGTACTGTGCTGTGCTGTCCTGCCATGCACTGTCCTTCCATGTGATATCCTTTCATGCTGCTGCCCATGCTGCGTCTCCTATTTTTCCTTGTTTTTCCTGTTGCTGCAGAGACTGAGATGGTTGAGTGGATAAGTGCGCTGGAGGGCAGCATTGCCAAGATAGTCAAGCAGCTGGCCGGTATCGACGACAGCAGCAGTGACGGCCAACACGGCAAGAGCAGCAGCAGCAGGGAGAAGCACAGGAGCAGCAGCAGCAGCAAGAACCGCGACACTGGCAGCGACTGGGCGAAGCAGGTGTGGCTGGGGGTTTGTGTTGTGGCTGGGGGGTGGGTGGGTTTGGTGTGGGGGGTGTGGGGGGGGGGGGGCTTGTGGCAATTGTGGAGAGGGGAAGGGGTGTGAATGGGCCAAAGCTGACTAGTCTTGATGACAGCAGCAGTGATGGCCAATGGCGCAGGAGCAGTAGCAGCAGGGAGAAGCACAGGAGCAGCAAGAGCAGTGACACTGGATTTTACCAATCGCCAGTCGTGATTAGCGAAGTTAGGTGTGGCTTGGGGTTTTGTCAATGCGGGGGAGGGCCAAACGATGGGGGGCAGTGGCTTGGGTTGAGTCATGGTCATGGAGGGGGGGGGTCATGTGGCTGTTATGAGGGGGAAAGGGTGTTGATGATGTGTAGCTGGCTGGTGTTGGCAACAGCAGTAGCAGTGACAGGCGGAGAGGCAAGGGTGGCAGCAGCAGCGACAGCAGGGGCTGCAACAGCAGGGGCCGCAACAGCGGCAGGGACTGGACGCAGCAGGTGCCAGGGGGGTTGTGTCATAGGAGAGGGGGAGGACAACAGCATGAACACCCTTCCCCGCCCCGTTCTCAATAATGTAAATTGTCCCTGTCTGTGCTTGCTTGTGTTGGCTCAATGCCTGCAGGTTGAGCGCAGCCTGTCACAAGGCCTATGGATATGCAAACCATAGCTGTTATCCTTTGACACACGTCTTCATGTCTTTTGTGTTCTTGCAACCTGTGTTACCTCGCTGCTCGTTTTTGCTTGCAGGTTGAGCGCAGCCTGTCGCAGGGTGCCAGCAGCAGCAGCAGCCGGAGGGGTGGCAGCACCATGGTGCAGGTCGTTAACTATGGAGGTGGGTGTAGTCTTCGAAATTCACTATCTGATGTACTTGTTGAAGTCTGCACTTTTAGCCTATCAAATTAAGATATAGATGCCGGCCTAAAAGGGTGCCACGGCTTACTGAAGTTGCACGCCACAGTCTACTGCTTCCTGTCCTACTTATAGACGTGTGTGTGTATTTGTTCTGCTGCAGGTGGCAGCAGTGGGGTAGCGAGCGGCAGCGGCGGCGGCGGCCGGGCATCAGCTCCGTACGACAATGATTACGGCATCAGCAGCTACAGCCAGATATCTGGCATTGCAGGTAATTACCAAACGGGAATCAGAAGGGGGGGGTGTGGGTGCATGTGCGTGTATTGATGTTGCGTGTGCTTGTGGGGTCGGCCATTGCTAACTTGAATAAAACGGGTGCAGGCTGGAGCAGGTTTTGGGGGAAAGGGGGGGGGGCTGCTGAGGAAGGGGTATCGAGACCGTATGACAATCAAATGGCATCAGCAGCTACAACCATCTCTGGCATTGCAGGTAATGGCGGAAGGGGGGGGGAGAGTGAGGGGGTTGTTGTGTGCTTGCATGTGTATGATGTTGCGAGTGTTTGTGGAAACCGGTGAACGGATTGGGTGCAGGTTGGGGGGATGCTTGGGGGAGGGGGGGGGCTGAGGGAAGGGGCATCGAGACCGTATGACAATGAATACGGCATCAGCAGCTACAGCCAGATTTCTGGCATTGCGAGTGGGTGCGGCCACGTAAGATTGGGTGGTGTGTCCGTGACAAACTTACTCATGCCTGGCTTTTTCCCCTGGTGGTGTAAAAAGCGGTGCTTTGTGGTTTCTTTGATGTTATATTGCCTGCTCTCATGAATGGCGCCCTGAATTGCGCCTCTTGCGTGCATCATCCAGCCAGGACAACTGACCCGGTCACTTTGATACCATCTGCTGGCTCTTACACAGATGCTATAGTGTCTTTCACCTGCCCCTTTCACCACCGACATGCGCATACTGTGGCTCCGTGAATCACAGTTTGTGCCACCATAATGCCGTTCCAATGAGAACCACCCCTTGTTTTTTGCTGTCACAAATCAGGTGTTGCATCTGCAATGGACGACCTCACTCTCAACTACGGCGGCTATGGCAGCAGTGGCGCTGCTGCCGGCGGCGGCTACGGCAGCAGTGGCGCTGCTGCTGCTGCCGGCGGCGGCGGCTACGGCAGCGTCAGCACGCCATACGGCAGTGCGCCTACATATGGCAGCAGTGGCGCCACTGCTGCCGGCGGCGGCTATGGCGGCTACGGCGGCAGCAATGCAGCCGCCGGCGGCTACGACGGCAGCAGTACCTACGGCTATGGCAGCAGTGGCGCTGCTGCCGGCGGCTACGGCGGCAGCAATGCAGCAGCAGCTGGGCAGCAATACGGCCAGGCTTCTGGGTATGATGATCATACCGGTGGTGGTTACGGTGCTGCTCCTGCCAATGGCTATGGTAGCTACCAGCAGCCGCCGCCGCAGCAGCAGCAGCAGCAACCCCAGCAGCAGCAGGCAGCGTACGGGGCATATGGTGGCCAGACGGCATACTACCAGCAGCAGCAGCAGCAGCAACCTCCCCAGCAGCAGCAGCAGCAGCCGGCGGTGTCTTTGATCGACCAGGTGCCGACACAGCAGCCGGCCTACCCCACGTACTACCAATACTCAACAGACCAGGTGGGGACCATTATCATCAGTTTGCTGTCCTAGTCGGATTATGTTGCTATGCCTCATAGACTTCTTTGCTGTGACTTGCATGTTCATAGTATGCTAGCTACTCATGTATCCCCTGTGCCTAACAAAGTGCATGCCCCGTTTGGTAGCTCTGGTCTTTATCTGTGCCTCAGTCTGCTTTGTTGTGCACCACCCACCACAAGGCCGTCTTTTCCACAAGGCGTTTGGACGTACTTGCAGTCAGACTGTGTGAATGCACTCTCTCTGTACGGAACACCTTGCACCCAACAGCGCCGCTTGAATTGTATGTTGGATCGACACTGAAGGTCTCAGAGGAAGGGAGGTCGTATCCAAAGGGTGAAGCAACCTGACATTTCCCTGCTGCTGCCCCCCCCCCTCCTGCCCTTTTTCCTGCTGCAGGGCCAAGGAGTGCAGCCAGATGCAGCAGCAGCAGCAGCCATGCCAGCAGCAGCAGCAGCAGCACCCCCCGCCCCTGCAGCCGGCAGTGTGTGGCAGGTGCACCACACTGCTGAGGGTCGGGCCTACTACTACAACAGCAGCACGGGGGTCACGCAGTGGGAGGTGCCCCCGGGGCTGTGAGGGGTGTATGATTGTTGCTTACTTGGGTATGTGTGTGTGTGGGGGGGGGGGGTGCGTCGTCTACCCAACCGCCATCAGAATCAGCAAGGGGTGTTGATGACGTGATGCGGCTGCACTGGGGTCACAGTGGGAGGTGCCCCCGGGGCTGTGAAGGGTGGTGTTGATGCCTAGTTTGTTGGTGGGTGGCTGCAGCGGCAGCAATGCAGTGCCCACTGGGCAGCAATACAGCCAGGCTTCTGGGTATGGTGGCCATACCGGTGTTGGCTACGTGCTGCAGCAGCCGCAGCCAGCAGTGTGTGGCAGGTCCACCACACTGCTGAGGGCCAGGCCTGCTACTACAACACCAGCACTGGGGTCACGCAGTGGGAGGTGCCACCAGGGATGTGAGGGGTGTGTGATCGTTGCTTATTCGGGTGTGTGTAGACACAGGGTGTGTGTGGGGGGGGGGGGGGTGCGTCGTCCACCCAACCGCCCTCAGAATCAGTAGGGGGTGTTGATGACGTGATGCAGCTGCACTGGGGTGACGCGGTGGGAGGTGCCAGCAGGGATGTGAGGGGTGTGTCTTGGTGTTTGGGTGTGTGTTGGGGGGGGGGGGGAGTTAGCAGGGGGGTGAAAGGGTGTTTGATGACGGGATGCAGCTGCACTGTGGTTACACAGTGGGCTGAGAAACTCGGGCTGTGAATGTGGTGTATGAGAAGTGTGTTGACTGTGGGTGGTTGGGTGGGGCAGGGGTGGCAGGTTTTGAGGGAGGTGTTGAGCCGACGTTCGTAGTTTGTGTCAGCATGCAGCACACAGGGCGCATGACAGCCCCTGTTCTGATGCATGTGCAGAGTTGCAGGTTTGGCATGGCGGTTGCACGGCGCAGTCAATGCAGCCATAGGTTGATGCCAGGGTCGCTGCGGGTGTTCATCGGGGACCCTCTCTCTTTACGCACACCTTCCTGCATTCGTCTCTGCATACGTGCATGGCTGGCATGCGCTCTCGAGCTTCAAAGCTTACGCGTGTAACATTGCTTGGCACTCTACCCCCACAAGGAGCTGGCTTACAAGAGTGACGCTGACAAGGTGTCCAGAGCGAGGCACTTCATATGGGTGATGGCCCCAAAGATGCATGCAATCAATTACGCAACATTGACATCTTGCTATCTATCGTGTGCAGTCAGTCTCCCCACCGATCTTGTTTCTACAAGGGGCTGGCTTGTGCTCGTTTGAGGCTGCTGCCAAGTCACTGCCTCTGCTGGGGCCTTGGCTTTTGAACTTTTCCCGCATCTTCCAATTTATGACTTGTCAAGTGCAGTATTCGCTCCTACTAATGCTGGTAGCACGTGTGCTGCTGCTCTCTCAGAGACAGCAGAGTCTGCTGCTGTCTAGGTGCCTTGGTCGCAGAAGAAGCAGGCAGGGACCGGCAAAGCATTGACGTTATAGTGAATGCATCATCACTCTGCGTAGCTTTGTTGTGTGATCACCGGTGGTACCACGCTGGTTTGTCCCATTCAGCAGCTGTGATGGAGAGACACCATGCTTGGCAGGACCTCTGACGTGCACTAGCACACGAACACAGGTATTTGGAACACGAATCAAAATATAAATGCGATGGCACTGGTCTGAACAAACATTTTGGATTGGCCCGCGATGGCGCTAAAACTTGTTACTGCCAAGGAGACAGGCTGGACTGTGTCGTGCCCCTGGTTCACAACGTATATACACGCAATACCTTTTGAAAAGGTGTATTTCGGCCAGATCACCCACGATAACATTCGGCAGTACACTGCTGCATTTCCATGCTTTACTCATGCGGATCTCAAGTTTCGGACGTTATTATACGCTTTGAGAGCTCAATTTAATGACAAAGTGACATTGCTGCGCCTTTGAGTGGCCGCTCGTTCCCTCGGCCTGCAGCTACACAGCAACCCCAGCAGCACCAACATGCCCACTCGACACTTGGGCTCATCCGTCCACCATTCGGTGTTCTGCAGACGTAAATGTGCCGTTATACTCCTTTTGATATCCCTTGCAGCTGGTATACAGCCCAGCACAGCTTACGATCTACGTCAGCCAACCAAGGATGTCAGCAGAGAGCCTGCCAGTCAGCAGCAGGAGCAGCACCAGCAGCACCAGCAGCAGCAGCAGCAGGAGTATGAGACTCATATGCGCCTGGGTCGAGGAGGTCACACCTCAGCCAGCACAGGGCCTCCCAAGCCGCCTCTCATGCAACAGGCCCGAAAGGCTGCAGCAGCAGCAGCATCAGCAGCAGTCGCACTTGCTCAGGCCATAGCAGACAGCAGCACACTCGATCAATCCACTGGAACAGCAGCTGCCCTGCAGCAGCAGCAGCAGCAGCAGCAACAGCAGCAGCAGCCTGCAGTGCTGGATGCTGCCGTAACTAACTCTGGGGTGGATGCTTCCCTGGTGACCGTTGCAACATCCATACCGGGTGCATTGCTGCAAGCCCCCACAATCCTTTCAGGTGTGTTTGTCCCAACATGTATGAGTCATGCTTTGAGTTAATCAAGGAGTGGCAATCATGCGTAGTGAAGATCCTGAATAGGAGGCATTTTCCACAGGCTCCATCCCATGTCAATTTATGCCCCACCCGAAGGAAGGGTCTCACGCTGGCTACCGTCCTCCTATACCGATATAAAACAAGGCTTGCATTCTGGTGAAGGTTGTGTCGCAGCGTGGTAGCTGCCTGCGCAACAACTATCACTGCGCTACATGGTCCACTCCCAATGCATTCCACGACACGTTTACCACAAGAGCCTCACTGGCTCCCTGTGGGGTGTTTGTTTGGGCAAATCCTTCACCATGCAACTGTATCTCAACTGAAACTACCAGCTTTTCCTATCCTTTCCTTACAGGTGGGAGGGAGGGTGACGACAGCATTGTGACAGTAACACCCTCAGGAGCCACAATAGGTCCCGCAGGATCTTCTGGAATCAGTGTGGCATCTGCACCCCCACCTACCCCCTCAAAGGCCACCGTATCAGCAGCAATGCCATTGGGAGCCAACAATGGCGCCGCAGTGCTCATGGGGGCTTCAGGCGAGGCTGAAACACAACAGGCCAGAGAAGACGGCGGGATCACACCTGCAGAGGTCACCAGCAGCAGCAGCAGCAGCAGTGGCAGTACCGCAGAGGGCGAGGAGGAGGGTCAAGTGGGGGTGGTGTCCGTACAAGGCAGCGACAAAAGCCACTACGGCAGCAAACGGCCCAAGCACCACGGCAGGCGGAGGCACAAGCACAGGCACGGCGACAAAAGCGGCCGCAGGCACAACCACAGCCACCGAAAGCATCAAGGAGGGGACTCAAGACCACCCACTGACTCTACCCCACCCCTCCATGCACCAGAAGAGTCCCCGAGCAGCGGCCGTGGAGGGTACCGATCAGACGACAGGCCTCAAGTTAGGGCGAGCCCATATGCCGCACGGCCAGCCAGCGGGCGGGGTCAGCAGCCACGGGAGGAATCCCTGCACTCAGGACCGCAGATGAGACCCTACACTGCGTCCCGCAGCAACAGCGGGGAAAGGCGGGCAGGGGATGCGCAGGAGGGGTATGCATCAGTGCCTATGCCCTGGCTGGAGCCGTTCTATGTATCACCTTCAGCCATGCGGATCAGTGGGGGTGAAGGCGCAAAGGGTGAGCGGCCCGCATCAGTGCACATCGCTGCAATCGGCCTGCCGGGGGGTACTAAGGAAGGCGGCAGTAAGGGTGGCGCTGCATCGGATGATGCTGCCGTACACGTTGCTGCGGTAGATACAGCAGCGGCCAACATTGCTGGCCTCAGCACAGCAGCTGTCGCAGACGCAGGGTGCATTACGACCCTTATGCAGCAGCAGTGCGGGGAGCAACCGCCGGGATCAACCAGCCCGGGGATGACCGCCTATTGGGCGCAGTGGAGGGATCGCTGCTGCAAGATGTACGTGGCAGAACCTTCAGAAGAGGAAGAGGAGTATGAAGTTTACGAGGAAGTTTACGATGAAGAAGTTCTTGAGCAAGATCAGGAAGAGCTTCAGGAAGAGCTGCGCAACAACCCGCCCAGCCCGATATCCAAACCCGGACCGACCTCAACCGCGACGGGACGGTCGACCAGGCGACAAAACCCGACCTGCAGCTCGGCACGTGCACCGACAACATCCACGTGCCGGTCCCACGTTTTGAGACGACGCACGGGGGACCAATGGACGCGCAGCTCCAGACCGCGATGAGGATTGAGCAGGTCGAGGTTCCCGCCAAACTGTCAGCGGAGTTGATCAGGCGGGTGAAGAGCTACGTGATGTCGAAGATGCACACCTTCGACCCCGTCATGGGAACCATCGGGCCGGACCCGGTGCGGGCCGCTTACGTTGACCTCAAGTGGGTCAACACGACCAGCGGGTTTGTGCACCCCGCGGGCACTGTGGGGCCTGCGGAGCTGGCTCTTTTGCTGGTGGGTGGTGCCCTTGGCATCTGTGGACCACTTTTAGGGATGGCGGACGGGTTTCGAAACTGGGAAACAAAGCCATCCGTTCACTTTTTAATGGGGCATTTGGGAAAGCAAGCACCACAAGTGGGAATGTTCTGAATGTGTTTTCTATGGTAGCCTACCACTGAGTGTAGCGCCTTGCACATCCCGCAGCACAGAAGAGAGGAGAAGGCAGCGCGGGCTCAGCAAAGCTGGCCGCACTCACAAGCAAGAACAGCATCATTTATGAAGCTTCCGTCCGTCTCAGCTACAACCCCCCTATTCATTTTGCCCCTATTTTTTTGGCTTTGTCAAAAATGTTGCATTGACACTTTTCGCTGCTCCCTGTGTCTCGTTTCAGGTGCGTCTTCAAAACAGCAAGAACAGCACCATTCAGAAGAAGGCCCTGGAGGTGCTCCTGAGTGGTGAGGGCGTCCCTCACAAGAAGTACCCCCCAACAAACTGGGCTCCCCCGAACGACACACCAGCGAAGATCGGCGCTCAGTCCACCAAGTATGATGGCCCCTATCCGATAGAGGTAAGCCACGATAGGTATTGCCTGTGACATGCGGACTTGCAAAAGGCGCTTGCTTTCAGTTGATTGAATCAACCAACTTACATCTGTATGTATGAAGCTCGAGAGCTCACTACATGCTGGTACGGGGGCAGATGGTGAACACATTCTTACGAGCGCTACCCTGCCAGCAGCCCCACCTTGTTTGTTTGGATGTAGCATCCTACAACAGACACTGTGTCAGATGCCTTGTCATGTGACGTGGCACTGCAACTACAGGCGTTACATGCAGGCGGTTACGGGGCAGATGGTGGGACAAAGTGTCGTGAGCGCTACCCTGCCGGCACCCCTCCCCAATGTATTACTCCACACAGCTTCCCTGCCTCAGCCGCTCCTCAAAGTTGCCACCTGTGTTACAACCAGTTCGGGGAACTGTAGTATGACACAATCCCTTTCTGTGACGCGTGACTGCAATCCCGGCAGGCCGTTCACGCAGGCTGGTGCGGGGCTGATGGTGGGACTAAGTATCAAAAGTGTTACCCTGCCGGTGCCCCCCTCCCATCTGTGGCCACGTGTCCCTCAACCACAGCTCCTCTCCTCCCAATAGCCACATCATGTGAGCACAGTGTGCTCAAAACAGCTGCACCATATGAGCCTTGACGACTTATTCAAGCAAATTGCAAGTTGAACGACATGTTCCCTTTCTGTGGCGCATCACTGCCACCACAGGCGGTGCATGCAGGCTGGTACGGGGCTGATGGTGGCACCAAGTGTCATGAGCGCTACCCCGCCGGTGCCCCCAAGCCCATCTGTGGCCATGTGTCGCTCATCGAGTTGGATGGTCAGATGTCGTACAAGCAGGCGCTGGCCTTCTGGGCAACGGGGGACGAGCGGTATGCACGCAACGCATTCGACATCATCAACAGCTGGGCAAAGGTGGGTAAATGTTGTGTCATGTCTGCTTGGTGTGGCTAGGAGGGTCAGGGGTTCAGGAGAGCTTTCGCAAGGGAGTCTGGGCCCTCACACGCACACTGTGCAGTGGTGTGTGCAGCTGTATGTCACGACTGAAGTGGCGGAGGGTTTGAGGGAGCAGGTCAGAGGGGAGGAACAGATGTCGTACAAGCAGGTGCTGGCCTACTGCCGGGGCAACGGGGGACGAGCTGTATGCGCGCACTGCAATTACCCATAACTGGGCTAGGCAAAAGCACCCCTTGGCTTTGTAATGCCATAACTCATGCTTGGGCCCCCCAATGCTGCTGGGGGTTGGCCCGTTGGGAAGCCAGGACCACAAGCTACCTGCCTGTGCGGTCAACCGTGGTCAAACATTGACCAGGGTTTAGCTATTTTGCTTGAAACATCGCCTTATTGGCACAAAACGGCCTTGAAAACAGGAGCTGGCCCTGTTGTACTGCTCAATGGGGTGGGACCACTGGTGCCACCCTGCAGTGCTGCAGTCCTTGGGGTAGTGCATCATGACAAACAGTCAAAACCCAGTAAACCCTACCGAGGCTCTACGGCCAGAGGCATCATCAACAGCTGGGCAAAGGTGCGTGCATCTCTACGGTACTACTACCGTAGTAGACTGGGCCCCACCCGGGGTCTGTGGAAGGGGCGGGGGAGGCTGGATGGCCTTGAGAGTGCTCGTTCAACACTGCTGCTGCTGCTGCTGCTGCTGTCGCTTGTGCTGCTGCTGCTGCTGCCGCCGCTGCTGCTGCTGTTGTCTTCAGACTAACAAAGAGCTCGGCCTTCAGTTCCAGAACGGTCCCCTGGAGTCAGGCTGGGCAGTGGCAGCAATGGCAAAATCACTGGAGTTGCTGAGAGAAGCAGACGGCTGGGAAGAAACTTATGATTCCTTTGTGGCATGGAGCAAGAGTGTGACTATGCCCAGCATGGACTTCTACGTGTACAACATATCGGCACCAGCTATTATCAAGGGTGTGCCTCATGTGTGAGTGGCATAGGGCGGTATTAGCCCAGGGTGTTGTTGTGGAGGGTTGAGGGTAGCACCAGGAGTGGAGTGGTGGAGGTGGGGGGGGGCTTTGCGGGTTGTGTGTGTGTGTGTGTGGGGTGGGGGGGGGGGGGGGTGGGGGGGGGGGGTGTTAGCAGGCTCTTGAGCTGGTTAGAGAGACTTAGGGCTGGGAGAGGGAGAAAGCCTTTGATGCCGTTGGTAGCATACAGCAGAGTGCTATGGTGCAGGCAGGCAGGCATGCATGCAGGCAGGCAGGCAGAGCAAGATGTGTGTCTTGTTGCCGCATGTCCCTGTCTCACGAGCTGTCTCACGCACGTGTGTCTGCAGGTACAACAACTGGCACAGCACCGTGGCCGAGGCGTGGATGTCGGTCGCGCTGCTCACCGACGACCCTCCCCGCTTCCGCAAGGCTGTGAAGCTTTTCAACGAGACGCTTTTCAGCTATCTGAAGTGGGGCAAGGGCGACTGGGCGGCGGGTGGGCGAGTGCCGGGCGAATGCTCGGAGACGCTGCGGGACGTGTTCCACTCGGAGTTTGGCCTAGGGGGCCTGCTGCAGGTGCGTGGGATGTGAAGATGTAGCACTGCAAGAGTGGCACTCTTGAGATAGTTTGCGGTTGATTGTGCAAAGGAAAGAGCGCGGGGGGGGGGGGGGTGGAAGGGGGGGGGGTGGAGGGCTCGTCCTTTCAATTGTTCACCGAGACACTATTCAGCTATCTGAAGTGGGGCAAGGGCAACTGGGCGGCGGGTCGACGAGTGCCGTGCAAATGCTCGGAGACGCTGAGGGACGTGTTCCATTCGGAGTTTGGTCTAGGGGGCCTGCTGCAGGTGCAGAACTTTCAACATTCAGCATTTGCTTTCTTCTGTTAGGAAATATGAATGTAAATGTAACTGTAACGGAAAAAGGCTGCTTTTCTAATAGAGGCCGTGCATAGCTGAGAGCACTGAGAGGGGGGGTGCGCGCCAGGTGGCCACCTGGCCATGCCCCCCCCCCCTCATCCCCCGGGGGGGAATTGGGGCCTGTGGGACTGCTTTTTTGAGGGGACTGAAAGGCTGACGTGGTGCAGCTGCCTGCAGTTGGTGTTCCATCCAGGCTTTGGCCACGAACACACAACAGTTGGCATGTCAGGGGGTAGGGGGCCCTGCTCAGTACTGCTGTGTTGTGTATGTGCTCTGTAGCAGCAGCTGCTTGCGCATGACTGTGATTTGGTCTGAATCTCTGCTGCTGGACGGCTTCTCTAAACACGCCGACGTCTTGAAGCCCAAAATGTATGCCTGCCTGTCTGCCTGTCTGTCTATCTACGACGCAGGTTGCTGAAATGGCCTGGCAGCAAGACGTTGACCTCTACTCCACTGCCAACTACTCCCTGGTTGCGGCACTGGAGCTTCACGCACGCATTATCAACGCGGGACGCAGTGAGGCCCTTCTGCCCCCAGGGTTTAAGTTTGTGGAGAGCTTGCCAAAACCCAAGGAGGGAACGCTGTGGAAATTTGACATGTGAGAAGCAGACGATTGTCAGATCCCTTTTGTCCCACGATTTCAGTAATATCCAGGATCAATGTCACAATCTGAGCACGTGGCTAATGCACAATGATTCAGTCAGGTCCGACCTGCGGCAGCTGAGCAAAAGAACACCACTTGCAAGCACCGTGTGCAGTCAATGCGAGGCTCAGCGGCTGCGCAAACTAGCTGCTTAAATAAATTAGACCTACCTACACACCCCCTTGGTCTAGTTACGCTATGAAATTGCTTCCATTAGCCCCGCGTCCTATGAGGACTGCTTACATCATGCAGGCAGTGAAGGGTGGCTTAGCTGCAATGTGTTGCTTGCCAAGCAGTGACTGTATGGCCCTGTACCATACTATGACGTTCACTGCATTGTGATGTTTGCACTGTATGCTCGCTGGCTCAGCCACGGTGCCGAGGGTGAAACTATGTCCTCAAAACATGTACTACGGCGTACTCAGTACCATGGTATGCTACTGTACTGCTCTTGCACTGTACTGTGCTGTTCTGCCTTGCTGCCTGCAGGCGCACGCAGTCCTGGTGGGCTCACAATGCCACAGACCCTGAGCAGCGTCTGTTTGAGCTGAGGGACGGTGTCAAGTACTTGGTGGGCATCACGTGGATGCCCACAGGCTGGGAGCTGGGGTGAGTGGCTTGCAATCAATTCAGGTGTATTGGAATTGTGGGGTGGGGTGCGCTGGTTGGTGTGTGTGTGTGGGGGGGGGGGGGCATAGCCTGAAGAACCTAGGGGGCCTGAGCAGTGCCTGTTCATATCACTCAATGGCATCACGTACCTGGTGGGCATCACCTGGATGCCCACAGGCTGGGAGCTGAGGTGAGTGCCTTTCTTCTGTCTATCATTTTGGGTGGGGTGGTGCACATGGTGTGCTGGGCAGGGTCACGGTGTATATGTGTGTGGGGGGGGGGTGTGCTATGTGAGGGGCTTGCCAAGCCTTACATGAATGACAGGGTCGCCTTGTTCAGCTGCACTGAGGCACATAGTGGGGTTGACCTAGGGAAGCTGAGCAGTGCCTGTTCCATATCACTGAGTGGCATCAAGTACCCTGTGGGCATTTACATGGATGCCAACAGGCTGGGAGCTGGGGTGAGTGGCTTGAAATCAATTCAGGTGTATTGAAAAAGTGGGGTGGTGTGTGCTACAGCTGGGTGGTGTGTGTGTGGGGGGGGGGGGCATGGTTTGGCGAACCTAGGGGGCCTGAGCAGTGCCTGTTCATATCACTCAATGGCAAGCTTCCATTGAATGAGCAGGCGGCCTGGGAGTCAAACGTCACTAGTAGTGATGCATCAGTGACCGTCCGAACTGCACCCCTGTCTGCCGCACACCGTGCACTCCTTTGGCTTGCAGGTACAACCACTATGCTGGTCGCCTGGGCATCCCCATGCCTGAGACAGCAAAGCTTCTGGCTGCACACCCCGTGGAGCACTTCAGCTTCCACTGTGAGTCTTTGGAAAAGGGGGGGGGGGCTGAGTTGGGCGGGTGTGTTGGGGTGGGCAGGGTGGTGAGAGGGGGGGGGGGTGTTTGGGGCGGGGGCACCGTGGTTCTATGGTAGTGGTCCTGCGGTAGTGCTGAGGGGAGGGGATAGTCCTAGGCGTGTTCCAGGGGGTGGGTGCTAGAGGGTGTGCACTTGGCGGCAGCTGACACAATGGTTCAAACTGTCTGCTGGCTGCACACCTGTTGAGCACTTCAGCTTCCACTGTGAGTCTTTCGCTGCTGATCAACGGTTGCCCCACCTCACCTTGATGTTGGGTGACCCATTGGCTGTGCTGTGGGTACTACGAGAATTCGCAAGGGGGCTGAGTACCACTGAGTGGAGGAGCTCCTCAGTGAGTCACTTCTCAGTGAGCGAGTTTGTGGGAGGGGGGGTGCTGGTGTTAGTGTTGGGCGAGGGGTGTGTGTTTGGTTTCACGAGGGCCATGCGGGCAGGCAGACAAGAGGGCAGGGGGCAGGGGTGGAGGACAGCTGGTGAGGACGCCAGCCCTCTGCACTCCATGCATGCTGCTTGGTGGTGATCCCAGTGTAATGGGCCAAGGCTGGCGCGCGCTCCCCATCGGACAGAGAAAAGGGGGTTGTGAATTTTGAGCATGGGGGCCCCCTGCACAGTGTGTGCATGAGCTTGTGAGGGATGGATGACGTCAGAAGTTGGAGGGCTAATCAGAAAGGCGCAGCCTGTGCCACAGGCGGTTGAAGACCTTGTCTTTTTGGCGTGCATCACCCAAAGCCAGACCCATATGTTTATCTTGAACCGTGCTGCTGCTGCCACTGCTGCCACCTGCTCCATGCTGTACGTGTTGCAGGGGGGCTTGGCACCCTCACTCATGCTGAATCTGCCATGAGCCTGTGGAGAGAGGGACTGAAGACATACCTGGTGTGCGACAACCCAGCCAAGAAGGCCGCCGCTCTGCAGAAGGCCCTGGCCATGCACAAACAGCAGCAGCAGCAGCAGCAGCAGCAGCAGCAGCAGCAGCAGCAGCAGCAGCAGCAGCAGCAGCAGCAGCAGCAGCAGCAGCAGCAGCAGCAGCAGCAGCAGCAGCAGCTACAAAGCCAGAAGCAAGACAATCCCGCCGATAAGGTGCCTGCCGTGGTGACAAATGCCCAGGTGACCCCCCAACCTATCAACTTCCATGTGAAGCAGCAGGTGGTGGACCCAGCCACGCCGAAGGCAGTCATGCTGGCGCAGCCTTCCGAGCAGCAAATGCAGCAGCAACCCATGTTGGTGGATGCGCCCCTTTCGATGACACAGGCACTTGCGAAGTTGCACACGCAGCTCAACTTGGCCGAAGACCATTCCGCTGACGATATCGACGATGTTGTCGACGGCGAAGCGTCGACGGAGTCCCTCGTCGACTACGATGAGCAGGACCTTCTCGACGTGGGCATGGACCAATGGGAGGAGACGGCAGAAGACGGAGAGACAGGCGAGGAGAAAACGCAGGAGGAGGAGGAGCTGGAACAGCAGCTCGAAAATGCCACCGAAGATGCGGAGGGTGAGGATGGGGACAACGCGGTGGAGAATCTCGGACTGTCGATGGAAAGGCTGCGACAAATGTCGCGCGGTGAGCTGTTGGGCATCTTGAAGCAGAAGGTGAAGCAGTTCGGACTTAGTCGCCGACAGCAACTAAAGATCGCGACAGACGTGTACCGCCAGAAGAGGCAGCACCGCAAGCACGGTCACAAGGGCGATGAAGTCACCGACTGGCCTTCCGGCGACAGCGGTGACGACAGTGGTGACGATGGCGATGAAGACTTGACCGACGAGGCGCTGGGCGGGAAACACGGCCGCCGGCATGGCGCCAAAACCCGCAGTTCGCGCCATCGTCCTCGAAAGTCGCGGGATCAGCGCCGCATTGAGCACGAGGAACGCCTTGACGCGATGCACAATGCTCGTGCAGCCCGCAAGTGGACCCACCAGGTGCGCACGTCGATCGTTCGAGCTGCGAAGGCGAGCACTGATGTTGCCTGCTGCAGGAAGTTGGGTCTTATTGTGTATGTACGCCCGCTTCATGCGCTAGATGTCTGCGGCTGCTGCTGCACTCCTTGTCTCGAATGTCAAATGTTCCACAATCCTTACTGTCTTACATATATCTCCAGGGCCAGCAGCAAACGGCACACAGCCAGGTCAAGGCTGAGCGTGAAGCGCGCAGGGAGGCTCGCAGGGAGGCGCGCACCATGCACCGCATCCACAAGGCATACAGGTGAGGCTTGCACCGACACTCCCATTTGCGCGACATATCTTGCTGGGGCCGCCAGAGGGTTCAGACACATACACTAACATAACTAACAACCATCTGACGATTTTGCAACAGTTTCTCTTCATCCTCGCCACCCTCCTGCCCTGCTTGTGGTGTCCCTTGCCTTACACTGCATCATGCGGCTGTCACTCACTTGCCGTTGGCACGACGTGTGTCTTGTTTCACATGGCTTATAGGCATGCTAGGGCCGACAGCTACCCCAAGGCTGACGTTTCTGAGGCACTGAGTGCACTGGACAGAGCCCCTCACGCGGAGGCCTTCTCAGCGTCTAGCCATTACAAGGTCCCACGCGCCGGGCACCATTTCAGGTAGGCTACAGTCCCTCTGGGCAGGGCAACGGCTGCAGCAGCACCACCACCACTCTGCAACTGCACCGACCTTCCGGGCCCCAAATGGCCTGACTGTAGGTCGAGTAGGAGTGGGAGAAATAGTAACAGGGTACTTATAACTGGACTTCTGCTGTGCACAAGCCGCACCACACATGCAGCAAACGGGCAGTTGGGCCCAGGGTTTCGATGCCTGCTTGTAGACTGCCAGTCTCGGAGATTGCGACCTGTGCGGGGATGGGCAATTGGGCCCAGACTTTGACACCCAACTTGTCCTCACCCACCCAACTACCCATTGAATGGTAGACTTCCTCCTCTGACCGTGACACCACCTCCTCTTATCTCCCTGGATGTCTCTATGCACTGCAGGGCCCGCACACGCACACTGCCCCAGGCCCTTGCCACCCAGTGCCTCACCCAGCTGGGCAGTTGCTGCCACAGATGCTGGATCCAATGGTACAGCTGCAACAGCTGCAACAGCTGCAACAGCAGCAGCAGGTACCACTGCAGCAGCAGCAGCCTGGATACGTCATTGCACAGCCACAGCAGCAGCTGCTGCAGCAGCCAGGGTACATTCTGGTACGCCCAGCAGCCAGCAGCAGCGGCATCCACCGCGCAAGTTGCAGCATTGCAGCAGCAGGAGCTGACAGCACAGAACATGCGCATGCAACAGCCACAGATCCTGCAGCAGTCACAGATTCTGCACACGCCGGTTTCTTCAAGTGCATGCGCCGGTGCTGACCACATCTCTGGCGCAGAACAGCAGCAGCAGCAGCTTGGCATGCAGCGGTTGTGGTCTACACCTACCCCGCTGGGGCCATCTCAGTTGGTGCAGCAGCAGCCACAGCAGCAGCAGCAGCGCATTACAATCCCAGCGGCACAGGCTGTGCAGCAGCCAATCACGGCAGTGCACAAGTGTTTGCAGCAGCAGCAGCAGCAGCAGCAGCAGCAGCAGCCAGCGCCGCTCTGGTTGCGCAACCCATACAGCAGCAGCCACCTTGATGCAGCAGCAGCAGCCTGTGCAGTCACTCCAACTGTTGCAACAGCCCCAGCAGCAGCAGCAGGCAATGCCAGCTGCTGCTCCCGTCTCTGTGACCCCACCACAGCGCAAGCAGCAGCAGCAGCAGGGCAAGCCGCAGCCCATAGCTGTGAACATCAGTAAAGACCCAGGAGCAACCAAGTGCACCTGCACGTGCAGGTGGACCAGGTTGCTGCTGCAGTTAGCCTATTGAGTCAGCATGCAAAGGATGCGGACTGTGGCAGGCGCACTGACAGGGTCATGGGACTACTCCTGAAGGCTTCAGGAGTCTCAGTCTCAAAGCTTGAAACTGGCTTTTTGCAGGGTTTGAGCAGCGGGCATGGGAGCCAGAGGCAAAAGGACGCTAGGGGCTCCAGTGCGATCTCACTGCAGTCTGCATGCTTGGATTTGTGACAGCACTGGTCCAAGGGGGCGCGGTGTCAAGCCATGCCGTGGCACGGAATGCATTTGTTGGGCACAGGGCATGGAGTAGACATTGAGAAGGGTGCACAGCATTGCCGCAACCCTGCGTGGCACACCCAACTTGGTGATATGAAACACCAACTTATTTGCAGGTACTGAGCTCACAGTAGCTCTGTGTTCGTACTGGCTATGTCTCAGACATCGATGTGTGACCGAAAAGTGTGAGTCGGACCACGTGATGTTGGTTAACCTGTGACGTCACTGAGTGAGGTGGCGGTTGGTACCCCACTCACTTGGTGTATCTGTAAGGATTGAGTGGTGGGAAGGGCGGGCCGGGTAATGATGGTGGTTCAGGGTGTTTGCAAACACCTCCGCCGACTGGGTGGATACTGGGGAGCAGTTTCACGCCCCACCCCAGTGTTTGTGGGGTGAGGGTTTGGGTTGAGGGCACTGGGAGCCAACTTTTGGCTTTGCCGACACACAAACTTTTGGCTTTGCCAACACGCAAAGTTTGGTGTGTTGTTTTGATGTGTTGTTTTTTATGTAGTTGTTATCAGTAACAGATAGTGACACTGTTCAACTGTCACAGGATGATATTGTTAAGTGGGCCACTGACTAATTGTATCGAGAGTAGGAGTAGGGTGCAGTATGGAGATAAACACCACAAACCTTCAAGTAGCCATTCTACAATACGTTTGCGATGATTGGGCCCCGGGGCCAGCCGGTCGCTCTGTGGCCAGCTAGCCTGCCCTTTGGTGGCATATGCCCCAGTGCGCACTTGAAGCAGGCATGAGCGCTAGCATTAGTCATCGCTCCCTGTGGCCAGCTTTTCTTGTCACTCTTTCAAGCTGTGACATCCGATGCATGCGGCATGCACAGCTAGAAAAAGTGGCAGGCGTCTGTTGCCTACGTGTGGCAACTTGAGGTAGTCCCCCCTGACTTTTGTGATTCAATCACGGCGGTGGTGGCAGGCCGTTTGTGTCTTGTGAGAGAGGCTGCCTTGAGACAGCTAGGGCTGTTTGAACCAGCATAACTTATGATTTCAGGTTCGCTGCAATCAATCAGTGTTGCACCTTGTTAGCTTGGTGTGTGACAGCATTGCGTCAGCAGGGCTTTGCGCGTACATAGCCTCTGCAGATACCTTTGAAACGTTATGCTTTGATGGTTGGTTGTTGAAAGTGACTGCCCTTGCGCGCACTGACTGGCCCAGTCACATGCGGCATGGCCGCTGCTGGGTGGTGGTGGTGTGTGTGGTGGTGGTGAGGGTGTGTGCTGGTGGCCTTGTGCAAGGATCTTTGTTGTTCACAAGTCCACAGCGCTAAGGGCATACTCATGGCATAATGACTCTCCTTTCGGAAGATGTCGCCAGATTGCTGCAATTTCCTTGCTTTTGTCTTCTTTTGGCTGTATATAAGATGCCGACTGTCTGATACCCCCTCTGGCACTCACACTAGTCACAGTATGACTGATATGTGTGGGTTTATCCCATCAGAGGGACCTCCTAATCATCCTGACTACAACTGTAACGGACGCTCACATGGCAGCTGCCACATCGATCACACGTCTGTGTGTGACATATGTGTTGCGCTTGTAGCTGTACAGCTCAGAGAGATGATGCACAGTATACATAGTAATAACAATGCCACTGGCCCTGCTCTTTTGAGGCTAGTGCCAGGTCAGGTATTGAGGGCAACTAATAATTACCACCAAGCCAGCCGTCACTGCATGGAGCAACAGCCCCAACAAACTTCCAAGTAGGCACCAGTCACAGCCTTGCAGTGCAGGGCCTGCCCTAGCCACCCTTAAAACAAACTGTCAGGTTCAACAAGGTATTGCGAATAGGACGTGCACATTCCATCATGGCAACTTGCCATTGTAGTGGTGTGAATTGTTACCATGTATTTTCCTTGCCATTGCTTCACTTGCACAACACTACACATCACATATCTCAGTGAGTGCTGTAGTCACAGGAACCGAGTATCCTTACTGTTATGACCTCATCGACATCCGCTGTAACCAACACACTGACACACGCGTCATGCAGGCTGTACAACTGATTCAACTCCTTTCTCACTCTCATCACGACACTCTGCTGCCATATAGTGTCTCCTACTCCACTCACTGAACCTGACACCCTGATAGAATGTAGTGTCCACTTCACCACAACAGGCTGATCACTGCATTCTCACTGCAGTCTCACACATCTCTACACACGTCAGTCCCCAAGTACTGGACTAACGCTCAGCCTGCTCGACAACTGCGTGGCTACGCCTCCTACCCCCCAGAGCAGGAAGAGCGGAAGGACAGTACCCGCCCCGAATCCACCTGACTGCACCACTGCAGAAAAAAGAAGGAAGGAACATCCCAACACACACAACCCCACCAGCCACACACAACTTGCACCCACCCTGCCAACACACCCCCACAAGCATCTGCAAGGCCACAGGGGTGCCCGGAACATAGTACACCACACCAAGTGGGCAATG
This sequence comes from Desmodesmus armatus, assembly GCA_007449985.2. Taxonomy (NCBI): domain Eukaryota; kingdom Viridiplantae; phylum Chlorophyta; class Chlorophyceae; order Sphaeropleales; family Scenedesmaceae; genus Desmodesmus; species Desmodesmus armatus. The sequence goes on from VIIQ02000770.1 coordinate 57,308, forward strand.
CAGAAGAGACACCAGCCGACACTGCGAAAAACACCACAAAATCACAACAGAAGAGAGCACCCGTGTGCCCAAGCGTAAATGCAGGACCGAAACAGGACAGAAAAACCACTTGGAGGGGAATTAGTTCAACCCTCAGACAAGACGAGAACAGGGGAATGGAACGTCCATGTGACAGACCGACAGACAGACATCAGGGAACCGCGTTCAACCCTGGAACAAGCAGACAAGAGGAGGGGAATGCAGCGCATGGTGCACTCCCTATCCAGAGACATCAAGGGAGCCACGCTCAACCTTGGAACAAGCAAGCAAACATCGCAGGACAAGGAATCAAGCCAAACTAAAACAAGGCGCCGCCAGGGCACCAAGGTCCACACAGTATCCAGAGAACGGCATAGCCGGCAAGGGACCTTGGCCTGAACGTACGCACAGCACACAAGCACAAATGAAAAGCGAGCACAGTACACACGAAGAGGTTCTACTGAACTTGCCGCTAACATGAGTAGGGCACCTGTGTCCAGCCAGCACCTACGAACGTGTCAAGTCTTGCCCAAAAGCAGAGCACAGCACCCAAAAGCAAGGCACAACAACCATCTGGGAGGGGATCCTGTCTGCGCTGTGGTGGTAACAACCAAACCCTGAGACAGACAACATCATGTGCAAAACCATCTGCGAACACCGGACAATGTTGCAATGCAGGCACAGCCTACATGCACACACAGATGCTGTTGTGGGGTTTAGGGCTGTGACATGAAAGACACAACAGCACAACTCAAACTACTACATAATGTAGTGGTGTGAATTGTTACCACCACAGGGCAACCCTCGCCAGACCAAAAAAATCAAGGAGCCAACAGATGGTGCCTGGCCGTGTACTTTGCCAAGGTGCTGATGTGACGCCTGAACTGTACAGGCGCTTTGAACTCTGTACGCCCAGTTTCCAACAAGGCAATCTGACCACCAGGACCCACAAAATCTACCACCTTGAAGGGGCCCTTCACACGCGACTGCAAAGAAGGGACGGGCCCAGCAACAATCTCCAACACCCAGTCACCAACACGCAACGGCTCCCCCATGTGAAGAGGGCGCGCATTGTCGAACCTGTTGGGCCATTGCGCAGCATTGCGCTTGAACTGCTCCCGAATGCGCTCAAACACCTCCACGTCACGCGCGAGCAGTTGCTGCTGCAAACGCTGCACATGTAGCAATGGATCAGCACACTCGTCAGGCACAACGGACACAACTGGGGAGCGCTGACCAGCCAAAGCAAACAGGTTTGCCAAAGGAACAGCATGCACAGGCCGGCGACCAAACACCATCTCATGAGGGCTGACGCCCAGGGCCGTGTGCAGGCGAGACCAATACTGCATGCGGACAACAGGAACACTCTGCAACCAATGCTCAGGGTGGGCGTTAATGTGCGCCCTGAGCATAGCCTTAAAAGACTGTACAACCCGCTCAACAGCCCCATTGGCCGCGGGGTGCACCGCACTGGTGTGTACGTGCTTGATACCCAGACGCGCCAACAAATGTACAAAATCAGTTTCAAACTCAGTACCGTTGTCACTGGTGACATGACTTGGCACGAAGTAACGACAAATCCATGTATAGTAAAATGCTTTGGCCACAGCGGCTGGGGTCTTGCTGTAAACCACTGCAAACTCAGCAGCCTTGGTGAAGTAATCCACCATGATAACAACATGAGCCTTCAAAGGCTTTTCAGGCATGCTGATGCGCCCATGAACATCCACTACAGGTGTGTCAAACGGCCCACACAGATCCACATGAACATGCTCAAAGGGCCCACGCACAACAGGCTCCTGCAGTAGGGGTGCCTCCGGCATTACCAGCTTGCGCCGCTGGCAACTGTCACACACGAACAAACATGCTGACATCACCTGACATGCCCGGCCAGTGAAAAGAGTGGCGCAAGCAAGCCAAGGTCTGATTGACCCCCCCGTGTCCCAGAGCATCATGCATAGCCCGAATCAAGTCCCAACGGTACTCAACCGGGGGACAGGTGCGCCAACAGTCGTGACCGCCAATGACACGACAAACAGACAACCAATCTGGCAACTTGCTGTGCACCCGCACACGCTGGCCGCGACGCTGTACTAGCCTGCGCTGATCAGGCGCTAAGGCGGCTAGCACAGCGTCAGAGTGATCACCACGGACATAAGCCAACAGCACCGAATCCAAATAGGGATCACTAGCGTGATAGCTGAGGACTGTAGCATCGTCCCTCCACTCTTCCACCGAGTTCGAAAACAGAACATCACACCCAGAACAAAACCACTCGCCACTAGGCACGGTAGACATGGCGGGAACCACACAACGTAGGTGGAAGCACTTGTCACACCCAGAACAAATCACCATGTTGTCAAAACCGCCAGCGTGGCCACACACGTCACAGGGTACAGCATCAAGCTCACTTTGCTTGGCCGCCTGATCGGGCCACGCTGCACACATGCGCACCCAGGGCACCAAGGCCCGCATAGCTTGGCGCTGACGACGAGGCACACAAGGGACCTTGGCCTGGGCATACGCGCAACGCATAACAACAGCACTACAAGAGCGAGACAGGTGGTCAGCTACCACATTGGTCTCACCCTTGATGTACTCCACAGTGTAATCATACTCCTGCAGTGCTAAAGCCCACCGCTCCAGCTTGCTGTTGTTAAACCTGGCAGAGTCCAACCACACCAGAGCCTGGTGATCAACGCGCAGCTTGAATTTGCGCCCATGCAAGTAATAGCGGTACTTATCAACAGCCCACTTGACTGCCAGACACTCACCCTCAGTGGGCGCATAATTGCGCTCTGCTGCGGTGAGGGCTCGTGATGCAAAAGCAATGGGATGCTCAAAGCCAGTCACCGGGTCAATCTGAGACAACACTGCCCCAACTGCAGCGCAAGACCAATCAGTGGTGAGGATAAAATCCAAGTCCCACCGCGGCGCTGCCAAACAGGGAGCAGACACAAGGGCTTGCTTGATAGCTTCAAAAGCAGCCACACGCTCCAAATCCCACTCAAAAGCCACGCCACGTTTCTGCATGTCCATCAAGGGTGCTGACAGGTGTGCAAAGTTCTGGATGAACTTGCGGTAGTACCCTGCCATGCCCAAAAAGCCCTTCAAAGCCTTGACAGAATCAGGCAGAGGCAGGTCCACAATGGCCTGCACTTTGCTCTCCACAGGCTTGATGCCATCTGCATCCAACACATGACCTAAACACACAACACGACGCACACAGAAGCTGCACTTGGACGGTTGCAGCAACAACTTGTACTCACGCACCTTGGCAAGCACCTGCCGCAGTGAGTCAAGCTGCCTGTCAAAGTCACAAGAATATACAAATGTATCATCCACATATGTCCTAGCCCCTTCAATGCCATCCAGCATCTGGTCCATCAGGCGCTGGTATGTGGCAGGGCTGGACACCATACCCATAGGCATGCGAACCCACTCATAGTTGCCGAAACATGTTGTAAAGCCACACTTAGGGATATCATCTGGATGCACTGGGATCTGCCAAAACCCAGAAACTGCATCCAGCTGGCTCCACATAGTACTACCAGCCATGCTAGCCAACATCTCATCAACAGTAGGCAGAGGATAAGGGTCCGCAACGGTGCCCTTGTTGATACCCCTAAAGTCACAAGTGAGCCGCAGCTTGCCATTGGGCTTGGGCACCATCACCACAGGAGACATCCAAGGGCTCTGGCTAGGCCTGATAACCCCTAACCGCAACAACCGCTGCAACTCAACCTTGAGCGCCAACCGCTCATGCATGCTCATGCTGTAGCCCTTGCGACGAACGGGCTTCATGTCCGGAAGAGTGGGCACACGATGGAACACCTCCTTCTCTTCCGGCACACAACCAATGACATCGTCAGTCAATGCAAACACGTCATGATACGCCACAACCAAACACTCCAACTGGTTATACTGCTGATCAGTCAGATGAGGGTACAAATCTCGCTTGAGGCGGAGTGCCTCCAACAAGGCTGAGATGCGTTCAGGGCCAGCAGGTGAAACCCCTTCAGCCGCACACTCAGACCCCCCCTGCTGTGGTTCACTGCATACAGACATTGGATACGACTATAAACCCGCCATAAGGACACAAAACACTCACATACCTATACCAACCAGCCGTCTATGCCGTGCTGTACTCCGAGACGGGTGTGACAGTCAGGGTGTCTGTGCACACGTCGTAGAGGAGGGGCAGGCGCTGCTGGGGGTACCAGTGGCTGTGGGCGTTGGGAGGGGGCTCCGGTGCTGACACGCCAGGGGCGCACAAGCGCGGGGTCAGCGGCAGGATGAGGTAGCGCCCTGTGTCCCTGCTGTTGAAATCCCGCTGCCACAGCCGCGCTGCGTAGTCAAACATAAAATTGTTGCCGAGCACCAGGTCGAAGTTGCCCCCCTTGACGATGAGCACGTCAACAGGGTACACGCCTTGGCCCAGCTGCAGCGGCAGGCCCAGCACACAGTGTGTGGCGTGGCAGGTCTCTCGGCCGGCAAACATGCCGATGGGGATGGGCTGCTCTAGCTGGCACAGCTGCGCAGGGCTCCCCGGGTACAGGAACCGTGGTGGTTGCCGAGGAACCAGTGCTCGCTGCCGGCGGTGATGCTGCAGCCGTTGTCCAACCCTGGCGCTAGCTTGTACTGCTGCCCACCCTGCCCCCTGATGCTGCCCTGGATATGACACATGCCTGCCATGGTGAGGTTCAGCTTGCGCGTTGGACTTGCCGCGGCCGCGTAGCGGCGCAGCATGTCCCCCACACGGGCCCTGTTCTGCGCGGTGAGAGGCGAACAGATTGGCCCCCTGCGCAGGGCTGTGCACCCCAGACCCATGCTGACACCCAAGCTGCTGCTGCTGCTCCTACTGCTGTGGCTGTGGCCTGCGCGCGCGTCGGCAAGGCCGGCGGGCGGCGCTACTGCTGCCTGCTCCAAGGCACTGCTGCTGCTGCTGTCGGTCCCGATGTCGGGCCCGTCCTGCCAAGAGGTCAGGAACTCCACTGCGCTGGCCAAGGGCCCTGCTGCTGCTGCCAAAGCTGGGATACGCTCCTGGTACCCTTGCAGCACTGTGTATATGGCGGCGAGTAGCTCCTTGAAGGCTGAGAGCTCTGGCTTCGCCTGCACTGCTGCCAGGTCTGCAACTGACAGCGCCATCGCTGCGCGCTTGAAGCACGCAATGATACGGGTGACCTGCTGTACATCCGTGCGCGACTGCTGCTGCTGCTGGTCATCGTCAGGGCCCACTGCCTCTGCTCTGTTGGGCCGGCGACCGGCTGCCAGTGCAAGCCCCACACACATGAGGTTGCTGAACTCGCCAGCGAACCCAGCAGCAGCCTCATGCAAGCGGCACATGTCCTGTGCTGAGCCGCTGAGGCTGCCCGACTGCTGCCCTGAGTTACCCACTGGAACAGCGATGCTGCCGCTGTCCACCCCACTGTTGCTGCCGGCACTGCTGCTACTGCAAGCACCATTGCTGCCGACCTGTACCGTCACCCCTGCGCGCCCAGCACCCAACATCCCACCTGAGCTGCTGCTGGAAGAGGGTGAGGCCGGGGAGTCCACCACTGTTGGAGAAGCCAAAGGAGGTGTGGCACCAGCAGCGCTACTGACAGGCCCGCCAGGGTCCTGTACTGCTGCCGCGCTGCTGCTGGCGATAGGGGCAGCACTACTGCTGCTGCTGCCCCCCCCAGCAGACCCTTGCCACTGCCGAGTGGCAGCCATGTGGGCCTGCTGCTGTGCTGCCTCCGCTGCCGCCTCGGGCTCTGTAGCCGCGCTGTGCCCGATTGCACCATACTGCGCCATAAGGATGCGCCCAGGGCGACCCTTAAACCCTGACTGAGGGCCCAGAGTCCCCTGCTGTGCCTTGGCCCTGCTGGACCGGAGGCTGCTGCTGCTGCTGAACGTAACCCCACCCAGACTGCTGCCTAGACGGTTGGCTGTGCTGAACTGTGACAGCACAGTGCGTGTGCTGGCCCCGCATAACATGGGCTGCACGCGCACCTGTGCTGCATTGAGTTGAGGCCCGACAGAAGGGCCCAGGTCACCCTCCATGTCAAAGCGCACCTGCCGTCAAAGCGCACCTGTCATCAACCACCCCCCTGACACGTCCATTATGCCGCACGTGGAAGGCAGATCTTGCCACGTGCTACTAGCAGACAGGCACCACAAGAGTAGGGCAATGTTCTATGTGTCAACTATAGCTCAACACTCATTGGGAGTGTGCAAACCGACTTGACCAATGCCACAAGCAGGACATGAGGATGAATACGTGACATGCCAGGCGCAGAAGCAGCCTCGATCACAGTCACACTGCGGTCACTGACCTGATGTGACAGTCACACTGCGGTCACTGACATAATGTTGCGCACTTCAAGATGGGATGTCAGGTGATGCCTGTACAACATGTTGCGTTTGGACACCACACGTGAAGAGACAAGAAGCGAAACACAGTGCCTGAGACACCTCTCACCACAGACTCCCATGCAGTACTGTACTAGTAATGTTTCTGTATCAGAGGGCAAGCTCCCAACCGCGGCACTAGCCAGCCAAGGGCTCACCAGGGCACCCATAGGGCCTACTGACCATTTCAGTACTGTAGCCCAGTACCCCAGTCACTGGGGTTGTACCCAAGAGACTAGTCAGCCTACCCACTGAGTGCAGGTCAGGTATTAGGGCACTAGGTTTAGGGTTTAGGGTCTAACCTCTAAACCCCAAACCCTATCAACGCCAAGCCAGCCGCCAGTGCATGGAGCAACAGCCCCTACAGCATCCCCAGTAGAGTAGGTACCAGTCTAGGATTGCTTCACAAAACACCACTATGCACAATGGGGTACTGAGGTGTGGGTCCTTGTGCAAAGAATCAGGCTGGGCGCCTCCCATGTCCATCATGGTAGAAGCACATATTGACAAACCAGTCAACAAGAACGGTCACTAACCGACTTACCCTCACAGCTGACTGTCATTCTTAGTTGCAAGGGAGGCATAGCAGGTCTGGACCCCTTATCCTCACTCCACTTCTCCTTCAGCACTGCATGCTGCATGCGGCACAGCTTGAGAACACACAGCAAGTATATACGCCACGTGTGTAGGGGGTCCTGCTAACGAGGGGGGGGGGGGGTATGGTATCCCAACATGTCATCACTCAACAGACCTGCACTCTCAGCACAAACTGCAAACTGTACAAAAGGGCTGGGCAGCTGGGCTGTGAACCACAGCCTTCACACAACTGCCAGTGGCATGGCGTGTCCTTTTCCACCATTCAAACAAACCCAAAGAATGCCTTTGTGTAACGTTGTGTAACAATCCTTGATGCCATGCAGTTATCACGGGACCTGCTGATGTTCCATCACACAATATTACGTACACTGTGCAATGGCAACAGCACATCACAAAACATGTATGCGCTATTCCCACAAAACCCTAATTCCCACTAAACCTCGTCAAACCCTGGGGGGCTATTTTAACTCAGGAGAACGAGCCGAGCACATGGCACCCTTGCTGGGTCCATCAGACCATAGGAAGGCCCCAAAACCACAGCCCAGGGTTTAGGTGCCTGGTGTTCTCAACACTCAAACATTCCAGCACTCACTACCTTGGCGAACTGAAACAGAGGGTTGCAGGTGTACAGTACAGTACAGTACTGTACAGTACATGGGGACAACAAAACATACTGAACACCTGCAGGCAAGCGTCAGTCTGAAATGCAAATCGCCACTCCAAAAATACTACCGCCGGTATTTGTAGGCGCCAGGCAATCATTGCTATTCAGCACACCAAATAAACACAACAGCTGCCGGCACGGTGCACACAAGCAGGGTATAAGCCGACTGTGGCATACGCTCTCTGCACCTTGGGACAAAGTCGGTGGGTCAGTTTGATTTTCACCTCAACACGTCACCACAGGCAGCTGTTGCAACATCATCCCTGAAAAGCAGTCACAACCACACCCAACATATCCGCCCTGATGTGCTGCTGCAATATGACCAACTGGGTTTTGAACTTCAAACCAGCTGGCAGCTGACTTCCTGACAGCATGCAGCACGCCGCTATGCCGACTTACTGGTCCTTCAGAAAAGCTCTCAGCTGCTGCTGCAGGTCACTCGCCGACCCCACCCGCCACCCCCTCAGGCCATGGCGTCACTCCCCCCTCACTGGGTGTGACATCCGTGACGTCATAGGTAACACTAACCACTGGTTGAGTGATGTCCAGCAGGCGAGTGAGGTCATGGGGTGTACCCAGTAGGACGCAATCACAGGGGACTGCGGCAATGGTGGCTGCGAGATCCTTCAGCTGCACATTGCAGCAGCAGCAGCAGCAGCAGCAGCAGCAGCAGCAGCAGCAGCAGCAGCAGCAGCAGCAGCAGCAGGAAGGAAGACGGTGGATGATGGCTTCAAGTGTGACACAAAAATCCGGACAGTGCAGCAAGGAGAGGCAGGCGCTGTTGCCCATTGCGGGCACCACCTTGCCAATGCGCGAAGTGTGTTGCGCCCCCCCCCCCTCCCCAAACTCCCCCCCCCTGCCCCCCCCCCCCCCCAGGGTTTTGAACCCACTAGTTGCTCGCTATAGCCCATTGCTGGCACCACCTTGCCAACGTGTGGACACTTTTTGAGTGTGTTGGCCACTCCCCCCCCCCTTCCGCCAAACCTCTCACCCCCCTTCAGCACCTCCCCTCCCCCCCTCCCCCCCCCCTCCACCCCCCCCCCCCACCCACCTGTTGCTCGCTATAGCCCATTGCTGCCACCACCTTGCCAATGTGTGGGTACTTCTTGAGTGTGTGGGCCACCCCCCCCCCCCCCCTCGCCCCTCAACCCCCCCCCCCCCACCACCACCACCTTTCACCCCCCCCCCCCTTGGGTCTTGAGCCCACCTTTGATCGCTGCAGCCCATTGCTGGCACCACCTTGCCAAGGTGTGGATACATTTTGAGTGTGTTTGCCAGCTCTCCCCCCTCCCCCCTTCACACCCTCCCCCCTCTCACCCCCTTCACCCCCCCCCTCCCCCTTCCACCCCCCCTCTCCCTTCACCCCCCCCCCCCCGGGTCTTGAACCCACCTGCTGCTCGCTATAGACCATTGCTGGCACCACTTTGCCAATGTGTGGGTACTTCTTGAGTGTGTTTGGCCACTCGCCCCCCCCCCCCCCCCCCCCCCCCCCCCCCCCCCCTTCCACCCCCCCCCCCCCCACCTGTTGCTCGCTGTAGCCCATTGCTGGCACCACCTTCCCAATGTGGGTACTTTTTTGAGTGTGTTGGCCACTCCCCCCCTTCCGCCAAACCTCTCACCCCCCTTCAGCACCTCCCCTCCCCCCCCCCCCCCCTCCCCCCCCCCCCCCCCCCCCCCCCCCCCCCCCCCCCCCCCCCCCCCCCTTCCCCCCCCCCCCCCTTCCACCCCCCCCCCTGTTGCTCGCTGTAGCCCATTGCTGAACCACCTTGCCATTGTGCAGGTACCTCTTGCATGTGTTGTCCACTCTCCCCCCCCCCCTCGCCCCTCACCCCCCCCCCCCCCCCACCACCACACCTTTCACCCACCCCACCCCCTTGGGTCTTGAGCCCACCTGTTGCTTGCTATAGCCCATTGCTTGCACAACCTTGCAATGTGGGTGTGTTTGCCCCCCCCCCCCAATAAAACTCCACCCCCCTCAGCAGCCCCCGCCCCCCCCCCCCCACCTCCCCCCCCCCCCCCCCCCCCTCAGCAGCCCCCCCCCCCCCCCAACACCTCCCCCCCTCCCCCCCCCCCCCCCCCCCCTCAGCAGCCCCCCCCCCCCCCCCCCCCCCAACTCCCCCCCCCCCCCAACCCCCCCCCCCCCTCAGCACCCCCCCCCCCCCCCCCCGTCTTCCGCCCACCTGCTGCTCGCTGTAGCCCATAGCTGGCACCACCTTGCCAATGTGTGGGTACTTCTTCAGTGTGTTGGCCAGCTCTCCAACAAAGTAGGGCCGGGGGTCAACCACTTCTGCTGCACCGTACTTTGCTGCTGCCACTACTGCTGCACCAGAGGCATACCCCCGTGGGTAATGGTGGGGCCGTCATCAACACTGCAGGAAAATGGGGTGAGGGTGTTTGTGTGTGTGTGTGGGGGGGGGGGGGGAGAGGGGGGGGGGGGGAGGGGCGGTGCAGGCCATGTGTGCATTTGCAGGGTGTGTGTGTGAGGGGGGGGGGGGTGCGTGTGCGAATCATTCCTATGATAGGAGCAGGGTCAAGCACTTCTGCTGCACCGTACTTTGCTGCTGCCACCACTGCCGCACCAGAGGGCATACCCCCGTGGGTAATGGGGGGGCCGTCATCCACACTGCAGAGGGGGGGGGGAGGGTGGGGGGGGGGGTGCAGTGCATGCCACATGCACATTTACAGGGGGTCTGTGAGGGAGAAGGTGCGTGTGCGATTGGGAGCGGGGTCCACAACCTCTGCTGCTCTGTACTTTGCTGCTGCCACCACTGCTGCACCAGAGGGCATACCCCCGTGGGTGATGGTGGGGCCGTCATCAACACTGCAGCGAAAGGGGGGTGCCAGGTGAGGGTGGCGATATGGAGTGTGTGGTGGTGGAGGTGGTGGTGGTGGTGGGTCGGGGCACACGCATGCGCAAGCTGCGTGCGTGGGTGTGTGTTGTTGGGGGGAGGGGGTCCAACTCCACAGACAGCACAAGCACACTCACCACAGCACGGCCTGGCCCTTCATCAACTCAGGTTGCTCCACCGATACCTCACTGGCAGTCACATACACCCCAGCACACCAACCACATCACAGCCACAACCACCCTCTTGCTAGGCGCTTACCTCCCTCCCCCCCCCTTAAAACGCCCCAACACACAGCGATGTCAACCGTTGACTCACAAACAACATGCCTTCCCCCCCCCGGGGCGCTCACAAACAGCAGCCCCCCCCCCCCCCCCCGCTGCCACACTCACCAGAGCACTCTCTTGCCCTTCACCAACTCAGGTTGCGCCACCGCCACCTCACTGGCAGTCACATACACCCGGGCACACACTCACCACACAGCCCCCCCCCCCCCGCCCCATGGGGACACACACACAACACTCACCAGAGCACCGCCTTGCCTTGACCAGGCCAGGTTGCTGCACTGACACCTCACTGGCAGTCACGTACACCTGGGCAGCAGGGTTGAGCCGCTGCACTGACGCCAACACAGCATCAACACCAGCCTGTAGACAAATAGTGCGGGGGGGGGGGGGGGGGGGGGGTCATGGGGGGGGGGGGGGAGAGGGTGGCAATACGGAGTCAGGGGGCTACTGGCACAAGTTGGCGGGGACGGGGGGGGGGGGGGGGTCAGCGCTGCACTGACGCCAACACAGCATCAACACCAGCCCGCGGGGGGGGGGGGGGGGGGGGGTAGGAATATGAATTCAGGGGCCACTGGCCAGGATTCGATTGTGGAGGGGGGGTGGTCAGCCGCTGCACTGACACCAGCACAGCATCAACGCCAGCCTGTGGACAAATAGCGCCAGGGGGGGTGTCGGGGGGTGTTTGGGGGGGGGGGGGATACGGATACAGGGGGGGGGGGCAGGTAGTTTACAGGAGATTGGGGGGGGGGTCGCTGCACTGACACCGGCGCAGCCTCAACACCAGCCTGTGGACAAATAGCGCCAATGGAGGGGGGGGGTGTCGGGGGGGTGTTTTGGGGGGTGGGTGGGGAGGGATACAGATTCAGGGGGCAGGTAGTACACAGGAGATGGGGGGGGGGGGAGTTCGCTGCACTGACGCCAGCGCAGCCTCAACACCAGCCTGGACAGAGACAAAGGAAGCAGTTGAAAGGGTTTTGTAGCCGCTACAAATACTAGTAGAATCTACTGTTGATTATATGTGACAAAGAGTGTCACCCACCTTTGGCGCTGTGTTTGCCTTGTTGATCACGACAGCGCCAGCACAGCCACACTGACATTTTGACACACCCATGTCAACAGCCTGTTCAGTTCAACAGCCAAGAGTCTTGGGGCATGAGAGATACTATCCGGCTATGCGGCTGGGGGTTTTGCCAAAACCCAAGGCGACCTTGGGTGGTAGGGTGTGCCGAAGAGTGCCGCCCACCTTTGGTGCTGTGTTGGCCTTGTTGATCACGACAGCGCCAGCACAGCGGAAGTTGACGTCACCAGGGAAGTAATCGACCTCATGGCCCGGCCTGAAGGGGTCAGCCACACATAGCCACAGGTCTGCAGCAGAAGAAAGAGGGAAGGGGGAGGGGTGCGTGTGTTGACTTGACTTTTGTCTGCCGTAGACTGGGAGGGGAGGTGTCACCGCAGTAAGTTTGCAGTCGTGTAGGCTGCAGCTAATGGCTGTAATGCCATCTACATATTTCCAGAGGGATGACGCTTTCACCAGGAATGAAACCATTTTGACAAAAAAGAGCAATGAGCGTCTGCTGCATGTTGATTCTGTCTGATGGTTTGCGATCCTGTCTGCTGCTGGCATCAGGGTTCCATGACAGTTATGTGACATTTGACTATAACACCCCACCTGGTTTGTAGAAGGGGTGGTCGTTGTTGCCGCCGTCCCACATCACCACACCATTGACGTGACAGTTACATGACAGTTGGAAATAACACCCACCTGGTTTGTAGAAGGGTGTGTCGTTGTTGCCACCGTCCCACAGCACCACATCAGCCTCGCCCTCAGCTGAGCAAGGATGGCGGCATAGTCCTGCAGCAGCAGCAGCAGCAGCAGCAGCAGCAGCAGCAGCAGCAGCAGCAGCAGCAGCAGCAGCAGCAGCAGCAGCAGCAGCAGCAGCAGCATAAGGGATCGCAGCCACCACAAACAAGACAAGCAGGAGGCATGGGTTCCCATTTCTGGGCTATGTGGGCTGTTGAGGACAACTCTTTGCACGCATGGTGCACAGGCTTGAAACTGGTGTTTGCAACCCAACCTACCAACAGGCTCTGGGTCTCCCGTACTACTCCCCCCCCCCTCCCCCCCCCCCCCCTCTCCCCCCTCTCCCCCCTCCCCCTCTTCCCCCTCTTCCCCCTCTCCCCCCCCCCCCACCCCGTTGCCACACCCACCACTCCTGCGTATACCACCACCCCTACAAAGCATGCACTCACGACTCTTCCCCCCCACACACACACACTCAAGTCTCCACCCAACTATACTATAAAACATGCCGCACCCACCACTCCTGCGTAGACCACCACCCCGTTGCGTATGTGCTGTTCATATTCCTCCCTCTCCTCCACTGTGGTGTGGTGGGTGTCCAGGTCAGCAAGCGATGCAAAACGCTGCACAGCCTGTCAATGGCAGCAACAGCAGCAGCAGCAGCAGCAGCAGCGCATTCAGCTTTGTGCCGTGGGTGTTGAGGTCAGAGCGTGTTGCGAAACCCTTGTAAGAGATATCATCACATCACCAGCAGCAAGCTAGCAACTTGAGGCTACAGTGAAGAGCCCCATGAGCCCCGTGAGCCTCTGGCTCCCTTGCGGGTTGCACGGCTTGCCGTGCCAGATACTTCAACTGTAACTGTAGATAGCTGTACATCATTTGACATGCTCACCACACAGATATGGCACTGTACTGCTGCTGATAAGCGCTTGCTTGCCGCAGGCTTAGTATGCATTGAGCCCTTATGGGGCCGCCCTTACACATTTGTGCTGCTGCAGCTGTTGCTGCTGTTACTGGCGTCATTGCTGCTGCTGCTGCTGCTGCTGCCGCCACATGGTGCTGCTGCTGCTGCTGCCGCTGCTGCTGCCGCCACATGGTGCTGCTGCTTCTGCTGCTGCTGCTGCTGCTGCTGCTGCTGCTGCTGCTGCCACATGGTGCTGCTGCCTGGCAGTACCGATGCGCCAAGTGCAGCTGCTGCTGAAAGCACTGCATTTGTTGGCGCTGCAGCTGTGGCGGCTGCCCAAATTGCTACCATGTTGTTCCTGCTGCTGCTGCTGCTGCTGCTGCTGCTGCTGCTGCTGCGCTGCTGCTGCTGCTGCTGCTGCTGCTGCTGCTGCTGCTGCTTACCTGCTTTGCGAGGTCTCCGTAGGGCATTGGGTGTCTGACCAGCACCACGCTCTTGCCCACAGCACGGGCAGCATCCACCACCAGCTTGCACACCTACAGCAGCAGCAGCAGCAGCAGCAGCAGGCAGCAACAAGTAGCAGCCGGATGGAGCCCATGCAAGCTCCAAGGCCAAGTTCACTCCCCTGCCTATCAGCTGCTGCATGTGTACACACATGTGCCTCGAAAGACTGCATTTGCTTGCCGTCCACATTGAATAATACTGCAGTGCGGTGTGTATACACTGTGAAATGCATTGCGCCAAGTTGCAACTGCAGCTTCTGTGGCTTTATAAACAATTACAAACTTGACAAACTCAAACACACCTGAGACTTTCCACAGCCAGTGCGCACTGCCGTGACAGCCACAACAGGCTTGGTGCTGGTCAGCATGCCTTCCCTGGCCCCCAGCAGCAGCAGGTCAGCACCTGCAGCCCTCACACGCGCTGACAGGGCAGCCACGGACGTGTAGGAGATGTCACTGCAGCAGCAGCAGCGGCAGCAGCAGAAGCAGCAGCAGCAGCAGCAGCAGCAGCAGCAGCAGGTCAGCACCAGCCGCCCTCACACGGGCTGACAGGGACGCCACAGACGTGTAGGAGATGTCACAGCAGCAGCAGCAGCAGCAGCAGCAGCAGCAGCAGCAGCAGCAGCAGCAGCAGCAGCAGCAGCAGCAGCAGCAGCAGCAGCAGCAGCAGCAGTGGCTCGAGGCGCAGCAGTGGAGCTGCCTGGCCAGTCATCTGTATAGTGTTCAACTCAAGCTGTTGCCCCCCCCCCTCCGTTTGTCTACTCTGCCCCTCTCGACCTGTATGCCAGCACAGCCAAGTTCCCTGTGTTTTACGATGCTCCCTGCCTCCACTCATTGCCTTGTCCATGTACATGTGTCTCGCTGATCAACACCCTGTCCCTTTGCTTTGCTTTTGCTTTGCACTGATGCCCCCCCCCCCCCCGCGCACCTGCCCGTCCGTCCTTGCCCCCCCCCCCACCACCACCTGGCTGCCAGCACAGCCACGTCCACCCTCTCTTGTGCCCTTTGAGCCACATTCACACTGCCCCCCCCTACCCCCCCCCCCCCCCCCCACACACACAAGTAGAACAGTCTTAGCGAGCTTGCATGTATCCAAGTACTCCCTCTTTCGACCCCCCCCTCCCAGCTGTATGCCAGCACAGCCACATCCGCCCTCTGTTCAGCAATCACTGCCTCCAGCTGTGACTCGGGCCATACAGGCACCTCTCCCCCTCCCCCTTACTGCCACTTCCCTCCATCCTTCCCACGCAGCTGCCACTCATTGCCTGCCCTGTCCGTGCACCTTGCTGTACAGCCTTCTGCCCGCTGAACCAAACTCGCCCCCCCCCCCCCCCCGCCACTCCGGCCCTCCCCCCAAACCACCCCCACACCCCCCACCTGTATGCCAGCACAGCCACGTCCACCCTCTGTTCACCCACCACTGCCTCCAGCTGTGATTCCAGCCACATAGGCACCCCCCCCCCGCCCCCTTTGCTGCCACTTCCCTCCCTCCTTCCCACGCGCAGCAAGCACCACTCATTGCCTGCCTGCCTCCTTACGTCTTGCTATGCAGTCTTCTGCCCTTCGAACCAAATTCACGTTCCCCCCACCCTCCAACCTGTATGCCAGCACAGCCACGTCCACCCTCTGTTCAGCAATCACTGCCTCCAGCTGTGACTCCAGCCATATAGGCAGGCCGGCTGGGTACAGTGCACCAGACAACTCCCTGGGATACCTGCTGGACTCAATGTGTGGGATCTGCAGTTGCGGTAAAACAGTCGCGTGACGGTGAGTCAAGGATTGGTGTGTGAGCTGGTTGTGTGAGAGTGTGACAGCGTGCTCGTGCATGTGCGTTGCTTTTGCTCATAAGGGTCAGACTGTGTGTCCTGATAGCATTGCACTGCTAGTGACCGCTGCTGCTCTCGACTAGACAGTGTGTCACTTGCAGCTGATTCTTTAAGTGTCGTTTATGGGGACAGCTGTGCTGTGCCAAGCTCTGCATTCGCAAGCCAATATGTCGGCATTATCGGTGCTGCAGCAACAGTCAGCAATTGGCTTGCATGCAGTAAGTGTGTGCACGTGCTTGCCTGTGCATGGGTGAAGCCGACAACCTCAACATCAGGATCAGCCCTGTACTTGGTGTTGAAGGTGTGATAGTCCCGCCCTGCTGCACCCAGTATAAGCACTCTCGTGCGCCTGTTTTTGCCGTTGGTGGGAGCCATTTTAGCGGTGGGGAAAAGAAGGAAGGTGGGAGAGGGGTCACTTGCTGTCCTGCCTTGTATTCAGCGCTGCTGCCCAGTGTTATGCGTTGATGCAAATGTGGATTTCAGGTGTTGTGTCTACCCAGGGCTCGTTCCTTGCTTATCAGTACGCTGCACAAATGCGAGAGAAGGGGATCAAAAGCTGACGTGTCAATTCCGATATGCCGTTTCGAAAGGGGTGAGTAAGCATAGTTGAGATGACAGAATGTATCTTGAAGTTGGCCTAGCCACAACGGGCCGCTCTCCGATACGCCCATCCGAAGGCTGACGCAGTCAACGTTTGACCCTACTGACCGACTCTGCTGAAGTGCAGCAGGTGGGGCTTGGAAATGCCTGTAACCAAGTTAAAGACAGGTAAAACGCCATAGTGACTGTTTCAAGGGCATGACAAGGTGTACTGCGCATGTTGATTCACAGCTGCACTTGGGGTGGTGCTTCGTGTCGCTGAAAAGGGACGACTGTTATAATAGATCATCACCTAAGTATATATTGAGACGTGGAATCCTTTGCTGGACCCTTCACACCAAGTACCACATACCAGGGTTCTTACGAGATAGTTGAGACACATGTAAGATACACCAAACTATCCAGCCCATACTATCTCCCAAAAAGTACATGCTAAGTGTCTACCTAAGTCTCCTAAACAAACAACAGTCGTCTAGCTTTGATTGCAGTAAAGTCCAAAGAAGATGGCCCCTGCCCAGTCCCCCTTCGCCGGTTGTGGCAGCTCGCCCTTCGGCAATGACTGCAACAGGTGCGGAAGGTAGCACTAGTAGGAACTGGGCATGTTTGCGGGCCGCAGGCGTGCATCATGGGCTTGCTTGCTCATCTGCTCAAGGCCTGCTACAGACACCCATGTTTCCCGGCGTGCCAGCCCGCAGCCTGCCTTCAAAACGGCCTAAACCTTTGTTCTGGTTCCTTGTGTGCGCAGTTCTGCGTTCTACGTGCACCCTGCTCGTCAGGACAGCTGTCAAGGCGCCAGCTCGCAAGCATGCAGCCCATGGGCGAAGCAGCGCAAGGCCATGATGCCCCTCAAGCAGGTGAATACGTTTAGTTGTCGTGTGACGATCCTGCATGCCGCAGCCCATGGCCTGTCGTGTTGGCCTCTCCAAGGCACTTCTGCAACAGCAGCAGATACTAAACTGCACTTGCACTTTACCAGCCCGACTGGAATCTCGGCCCAGGTTTTCCGTTGCGAGCATCGGTGTCGAAATCAATGCTTATCAATGAAATACAGTCAGCTCCTTTTTAGGCTCCTGTGGAGGGACCTGGTGACTGGGGCACATCCCTGGGACCTTGCTGACTTCTGTCCGCCCTGCCCTGCCCTCCTGCTGCGCTCCTGCTGCCCTGCTGCCCTGCCTTCCTGAACTTCCCTGCCCTCCTGCAGCGCAAGGGCTACTTCGATTCCGCAGAGTTCTTCATGGCCATGGAGAAGGGCGAGCCCTTGGAGACCCTCCCTCCTGCACCCGCACGCAGTGCCCGCTCATCCCTGGAGCGCCAGCGCAGCCGCCTGAGCCAGTGCACATACGCCACCAACGTGTGTGCCACCGACGTCTTCGCCAGCGCGCTCTACGCTGACAACGCCAGCTCTGCCCAGTAGGCCACGTCCTTCATGGGGCTCCCTCCTGCCAGGCATCCATCTGCGAGGCAGCAAGGCCAGCCCCTTGTCTGACAGCGCCCGCCGTTCTACAAGCTTATGCCCGTCGAATAACGCCCTGCAAGGTGTGCGTCAGTAGGTGTGTCGATCTGTTCAGATGACTTGCCGCGCTTTTGTGTGCGTTGGTAGAGCCCGAGATGTTGGGTCGTGTGACTCATCAAGCTCTCACTGCTGCCAGTCTGTGTGTTGCATGTTAGACCAAACAGCAAGCCAGCGCCCCTCGGTCGCACCTGCTGCAAACAGGTGTGCGCTGTGTGGGCGCGTGTTGTGTGTCCTTGTCGAAGGCCTTAGCAGGTAGCGCACACGCATTCCTGTGTGGCGTCTGCATCTGCTGTGCCATGGTGGATCCTACGTGTGACAGCTGTCCCCGGACCTTGCTGCAGGATTTGTGCACTGTTGGCATGTGCAGGATTTGAGCCAGCACATTGCGCTCCATGCGCCAGTGTGGATGTGTCGGTGTCGGCTTCTTTCAGCTGTCCTGCCCAGCCCCTGTTTGCTCACACGGCCACGTGCTGCCATGCGCGCCCTTGTGTTGCTGTTTGATTGATTCATATGTCTGATGGCTGTTGTTGGTTGCAGTGTTAGTCTTGCGCCTGGTGGTTGATTGTCTGTAGACCCTTTGGGGGTCCTGCTGTGGACCTTCCCGTCCGTGCTGGCATGCGCTGCGTCTGGTGTCCTGCACCCTGCAGGCCCTGAGCAGCGCCCCTGTCAACACCAGTGCCCCTTGTTCCCCACAGCTGTCAGCGTGCTCCCAGGCACTGTGCTGACATGTGCTGTGCTGCACTTGGCTGTGCTGCGCTTTGCTGTGTTATGTTGTGCGCTGCACCCTTACGCGCTAGGTCTGTGCTTGGGATGGTTATGTGATGCTATGGGGATGTTGTGTGCTGCACCCTTACGCGCTGGGTTCTGTGCTGGGGATGGTTATGTGCTGCTATGGGGTCGCTGCGCTGTGCTGCACGGCGCTGTGCTGCGGGCCTGCAGCTGCGTGGGACTTGGCGGCATCTGATCTGGCAGCAAGCAGGTGCCCTCCACACCTGCTGTGTTGTTTTTGCATGCATGCGCGTCTGTAGAATGCGGTGGCTCACACCTGCACATTGTAGATCTCACTGGGGTCCACAGGGAATGAACGGCGCGGTTGTCCTGCGCCACTTTCCAGGTATTTCAGTGTGACATAGCCAGTGTTTGGCTGAGAACATCTGCCGAGTGCTGCAAAGTCCTCCCAGGGCTCCTTTTTTGCCACTTGTGTGTGCGATGATATCAGCGGGGTTCTTATCTTGTATCCGCCTGCCAATAGCAAGGCGCTGCCTGGGCAAGGCACTGATGGGGGTCTCCGATGGAGACGGGACGTGGGCGTAGCTAAGCGTCTGGAGTCCAGCTGTGGGCAATGGATGGAGCAGGTACACGTTGTGCACACTGAAGGCCACAGAAGGGTCCTGTGCGCACTTAGTTGTACTGTTGCTTCTGGTTTTGAGATTGCTGGTTCGTTTGGCAGCTCCACGGCTGCCTGCCCTGATGCTGTATGCCGGTTGTTTGTCGCAGAACTGCCTCAAAGACTGGCCGGGAGAAAGCTTCATGCTTCTGTATGATGTGTGGCTGTGGAATGTGAGTTCGTGTGTGTCTATGCGCGCAAGGTTGTTTTGGTGTGTGGGGTGCCTCTGCTTTGAAGAGAGGCCCTCATCACACCAAGGGAGAAAGTGCCTCTCTACGCAGGTCTTTGCGTTGAAGTGCTCTCAGCAGCCAAGCAGTGAGTCACCAAGCAGTGAGAGCAAGCAACGGAGTCTCGCCCTGTGCCGGGTGCTGTCGCCTCAGACAGACCCAAGCAGCGGCCTTGACCAGGGTTTCGAAGCATCTGGAAAGCATGGTAGATGCGTGTCACTTGTGGAAGGCAGAGAGGAACTTGTGTCAATACCCCCTACTCCAAAGGTGCCTTCCATGGCCGCCATTTATGCTGGCAGCAACGCTGTGCATCTGTGGATTCTATGATGGGTGCAAGCACTTTGCAGTGCTTGTGTTTGGGATTTCGGGGCAACTGACCCACTGCCGTGTGCTGCCGCCAAAGACAGCACCATTCAGCAGCATTTGCCTGGGGTTTGGGAGCACGTGTGTATGGCGTGGCATGCTTTCCGTGGGCGCATGGGAGCTCCCTGGCTCCTGGTGGCAATGTGCCCAGTAGGTTGATTGTTGGGTGTTAGACGATTGCTGGGTGTTAGGCGATTGCGGCCTGTTCTTTGGCCCGGGGTGTGCTTGGGTTCATTTGCGTCCTTCTTTGGGCCTTTCCCCTTCTGCAGGCTTCCCCTGGTGTGTCGTGGCATGAAAGTCACACCAGGGGTGCGCCGGGTCTGCCCTTGGCAGTCATGGGCCCGCAGAGGGGTGCATGCCCTGTTGTATGATCTGATGTGCACCTACTGCATGTCTTGCCCGGCCTACAGCTGTGGGCTTGGTGGCAAGCAATGTACCACGGCAAAGTGCTGTGTGCATGTGGGGAGCATGTGCGTATGTCTGGGAGTAGGTATGCCAAGCATCTGTTCTTCTTTGCGTGCGCTCTAGTCAGTTCCCTGCGTTGTGTTGTGGCGTCCTGGCGCCCTTGTACCTGCTCTGCTTGTGTGTGATGTCTTGGGCTGGATGATCGGCGTGCTGGCTTCTCCGTCCCTCTTCTCTTTTTTCGCCCCTTTTCTCTGTTGGTGCATAGTCCCCCACTGGAGGACTGGTGCACCTGCTACATGGCTGCCTGTGCTGGAGAGTGGTTGCTGCACAAGGGCACCAGCTGGTGCTGCTGGCGTGCTGCTGCTGCTGTTATCAGGGTTTCTCGCGGGGTTGGGTTCCACACTGCCTGTCCGTCGCATGCGCACATAGTGTCTTGTGCCTGGCGCACCGACCCACTGCAACGTGCAATGGTATCTTACGGCTGCTTCTGACACATTGTGGGCATGTACTGGTTCCGACCCAGTGTTGCTGGCTGTACGTGGCCGTGGGCATGGCTGTAGGTGGGTGTCTTTACTGACGTGGGCTCATGCAGCCTTTGGGCGTTTCAGCCTGCATTGTTCCAGGTTCCTTGTGCTGGACCTTATCGGTTTCAGCCTGCACTGTTCCACCCTGTGCTGGACCTTATTGGTTGGTGTTTACAAGTACCGGCCGTCGTGCTGGCTCATCCCGTTGTGGTGTCACCTGCAAGAGGCCTGGCCTGGAGGGGTCCAGGACCTTTTGATGTTTGTGGTGAGGACGTTGAGTGTTTTGTTTCAGCTGTTTTCGTTGTGTTGGATTGCGTGGCTGGCTCCAACACGCTCTCGGATGTTCCTGTGCCTTTTGCAGAGGCCAGGAGCTCCAGCATGCATATATGCACCATAGGCGTCGATCTGTCCTTGTGTGCCATCGCTTGCCCTGGCAACCCTGACAGCAAAGGCTCCGTATACACACCTTCCGAAAGGAAGGAGGTCGCTCTCAGAGCAAGCGCAAGCGTAGCTGCTCCATAAAATACAACGGCTGCAAGCTTGGGTGCTGCTTGTGGGGGCGTGACATGCCCCCGCAGTCTCACACATGCGTGTCGAAGTCGTTGGACAAAGGACTCGTAGCATCTGCGCCGTCTGCAGCTCGCCTGAGCGTGCGGACGGTAGCAGGCGCCCAGCAAGCTTGCAGCAACCCTCTTTTTGATGCTGCCGGCTGGTGGGTATGGTGCTGGAAGGTGCTGCCCTTGCATGTGCAAGCAGGCCGTTGACCCTCATGGCGCGGTGCTGACACCATCACCATAGGGTCCTTTCTTTCGGTGTTGACTTCGCAGGACGTGCAAGCAGGCGGTTTGTTTGACTCGGGGAGTGGTAGTGCTGTGCTGTGCTGAGACGTCATAGGGTCCTTCGAGAGAGTCTCTTCAGTTGACCTTTGCTGGTGCTGTGCTCACTGTGTGACATCGTCGTTGCTGGTGCTGTGCTGACATGACACATGGTGTGCGATTACACCTGCAGGGTCCCTTTTTCTTTTTCAGGTATCCATGGGGTCGCACCGCCCTGCTGGTTATGGCGTCAGGGGCTTCTCGTGCACCGTGACACTGAGGGTGTACATGTACGGCGCTGCAAAGCGTGCCGATGCACCTTCCGAGGGCTGCAGGACTTGCCTAGACACCATGCGCTCTCTGTTTGCCAGCTTTTGCATCGCCCAAAGCAATGCTGTCTTACCAGTTAGCCGCGCAGCCTGATGTGGTCTTTGTGCTGGGGCCCTGTGTGCCCCGTTGTCAGCTGAATCGTGCATCTCTTACCTCGCTTGCAGTGCAACAGGCTGTCGGGCAAGCAGCAGGGGGCAAGCAGCATACATTTCTTGCTCGCAGCCTTTATAGGCCAGCAAGAGTCCTGGCCTCAGACCCCCGCAGCTTATGTTTGTTTTGCTGGCAGGACTTGACTTGCAGGCAGCAGCCCTTTACCCGACGGTACTGCCTGCTACACGCATGTGTGTCCACCTCCCTCCCTGCAACGTATCGTCTCATAAGCCCCTGCGCGGGGCGCCTTTCGGTCGCCAGTGGTGGTGATAGCTTTGTGCTTTTTGCCTCAGCTTCTCTTATGGGTTTCGTATCGCGTTCCAACAGGCCGTTTGTGCCTCGTTCCTGCAACTCGTGTGTTAGCAGCAGTTGGGGCCACCTTGCTCTCAGCAGCTCGGCCCACTGCATGTCCCTCTGACACCCTTTGGGGCAGGGTGGCCCCATATAGCCAGTCGTGCATGTCCCACAGGGGCGTGTCCTGGTCCCCAACTGAGGGGTGTGTTGCATGCACATCTGACGCCAGCTCGCCTGGGCGCCAGATGGCGCCTTGCCACCCCTTCATGCGCTCTATGTTTACATGCCTTGGGTGTTGGCCAAGTCGGCCGAACAGTTTACTCTTGCCTTCACGTGCCCTGTTTTTTTTGGATGATTTGGCTGGCAGTCTCCACCACCTGCTGTTCATAGGTGTGTGCGCGTGTGTGTAAGACGCTTGGACTGTGTGTAAGACACACAGTGTGTCGACAGAGGGAGTACAGGAGGGCAGAGTCAACAAAGGTGTGTGTGTGTGTGTGTGTGTGTGTGTGCGTCTGTGCGCGTGTGTATGTCACCCACGGTCTGTCACCCGCTGCGCGTCGCAACATGGTGCGCAGCCTGATATCGTCATGTGCAGCAAAATGGCGCCACAGTTTCCTGTGGATACCTCCCAAGCTGCATGCGTTGCATGTAGCCACCGCTTCCGAAAGTGTATGCGCATGGGTTTATGTGGCGCCCGTCAGCACGGCTGCTGAGCCGTGTGTGCACAGGGTTTGCCCCAGGCAGCAGGTTGTGCGTATGCCTGTCTCGGTTGTGGGCATCAGCAGGCGTGCAGCCAAAGCTGCGTCAGCTTTCGAGTTCAATGGTGTGCCGTGCACCATGGTTTGTGACACACCATCTGGATGTGCAGCAGGATGCAGCAGGGTGCATGCCACCCCATGTCTTTGTTGCGGCTCATGCGTGCAGGACTGTCACCAGTTTCAGGGGCGTGCATGATTGTGTCCAGGGCGTCCGAATGGTGCTGGGCGCCTATCTGTCTGTCATGGTTCTGAACCTCGTCACATGTCTGCACTGTCCAAAACATAGCATCTTGTCGTGGTTGCTTTGTGCATCGTTTTTTGTGCTGGCTCTGTGTCTTTGTGGGGAGCTCCATCAGCCACAGCGCATCTGGTTGTGCTGGCTTGCCGTTGTGTTGGGGTGGCGCAGTGTGCTGCTGCCCTGGTCTTGATTCTGCGTTTCCGTGTTCCATCTGAGGTAGCTGCGGTACCTCCTGGTGCATTGGGGGTTGCTTTGCTGCTGTCTGCATTCAAGCGGGGCCGTGCCTGCCGTCCCAGCGGGCTTCGGGTTTCCTTGCTGCATCGGGTTCTGTGATCATGTCGCTGGTCAGGATGCAGCGGGCAGCATTCCTTTCTTTTGGGCAGCACTCACAGTTTGGATTGACGCTTGCAAGTTGCACTGTTGTTTGGACGACCCAACCCAATAGTAGCAGCCTGCAGGCTTCCGCTGTTGCAGGCCGTCTGTGCTAGCTGTTGTTGACCCCACCAAAGGTCCTGACGTACTGGCGCCATCTCTGCTGGGCCTTTGCCTGCGTATGTGCTGGTGCTGCTGTCCTCCTTTGCTTGGAGTCTGCTTTGGCTTGCATCAAGTCTCCTCCATATTACGTGTTGAGGGCTGCCCCATGCGCACTTGACGAGCTCCTGACTTGCTGCAATCATACTGATCTGTGTGAGACTTGTGTGGTGGTGATCTTGCACCATTGGCATGTTTCATGCCTTGCCTAAGGGTCCTGGCGGTGCCTTGCGCAGCGCTTGTGGATGGCATCACGTTACTGTTGCATGGGCGGACCGTTTCAAAGTAGGTTTGGCCTTCAGGAGTGTCCAACCATTGCAAGACAGCAGGCCGCATGGCGGGAGCACCGCAGGGGTACTTTTTGACCTGTGGAGTGCGACAGCAGGCTGAGAGTCACGAAGGGATGACGGGTGTTACTTGTTGGTGCTGTGCTCCTTTGCTTCTTCTGGGTTGGTGCTGCAGTGGCCCCTGCTCAGCAAACCCAACGGATGTATGTGTGGTTTCACTGTGCAAGCTGCCCATGGGCCATGTGCAGCGTATGATGCATGACTAACTGGCTCACGAGCATGCAGGCCACCTGCATGATCACTTATCCGGCCCCAGCGTATCTGCATTGGTGCGATGTGTTGCGCAATTTGTCTATCAAGCCTGCCAAGCATACATGTCCGTTGCCTGTTTGGGGATGACACAAGCATATGCGTGCCGTGATGTTCTGGTGGCACGACCCACACACACCTGGCTGGCTGTGGTGTGTGGTTGGCTGGCCGGCTGGCTGGTCTCCCTTCTGGAGCAAGCTGGGCAAGTGTGAGGGTTGGCAAACAGGGCAGACCTGCAGCATGTCTGTGTGCGTGGCGTCGTACTAACTGTGTTTTTGGTGACTGAGGTGGTGTAGTGCCTCTGGTGTATGATGTAAGTAAAGCCTTGACACAATGCTACATGCCAGCCTTTGGTTGCCCAGTGTCACAGGGTGACCATCACACAAGGGACAGAACACAAGGGACAGAATGCATCGGCTCACACAATGCTGGGTAGCATTTGCTCCACATTGGTAAAATGGGACCAGCAACAAGCTGATTCAGCTGAAGACGATAATCCTGAAGCCAACCCTCCTCAAAATGCACCATTTTTGAACCGCCCCTGTGACGGTTATGACAGGGGAGTCATGAAGAGAAGGTCCTGGTCGCAGCAATCTTGTTGTCCACCCCTACAGTGTGCATCTTTCTTGTTCCTCCTGTCCAGTCAACACCCCACATCTCACACTTCAGCTCTGCCATCATGTTTGCAACACGCCCCAACCCCAAGAAGGCTTTCAAGGAGCTGCGCAGCAACCTGCTCACATTCGGCACCATCTGCGTCGCCATCAGGCTGACCCCTTTCATCCTGCATCTGGCTCAGAAGGCAAGCTCTTAGATGTAGCTTGCCACAGCTACAGCTGCCTTAGCCCAACAGCACAGCAGCAGCAGCACAGCAGCAGCAGCACAGCAGCAGCCCATGGACGTAGCAGGCAGCAAGCGCTTCAGCAGCTCCGAGGTGGACATCACCCGGAAAAAGAATAAGCAGCATGGCAGGCGAACAGCCCGCACGGAGGACAGCGTGGAGGTCGGTCCAGGGGAGTCTGTCAGGGTGATCCCGCACACAGCAGGCGTGGCAGACGATGATGTGGGGTCCTCGGTGCGTCTGTCTAGCAAGCATAAGGCCCAGGGCCTTGAGCTCAGCTCAGAACGCCAGGCAGTGACGGGCTGGAAGGGCTACCGCAGCGTGCGAGCCACCCATGGCTTCCATCAGGGCACCCACTACTGTGAGGTCACAGTGCTGCACCTGGGCGAGACAGGCCACTGCAGGCTGGGTTGGTCCACGAAGCAGGCAGAGATCAACGCCCCTGTGGGCTACGATCAGTTCGGCTTTGGGTACAGGGACCTGGAGGGCAGCAAGGTGCACAAGGCTCTCAGAAGCGAGTATGGGGAGCCCTTTGGGGAGGGGGATGTGCTGGGCTTGTTCCTGCACATGCCAGAGGGCGGGAAGCTGCTCGAAGCTCGGCAGGGGGAGCTGGTACGCCACAAGGGTGCCCTCTATCAGGAGCAGCCAGGGACAGAGAACCCAGCACCACTGCACGGCTCTGTTGTTGCCTTCACACGCAATGGAATCCTGCAGGGCGAAGCATTTAGGGGCATCCCAGAGGGGACCTACTACCCCACGGTCTCCCTGTTCACCCTGCAGCGGCAGAAGGAGGGTGCCAAAGTCGCCTTCACTTCGGCCCCGAGTTCAAGTTCCCGCCACCTGTGCTGGAGGGCTGCCCTGCAGCAGCCCCCATGTCTGACATTCCCGCCAAGCAGCAGGCAGCAGCAGCAGCAGAGGAGGCAGCAGCCATGGCGGAGGGCAGCAACCCCCCAGCACAGCAGCAGGAGGTGCCGCCAACGGCAGCAGCAGCAGCAGGGCGGGAGGGGACGCCGGGTTCAGCAGCAGCAGCGGCAGCAGCAGGGCAGATTGCTGCCAGCGGCGACAGCACTGAGGGACCGGCTGCTGCTGCCGATGTCACTATGGCGGGCTGAGCCGCTACTGCTGCTGCTGGTGGTGGTGGTGGTGGTGGTGGTGGCGCAGTTGCATGGGGCACTGTGGAGGGCTGCAGGGGCCGCTGCCGCTGCTGCTGCTGCTGCTGCTGGTGGTGGTGGTGCTGCTGCTGCTGGTGGCGCAGTTGCATAGGGCACTGTGGAGGGCTGGCTGCTGCTGCTGCTGCTGCTGGTGGCGTAGTTGCATGCGGCACTATGGAGGGCTGAGGGCTGCAAGGCAGGCCTGTTATGTTCACAAGGGGCATCGAGCTTGGCTGGTGTTGTTGGGTGTGGGCGTTTGTGGGGAGTGGGAGCAAGGCGCAACTTAGGTGCAGCTAGTGCAGGCTCTTGCCGCATTTGTCTTCAAAGGCAGTTGGTTTTTGGTGCAAGGGTGCTTCAGCAGGAATGCTGTCATGTCTTGTGGGCAGTAATGCGTCACGAAGGCAGCAGTTGTGCTGTGTGTTGGCCGCGTGCCTCTATTGCAGCAGTGCATTGTGCATTCAGCAGCAGATTTGGCTGTTGTCTCGTGCGTCGCTGTAGCAGCAGCGCGGCGTGCATTGAGCAGCAGCAGGCATTGGGCGCCTGCATTGTTGCGGTGCGTCTGGCGGTAGCAGCAGCAGCAGAAGCAGTTGTGGCGCTGTAGCTGTCAGCTGGCAGCAGCCCGGCCCATGCTGCTGCTGCTGCTGCTGCTGCTGCTGCTGCTGCTGCTGCTGCTGCTGGGCGAGTTGCCTTTGTGTGCAGCTGGATTCAGTGTACATCTTGCAGCCACCTCGGTGCCTGCTGCTGCTCCTGCCGTTTTCACGACCGTTTTTCGGCATGGGCTGCAGCAGTCAGTGCTGTCTGCTGTTCATGCTGTGCGCACCGAGCACATGCACACATGTTTGCCCTGGTGCTGCTGACAATGGTGGTGGTGACACTAATAGTAGTAGCAGCCTGCAGTACTAGTGACTGTACTGCTGCTGTGCTGGTGAGCCGGTGTGCTGTGCCGTGCTGTGCCGTGCTGTGGGGCAGCAGCTGGTGTGTGGGTTGTAGGACCATTGTGGCGTGTGCTGGTGACCAGCAGCAGCCTGCACTACTAGTAACTGCACTGCTGTGCTGGTGAGCCTGGCGCACTGCTGTGCTGCTGTGCTGGTGAGCCGGTGTGCTGTGCCGTGCGGTGCCGTGCTGTGCCGTGCTGTGGGGCAGCAGGTGGTGTCTGGTGTGGGCCGCATGGCACATTGTGGCGTGTTAAGCTGCTGCTTCTGCGCAGCTGGGGTGCCTCTCGCTGCATGCAGCATAATGGTGAGCAGAGTCGCAATGAGCGGTTGTGCTTGCAGCTTTGGTTCCCTTCAGGCGCGCACATGCGCTGCCGCTGCTGCACACGTGATGCAAGTTGCATGTGCATGATAGGGCCTATGTTGATTGACTTGTTGGGCCTTGTTGGACGTCGATGTCTGCACAGCTGTGGGCAGTGGCGCGGCATTTCAAGGCGTGCTGCACGCCTGCCCCTTGTTGTATTCATGGCCAGCTGAGGAGCCTGCCTTGGTGTGTAACTAGCGCAGTTGTTGGGTCAATTTCAGTGCAGCTTTTCAGCTGCAGCACGGTGCCCCTGGAAGCAGGGCAGCAGAGCTGCTGCACTAATGGAAAACCTGGGCTGTTTTGTCTGCCTTGTCACCGTGACTTGGTTGAGGAAGTGTGAGTCTCTGCTGGCTTGCCAGTGGCCACCAGGCAAGAAACTTTCGAATTCGATACATCCCGAAGCGACGAGATGGTCTGATTCAGCATTCAAAAGGCGTTCGCAAGCAGAGCCCTCATCAGCGATCTCAACTTTGATCGTGATCTGAGTTTGAAAAGCACCACTTCAAAGCCAACACCACTCCACTGCATACGTAGCAACCTGGATTGATGTACCACAAGCCGTGACGTTCATTCTGTCAACTGCCCTTCCATCTAGCATTCTTCCACCAGCAATTTCCATCAGAAGTGCTCGTCACTTCTCTGCTGTTGTGCTGACAAGAAAACAGTTGAACAACGATGAAACGAGTTCCCGGCAATTAACGCACCTCCAGACGCAAGCCAGTGGCCAGCCAGCCAGGCAGGATGTCAAAAGCAGCTGTCAAAGCAGCAGGCAAGGGCGACAAGCTACAGCAGAAGAGCCCTGCAGAGTTTTTCGCAGAGAACAAAAACATCGCTGGATTTGATAACGTAAGTGCCTCCCGACAGCATCTCCTGTGCTGCCTGAAACAGCTGCATCATGTTTTGGCCCACAGCCCTCTCCAGCATCAGCAGCTGCCGGTTTGTATAGCACAGCAGCAGCACAACCCCGTGCGCAACTCATCAACTGCTCAGATCTGCTCACAACAGGATATCTTACAACTCACAGCAGCAGCAGCCGCAGAAGGGGCAGCAGCAAACTGGGAAAAGCTTGTGCCCACACGAGCTGGCTAACAGCCTGGCTGGCCTGGCTGCCTTTTCCAGCAAGGAACAGAAACAACTGCATCACCCGCCTTTCCCCTATGGCTATCGGACCCGCTGAAGCGCTGTCCCTGCCCCTGTGTCTGCTCCTCCTGCTCTTTGCCTGTGCAGCCCGGCAAGTGCCTGTACACCACCATCCGCGAGCTTGTGGAGAATGCCCTGGACTCAGCTGAGAGCATCAGCACACTGCCACTGGTAGAAATCACCATGTGAGTCTGCCCCCCCCCCCCCCCCCTCCCCCCCCCCCCCCCCCCACACACACACCCAAAAATGCACATGTTGGCTGGCCAAACTCGCCTTGGGCTCAGCTGAGAGCATCAGCACACTGCCACTGGTCCAAAACACCATGTGAGTCTGCCCCCCCCCCTCCCTCCCCTCCCACCCTCACCCCCCCCCTCCACCCCCACCCCCAAATCCCACCCCGCCAAAAAACGCCCACGCTGGCTGGCCAAATTGCGTTGGGCTCAGCTGAGAGCATCAGCACACTGCCACTGGTAGAGATCACCATGTGAGTCTCCCCCCCTCCCTCCATCCTCCCCCCCCCCCCCCCCGCTCCACCCCCCTCCCTCCAAAATATAACATGTTGGCTGGCCAAAATTGCCTTCGGCTCAGCTGAGAGCATCAGCACACTCTCACGGGTAAAAATCACCATGTGAGTCTTATGATATGAGCCTGCCGCCCCCTGCCGCCCTTCTCCCCGAACTTCGGGGCTTGAAGCAAGAGGTCAACACATTGGCGTGTGTTTGCTTGTTACGCCCTGGCGGCGGCCATGCAGCAGCAGCAGCAGCAGCAGCAGCAGCAGCAGAGATTGCCTATGCAAGTAGCACACATAAGTACTGTGCATGCTATACATGCAGTCAATGTACTGCATGTGGTGCAGTGCAATCACTGCAGCTGTAGCCACAAAGCTCTTGGAGTGGTCACAAGGACTTTGCCACCAACAAAACGACTGCCAGCAGACACGCGGCGTGTGCTCTTGAACCCTGCTGGGCTGCTGGTGTGACATATGCAAGTATGTATGAGTATCCTTGCTCCTGCACGTATGTATGAGTATCCTTGCTCACGCAAGTATTATGATGTACTTGCTCACGCAAGTATGTATGAGTATCCTTGCTCACATCCCCACCACCATACGCCATACCACCACCACCACCACCACCCTATGTTCTTCCTCTCGCACTCATGGACATCCAACGCACCATCAGACTCACTTGCACGTAATCAAATCGTCCTGCTGCTGCTGCTGCTGCTGCTGCTGCTGCTGCTGCTGTCGCCGCCTCGGTGCTGCTGCTGCTGCTGCTGCTGCTGCTGCTGCTGCAGTGAGGAGATCAGCAAGTCGCGTCTGAACCGTCTGCGTGGTCTGGACAACCATGAACGCATCGACGAGGAGCTCTACGCTGACTTTGAGACAGAGGACGCAAAGAAGGTGTGTGTGGGCGGTGTGTTGGGCACAGATGATACATGTGTAGCTAGCATACGTGTGTGGGCGGGCAGAGGGGTACGGGGGCTGGGGTGTTGACCCCCCCCCCCCCACACACACACCATCCCTGGAGGGTGGTGTGGTTGTTGTTGCATGTTGTCTCAGCTCTGAGTTGAACCTGTTGGGTACTTGAGCACACTGACGAGGAGCTCTCTCAGAGGACGCCAAGAAGGTGGGAGGTTGAGACAGGGTCGTTTCACTTGTGGGAAGGGAAATTACCGGGCGCGGGGGGGGGGGGGGGTGTCAGTCCATCCCCTTCTCACCTTCCCCCTGTGGCCCTCCTTTCTTGCTGGTCTGTGCTTTCGTTCTGTTGTCTGTCATGTTGCCTCAGCTTTGTGTCCATGTTGGCTGGTACACCGAGTGGGCCTTGTGAGGAGCTCTACGCTGACTTTGAGACAGAGGACGCAAAGAAGGTGGGTGGGTGCAGTGTGTCAGGCATAGATGATACATGTGTAGAGGCATAGATGATACACGTATAGAGGCATAGATGATACACGTGTGGGTGGGCGGGCGGGGGTGGGGGGTAAAGGGGGTGGGGGTCAGGGTGTCCCCTCAACCCCCACCCCCATACCCCCGCCCCCAACCTCCAAGGGGTGGTGTGTTTATAGTCTTCATATTGCCTCAGCCTCTGAGTTAGACCTGTTGGGTACTTGACCGAATCGACGAATAGCTCTATGCTGGCTTTAGGACAGACACGCAAAAAGGTGGGTGTGTGCTGACACATGAGATGCGGTGTTGGTGGTGGCATGTGTGGGTGGGGGTGGGGTGGGGTGTATGTGTCAGGGAGGGGGAACGCGCGTGCGAGCCCCCTGTGAGACACCTGTGGCCCTCTCTTTTTGCTGGTCTGTACTTTCGTTGTGTTGTCTGTCATACTGCTGAGGCAGTATGACAGACAACTGCAGAGGCAGAGCACAGATACTGCTGAGGCAGAGCACAGAGCACATTAGTGAGCAGCTGTGCACTGACGTCGGGACATGCAGGAAGGGATTTCAGATGGTGCGTGCCTACGGGTGAATGTTCCCTTCGTTTGGGGGGGGGGGTGAGGCAAAATATTCCCTTTTTTTTGATAGGTACAAGGGGGCGGACCCCCACCGGCTGGCCACACACACAACAGCCGAAGCTGCCGGGAGCCCAAAGTCTTGCCTCACACCGATGAGAGACGCCTAACACCCTTTTGCACTCAGGAGGTGCCCAGTGCCCGGACCAAAGTCGCATGGGAGTCGAACCCATACACCCCTACGTGTACTACAGCATTTAGGCCATGCACACGCGACTGAGAACAGCCGTCCCATCCAAGGGCTTGATGGGTGGGCCGGATCTCTCCAGCAGAAGCCAGATGCTTTCCCCATTACGCTACCCCCCCCATATTCCCTTTTGGGGTGTACAACCCCAAGAGACTTCACCCCATATTTTGCTGCTGCTGCTGCTGCTGCAGAAGCGGTTGGCGAAAGAGGCTCGTGAGAAGGAGCGATTGGAGAAGCTGGCAGCCAAGGTATGTGGAGAGGGGTGGGGGTGGGGGTGGGGGGGGGGGGGGGGGGGGAGAGGGGGGGGGGGGGGGGCTTGGGGTATGTCCAAGAGCGGGTGGGGTGGGGGGTGGGGGTGGACAATTTGGTGGATCGGCAAAACACAGCAGGATGCTTTCGAACATGTGGAGGGGGAGGGGCGGTTGAGCTGTGCGTGTGTGATGCGCATGTGGATTACTTGAGAGACATGCAGTGTGCTTAGCGGGTAAGAAGGGGAACGCCTGACATGGGGCATGGGTGGCTGCTGCTGCTGCTGCTGCTCACGGTGTTCATGGTGTAGATGTCGGCAGTTACTATTTTCCCCTTGCCCCGCTCTCTCTGTTTCTGTGTGTCACATGCAGAAAGGAGAGGCAGTGGCGGCAGCAGCTGCAGAGCAGACGCAGCGCAAGGCGGCAGCTGAGGCACCAAGGAGCGGCGGGGGGTGCTGTTCTACAAGGTCACTGTCAAGGTAGGGGGGGGGGGTTTGCGGCAGGGGCAGAAGCAGGGAATGGGGGGGGGGGGGGCGAATCTGGGGCCTGTGCACTATCGCTGCCTTGCACAAAGCACAACAGACACATGGTGCCCCACTTCTAAGGCGTCCAGGTTGTTTGGCGACATGTTTTTGCAGCCCATCACAGCCCATTGGGGAAATTTTGCAGCCCTAGTGTTTGTGCCGAGACGCCTTGTCATGCCCCACCCCAAATGGGCTGCAAAAAAGTGCAGCCCTATTGTTTGTGCCAAAATGCGTTGTCATGCCCCGGCCCGTGGTACGACTGGCCGGGGCACGACAAGGCGCCTCGGCACAAACAATAGGGCTGCAATTTTTTGCAGCCATTTGGGGTGGGGGTGGGGGTGGCCAGGTTGTTACAGTTGCATGTTTACCCCCAAGGGGGTACTCGATCTACCCGATAAGGGTTGCCGTGTGTGTTTGTTGTGTGTCTGTGTGCACAGGACAACGGGTCAGGCATGCCTCATGGTGACTACCCAACACATTGAAGATATGGGCAAGAGGAGGGGGGAGAAGGGGATGCCATCCTCCGGGCTGTGCACTCACTGCGACGCTGCAACACAGGCATACGAACAACGCTAAACCTACAGCGTCCAATGTATAATGCGGTGTGTATGTTTTTGTGTCTGTGTCTGTT
>VIIQ02000771.1:0-25980 GCA_007449985.2 Desmodesmus armatus
CTTTCCTCCGTCCCAATGACCCCGCTCCCCCCGTTCCTTTGGATGGGAATTGTACCCCCCCCCCCCTTTCATTCGTCACCCCCACCTGCTGTCATGAGGTCTACCAGCACGTTTGCAGACCCCCATGCCTTCTGGTCGGGTGCTCGGCAGTCGTACTGCCGCACCACCCCATCCTCGCCAGCTGACCAGAACATGGACGGCTCTGACAGACACACCTCAACCTCCTGCACATCACACAGTTAAGTTGACAAGTGCGTTGTAACAAATAATAAATAAATAAAAATGTCAATTCAAGAAAATTGCAAAGTAGACATGTTCTGTGTTAGGGCTGAAGGTAGGTTTGTGTGGCAGGGATGATTGTGATAAATATCAGTTACGGAAGTGGAGGGCACACTGGTTGAACAGCACACCTTGGGCTAAACCACCACTTTACATTGACCCTGCTCTTGTGGCAGTGGAAGACCGTGGTGCGTGGCACCACCTGGTGCACCTAGTGATGCACCTGACTGCAACACGTCCCTGCCGCCCCTTCAGATGCACCCACATGTTCCGGCACCCCCCCCTCCTCGCCTCCATCGCCCTTGCAGCCCCCCCCCCCCCCGGGGGGGGGGGGGGGGGGGGGCTGCGTCTTCTCGCCCCCCATTCTGACCCCACCCTACCTTGACCCTGCTTTTGTGGCAGTGGAAGACTGTTGTCCGTGGCACCACCTGGTGCACCTGTGGGGAGGGGGGGTGCCGCCGCATCGCTGGCGCTGCTGCTGCTGCTGCTGCCCCCTGCTGCTGCCGTTGAGGCTGCTGCGATACTTTGGGGCGATCTTGAACACACCTGGCAGGCAGGACAGACAGACAGAGAGTGATAGAGACGGCGGTTTAGTGCCAGGCATCCAGCGTTCATGCAGGACTCCCCGCCACATGTCAAGTGCCCATGCGTCTTAGGGGAGATTTGAAACACCTGGCAGGCAGGCAGGGCAAACAGAGAGTGAGTGGGGTGACAGTTGCGTGCCAGGCACCCAGCGTTTATGCAGAAATCCCGCCACATCCCAAGTGCCTATGCGTCTCAGGCATGATCCTGAAGGCACCTGACACGCAAGCAGGACTATCACCCTCGGTCCAGTGACAGAGGGTGATAGAGGGGACGGTTTCGCGCCAGGCACCCAGCGTTCACGCAATAATTCCCGCCACATCCCAAGTGCCTATGCAAACTAGGGGTCGAACAGGACAAACACACGGGCAAATGGGCAGGACGGCAGCACGGCACCCTAGTCAATGCACCCCTACCCTCAACCACAACCGCCCAATCACCCAACCGCCCAATCACCCAGCTCATGCAGCTGCACTGTGAATTCCATCGCCCCCGACACAACCTTGCAGTGCTGCCACGGTCCCATGGAGGGGGAGGGGGTGGGGGGTGGGTGCCGCGCGGGGGGGGGGGGGGGGGGGGGGGGGGGGGGGGGGGGCTCCCAGCACCCCTGGAGCCAGCAGCTTGACACTGTACCCTGCACCCCAACTAACAAATCCCAACACCCTCAACCCCTCACCCACCTTCGCTCAGCTCGTGCAGCTGCACCGTATAGTCCATCGCCCCTGACACGACCTTGCAGTTGTTGCTGAAGGGCAGGATGGCAACACCAAACAGGTTGGCCCTGTGTTCCGTTTGCAGGGCGATGGGGACACGGGAAGTGTCTGGGTAGGGCCATAGCAGGACCTGGGGAGGAAGAAGGGGGGAAGAGGGAGGGGAGGGGGGGGGGGGTAGCAGCGACAGTGGAGATAAGAGAGAGGTACAAGACTCTGGGCTTGACTTTCACATTCTCAACACACGGTATGTTGAAGGCATTTGATGGCAACCCTGCACTCAGCAAACTGCAGGTTGGCTCTGTGTTCCGATTGCAGGGCGAGGGGGACACGTAAATGTTTGAGTGGGGCCACAGCAGGACGGGGGTGGGGGGGGGTAGCAGCGACAGTGACGCAGAGAGAGGTGCACTGGACGATGGGCTTGAATATATGTTGAAGGTATTCTCATGGCAAGCATGCACTCAGCAAACTGCAGGTTGGCCCTGTGTTCCCTTTGCAGGGCGATGGGGACACGTGAAGTGTCTGGGTAGCGCCATAGCAGGACGGGGGGGGGGGGGGGGGAGGGGTGCAATGAAAATGGGGGGGTGACAGAGGGGGAGGGGCCAGCGACAGCAGGGGAGGGGGGGGGAGCAGCGACAGGAAAGACAGGTGCACAAGACGCTACCGTAGACAAAATGGGAAATCGCTTGAAACCATATAGCTTGGATGCGTGTCGAGAAGTGACGTACCATGTTTTCATGTACGGCAATCATCCCCTGTTGCTTGATGCACTTATGTCATGGCTGGCATGACCTGCAGTTTGCTCAGTGCATGCTCACGCAGATACGTCACACCTCTGTGTCGTATCTGCCTGAGCAGGCACTGAGCAAACTGCAGGTAGTGCAAGCCGTGGCAGGAGTGCACCAAGCGGCATGGGGTGCAGCACGGTGTGGTAAGGCATAATGCTGGACCATACGCGCACGCGCGCATGCGCGCGGGGGGGGGGGGGGGGTTCAGTGGGTGGCATGGAACAAGCCAGGATGCCATATGGCAATAAAGATGAAGCCAACGTTGTGAAGGGAAGTGTATAGTGTGTCTTTAGTGGGGAGTGTGTGCTGGCAGCAGAGACACCAGCAAGCTGCAGATCCACCAGCTGAAGCCCAGCATGGCACGCAACCCCGATCGTCCACTCTTGTGTGCTTGAAAAATGACCCCTTTCGTTGGTACAGGCTGAGTCATGTAATGTGATGGATAATGTACTGGATCAAGTTTCGTTCAGGCAGCCGATTGGTTGGTAAGCTGCACAGGGGCAATGCTGAACCCAGCACAGCAACATTGCAGGAGTCTAGGCAGGGAGCCTTAGCAGCTGCTGAACAGTCCTGAGGATCCTAGGGTCACTGTTAAGACGCTACAAATGCTGAAAACATCCAGACACACGTCCAGACCCAGTTGTGTGCTGATGGCATCATGGACAACCTCCTCTACCAACCTTCACAGAGTCACCCGCAGGTCAGCCCACCATCCCTACTGTTGTGCAATTGCGCTGCCTTGAGGCCTTTATGCCGCTGTTGTGGCATTGTAACTGTCACACGGCTTCAAGCTCCGTACAACTGCTGGCCCATGTCGGCACAACCCCCTTCAAGGCCTGTGCACAGTCAGCGTGCTCAGCAGGTGTGCCTGACTCCCTGCCTGGACGTTGGCGCTGAGAGCGCACCTGACAGTCATCGGAAGCAGATGCTAGCAGCGAGCCATCCTGATTCCAGGCCAGGCGGTTGACACAGCCAGTGTGGCCAGTCAAGACAGCACTAATCTCCAGCTTCCTGGCCAGGCCCTCGGGCAGATCGCCGTCCCGGGACTGCAGCAAGAGTGCATGAATAGTGGATTGAATATTGTATCTGTAAAAGCGCTGGCAGATGGCCCTGCACGGCGAAACTCCGCTACCATCCAGATACCTTGGTGGGGAGTCCTAGCTCACGCGTAAAGAGCTTGCTCCACTCCATGATATTACTTGGACTGTAACCAAAACGTGATCCAAAGTAATGCTAATGGCTCTGCCCAGGCCGATTGATGCCCATCATGCTGGACGTAAGCGACTTTGAAGCACGTGTTCAAAACCACTGCAATCTGCACGATTACAAAATGGCCCGAGTACGATCAGTAAGCCTGGCTCGCAATGGCTGCCATGAATACCATGACTGACCCTCTGTGAAATCAACAAGTGTGACAGAAACCACTGTCTGAAAGAGTTTCTGCTCCTTGACACCTCTATGTTCATCATCCAAACCCTCTCAGCACGATGAAGGTGATCTCAGCACCACACAGGCACCAACAGCTCCATGGCAGGCACTCCCCACGGCCAGGCTGGTGCAGCGGCTCTGTCCCAGCACGGCCAATCCCTCTCTTCCCCTCAGCACAGCAGCCAACATCAATCTGCAGGAGCAGCAGTTCACAGCAGCAGCCTTACGAACTCCTGGAAGAGCGTGGAGTAGAGTTCACGCCAGGTGTGTGGGCAGCACGTGCACCGTCCCAACTTGGCAGCACTGCCAGCACAACACTGCATCGCACACAGTAGACTCCTGCCCTGCACAACTTTCAGCAGGCATCGTCAGTTCACACTGCACGATATCCCCACTTCAATCACCACATCCAACCACCTCTGCAGCTGTTCATTCAATCGCCGCTCCCGAGGCTCGAGACCGGTTTTGTTTGAACCCTGTCACAGCTGTCTTCAGTTGGGTTTGTTGTGGTTGTGGACTGCACACCACACCGTTTGACAGCAGTAGTTTGCATGCGTTTTTTCCTGCAGGCAGAGCGTTTTATCGTGCCGAGTCAGCACAGGGGCGCGACCTGGCCGTGCTGGCAGCAGCAGTGTACCGCAGGTAAACTGGGGTGTACTGTCTCTGTTATATCAGTGCATACGGTGGCTGGCATAAGCTCTTGAGCTTCATAGCAACATGTGAACATTGCTTCATTGGATGTATCGAATGGTTGTATGTGGTCAACATGCCAGCTGCTTCACTGGAGGGCGGGACCTGGCCGTGCTGGCAGCAGCAGTGTACCGCAGGTAACCACTGATGCCACATGCCTCGCTGGCTCCCAATGAGGTGTCCAGGCATGGCCGCAACCATGTAACAACAGTTTTCTAACAGTTACAGTATTAGTAACCTGGGCGCACTTGGTCACCATGGCGGCCGCAGTGCAGTCACACACGCTCTCAAACCTGAACAGTATTGACAGTCATTTTGGATGTGTCAGCTGGTTGCAGTCACTCTGTCAACAAAGCGAGGTGTTTTACCAACGCACAGTGCCAGACACATCTGGGTTGGCGATTTTTCTAAGCCACGGGAGGGGGGGGGGGGGAAGAGGAACACCACTGGCTGGCCACACACACAACAGCCGAGTAGCTGAGTGAAATCCTTCTTCCTCTGCTCTGCAGGCAGCATGGTCAGCTGCGGGTGCTGGATGTCATGGCTGGCTCAGGCATGCGAGGGGCTAGGTACCTCCAACAGGTGCGGAGTTGTGGGTTTTTACTGTGCGGGTTGCTATGTTGCTTGCGATTTTGTCATGGACACAGGCGGGTGCCAACACTAGGTGCTTCACGATGTGCTGTGGTGTGCTGTGCTGGGATACGCTTTCCCTTTCCAGTCTATCACGCATCATGTGGTGTTGCTGTGTTGCTTGCGAATTTGTTGCGGATACAGGCGGGTGCTGATATGGTGTGGTGCAACGACTATGACAGACGCAACAACACAGCCCTGGTCTTCAACCTGGTCAACGCACTGCAGCACAGCAGCAGCAGCAGCAGCAGCAGCAGCAGCAGCAGCAGTGGTGGCGGCTGCGATGGCAGCAGTCAAAGTGACGGCAGCAGTAATGGTGATGGCAGCAGTGCAGGCAGTGTGGAAGTGAGAGTGCAGCAGTGGATGGCTGAGGCGGAGGCAGTTAAGTACGAGGGCATACGAGGCAATGTACTGCAGTGGCAGCAGCAGCAGCAGCAGCAGCCGCAGCAGCCCCAGCAGCAGCAGGAAATGGATTGCCAGCTGCCGGCGCTGCAGCAGCAAGGCAGTCCGTCACAGCAGCCGCAGCCCCCATTGCAGCAGCAGAGCAGCGATCTGCAAAAACTGCAACCACCCTCATCCCCTGCACCGCTGCCGCCGCCGCCGCCGCCGCAGCAGCAGCAGCAGCAGCAGCAGCATCTACGAGCAGTCCGTGTCACCCATGTTGAGGCGCGCAGGTGAGGAAGGCTGTGCCGCCAGCAAGCCCAGGGCAAGCAGCTGGAGACAGGGCACTCTACTCTTCATTGAGGAGTTGCTTTCTTTGTGCATTTGTCACTGTAATGAGTAATTGGATGTTACACAGAGCATCGCCCGTAATCGAGTCAAGGCGGGTGGTTGGTCGGGCATGCTGTTTACGAACTGGTTTGGCTCTCAAGACAGTGGAGTCTTATCTGTGCATTCCCATGTTGCACCCTGTCGCTGCTGCTGCTGCTGCTGCTGCTGCTGCTGCTGCTGCTGCTGCAGGCTATTGGCATCTGTGTACCTCCAAGAAGACTACTACGACCTAGTTGATCTTGACAGCTTTGGCAGTGACACCTCACACCTGCTGCTGCTGCTGCTGCTGCTGCTGCTGCTGCTGCTGCTGCTGCTGCTGCTGCTGCTGCTGCTGCTGCTGCTGCTGCTGCTGCTGCTGCTGCTGCTGCTGCTGCTGCTGCTGCTGCAGGTTATTGGCATCTGTGTATCTCCAGGAAGATTACTACGATCTTGTTGATGTTGACAGCTTTGGCAGTGACACCTCACACCTGGCGGGGGCAATTGACGCACTCAAGTATGGCGGCATGCTCTACCTCACATCAACAGACGGCATGTCGGCAGCAGGTGTGTATTGACACGTGCGTAGTAGGGGGGGGGGTTTCGGGGCAGCAAAAGCAGCCAGACAAGGGAAATAGAGACAGGAACAGTAGCCGCCACAAACAAAGCGCAAGCCACTGCTCAGCTGTGATGCAATATCTCATGTCCGTTGCACGTCTTGGCTGTTACTGCAACCTGCTGCCCAGGGAAGCGTCCTTCTCGTGCCCTGGCGGCATATGGCTGCTACCCCCGCTGCCTCCCCTCAGCCAACGAACAGGGCCTGAGGATGCTCATTGGCGCTGCTGTGAGGGAGGGGGCGGCACGCGGCGTCACACTCACACCCCTCTTCTCACTCTACTCCTACCATGGCCCGGTGGGTATGGAGAGAGCTTGATACCCATGCTGTTTGCTCTGGCTGAACTTCAACTTGCAGTGCATGAGGGAGGAACAGGCAGTGCTGAAGAATGCTGGATGACTACAGAGTTAGGGTTTTGGGGTGCAGGTTCTCCACACCCTTGAAGCTTACAGACTGTGCTGGCTCTGCTCTAATGTTTGTGCAGGTGTTTCGTGTGATGCTTCGTGCTACACGCAGCAGTGGGTCTCTGCAGCACTACAGCTATGTGGGGCACTGCTTTGTGCACGGGGAGACCTACCGTGTGGGCTGGAGGGGGCTCAGCCAGGCTTGGTGCAGGTACGCGTGAGCGCTTTGAGTGGGGGTTGTTAGGGTTGTTTGCGTTAGCTGTGGCAGGGGGCGGGAGGTCAGCCAGGCATGGTCTAGGTAAGTAATTATAATTACTTACCTAATTACTTACTTGATTATTATTTATAACGTTATAAGGGGTTGAAAGCGATGAGGCAATCTGCCGCAACCACTCAGCTAGCTGTGCACGCTCAATTTGACTCTGTTGTGATGGCATGTGTGCATTGCACGTGCAGATGCTTGCAACAGCCTGGAGCTGCTGCTGCTGCTGCTGCTGGCGAAGTTGAGAGTGGTTTGAGGTTGCCTGTGACACAGGCCCGCCCCACCCCTTTGGTGCTGACAGGGCCAATGTGGACCGGGCCCCTGCATGACACAGGTGCGCCAGCGCTGTTGTCTGATGTTTACAGCAGTACGGGGGCAATGTACAACAGGTTTTGGCAGCATTTGACTTGCCGTCTTGCTTTTCAGGGAGTTTTGTTTGCTTATGTTGCACAGCACAGGACGGCACAAACCCAAGGTAGTCTATCATTGCACTGCTGAAGTTGACTTGTGCTGTGGCGTGTGCGCTTATGCCTGTGCTGACTTGAGCGAGCCATCCGTTGCTGTGATGTGCTGTGCTGCTACCACCTGTCCGTGTGTTGTCCAGAGTTTGTGTCTGCCATGTCTGACCTAGCCGCTGAATGGGTTTGGCAGTGCTGTGCTGACGGTGCCTCCTCATGCTGTGCTGTGCTGCTGCCACATGTTGGTGAGCGGTGCAGAGTTTGTGACCACCATGTCTAAGCTAGCTGCTGAGTGGGGCTGGCAGGGCAGCGCTGTGCTGACGGTGCCTTTTCATGCTTGTGCTGTGCTGTGCTGCTACCACCTGTTCGCGTTTGATCCAGAGTTTGTTGGGGCCATGTCTGAGCTGGCCTCTGAGTGGGGCTGGCAAGGCAGCGCCGTGCCTGCTGACAGCCCCTACGTTGTGCGGCAGTCAAAGAACAACAGGTGAGATGATTCGCCTATATCTAGAGTGAGATAGTGGTCACTCCTGAGGCACCCAGTGGGATCAACCCAGGTCAGTAAAAGAAGCACTGCACATGCTTTTTTCTTGTAGGTGCAACGGGGTTGTCACATGTTGAAGAACTCTCGGACTGGTTCAAGTTTGTGTTGCTGTTTGTATGGACTGTATGTGCATGTTTGTGTTGCAGGCAGCGGCCTTTGGAGAGCTTGCTGCAGCTGCTTGCCGCTGAGTCGTCGCCGGAGCTGCCGCCCTGGTTTGTCCCCATCGACACCCTGGCGCAACACCTCAACACAACACCCAGCAGGTGGGGGTGCACAGACACGCGCTATGCGCTGCACGAATGTTCGAGAAATATGTCCCTGACAGTTGAGCAGGTCAGCAGACCTGCGGGCATGTGCTCAGCATGAGTTCGTTTTGTTGACGGCACGAGCCTCGTGTGTGGACTCTTTGGCTGAGTGTGGACTCTTTGGCTTCTTTTTCCAGTGTGTGGTGCCTGTGATGGGCTGGCAAGCTTCAGATGTAATATGCACACATGTACCGTCTGTGTGTCCTTCTGCAGGGACAAGCTTGTGTCTGCCCTGCAGGCCCGGGGCTACACAGCTTGCTGCTGCCATGTGGAGGTGAGGGGGGGGGGGCTCGCCCGGTTGAGGCAGCTGTTGACATGTGTGCTGCCGTTTGTTTGCATGTCGGAGAGAACAGTGGTGCACCATGAGTGACATGAGTGTGTGGCTGCTGCAGCGCTGTCTTGGCAGGGCCCCTCCCATGGGTGAAGTCGTGCGTAGCTGTCATTGCATGCCACTTTCTCTTGGCTCCAGTCGATGGCAGCGTAAATTTGTGCAGTACGGTTGCTAAGGTTGCCATGCCATGTGTGCTGTGTATGTGTGTGTGCCTGCAGCATCGTGCGCTGCGGACGAATGCCACCACAGCCCAGGTGCTGCAAGTTGC
The DNA here is from genome assembly GCA_007449985.2 of Desmodesmus armatus. NCBI lineage: Eukaryota > Viridiplantae > Chlorophyta > Chlorophyceae > Sphaeropleales > Scenedesmaceae > Desmodesmus > Desmodesmus armatus. The sequence continues at coordinate 9,040 of VIIQ02000771.1, forward strand.
TGTGGAGGACTGTGGCTACAGCCCGCGACCAGGCGGGCAGCCGGGTGTGCCGCAGGCACTGCTGCAGCAGCACCAGATGGAGGTCACACTGGATGCACATGAAGACAGCAGTGGTATCAGCGGTAGCGACTGCAGTAGTGTCAGCAGCAGTCGTGATGAGACCAGTGGCAGCAGCGGCAGCAGCAGCAGCAGCAGCATGGTGCACTGAGGGAGGAGTCCGTTTGTTGTCGTTCTCAATGATGCTTGCAACGAGCCATGTTCTTGCAGACCGCTGTGCAATGGAGTAGGCCACGATGGGCAGTGCGTTGCAAGGCATCAACGGGGCCAGAACCAGCGTGCTGCGGCGATTTGTGGCTGCGACTGTGGGACCAAGTCAGGAGACGCGTCGTTATCGCCCACTCTACCACCCTCTGATTGTCGTCCGGCCCGTACTCGGGCAATGATTGATGTATGCGCAGCGAGTTGAAGCGCATCTGGCACCGCGCATAAAAAAAATTGGCACCCCCAAAAAAAAGGCTCACACACCGCAAGTCGGTTTGTACGCGCCGCCTTGCGACTGCCGTGCCCTGATGTCACGAGCCAAGTCGCCTTTCCGCATTTGCTGTACCTCGCAAGACGAATTGCTGGGACTGGATTCCCCGTGACCCGCTCGCAGACCTTCCCTTGGATCATGAAGGTAACCTCATTTCGCACTCTGCCTGTACCCAGTCTTACAAACTACATCAGCAATCAAGCGCCCTGTCAAACAGCTCTACTGCCATCCATTGCTGCTCATGGGCGCCCCGCTCACATGGCCATAAAACACTGCAGCAGCGTTCATACCTCCTGACACACCCGCACCCCCCACCCCCGCACCAGCCGGCAGTCCCGCAGTAGCTGCTGCCACTGCTCTCACCCCACCATGCTGCCTGGTACCCTGCTGCTGCTGCTGCTGCTGCTGCCACTGCTGCGGCTTGGGTGGTAGGCCATAGCTGCTACCCGGCCTCGCAGCCCAGCTCTCCTGCTGCCCCCGCCCTGCTGCTGCCGCTGCTGCTGCTGATAGAAGCCCGTGCCCTGTCTTCGGCCGCACCAGCGACACCCCCTGCTGCTGCTGCTGCTGCTGCTGCTGCTGCTGCTGCTGGGGTCTTCGTGAGGCAGCCGTCGCTGCCACAGCACCATGTACACTAACAGGTGCATTCAGGTCGATGCCCAAGCTAGCAAGCTCATCATAGTCTATCTCAATCTCACTCCCATCCAAGCTGAAGCTGGAGTAGCGAGAGTCACCACTGATCCTAGCCATAGCCGTGGCTAGACCTGCACGCACCCCACTACCACCACCAAGACCACCAGCAGCAGCAGCAGCTGTAGTCCTATCGCCCACTGCAGGGATGCTGGCCCCACTATCGTCAGAGAACAAGCTGCTAATGTCGGAGTGGGTTGACAGCCGCGCTTGGCCTTGCTGCTTGCCTGCTGCCACCCGCTGCTGCTGCTGCTGCTGCTGCTGACCAGAGGAGCCACTGCCTGCTCCAGATCTGGCCGAATACACTCCGCCAGCAGCAGCAGCAGCAGCAGCAGCAGCGGCGGCTGCCGGTGCTGCTGCTGACATTGCTGCTGCTGTGGTGGCTGCAGGTTTGGTGCTGCCAGGGCCCAGCCTGCTTGCCCTACTGGCTGACAGCTCAGCCAGCAACCCACTGAGATCACTCTCTAGTGACACACTGCTGCTGGACGCCCGTAGCTGCTGCTGCTGCTGCTGCTGCTGTGAAGTGCTGTCTACTTGCTGCTGCTGCTGCTGGTGGTGGTGGCGGTGGTGGTGGCGGTGGTCGGACCCATTGCTTGATAGCGACTCCTGATCATCATCACCAGCGTAGGAAGAACCTGCATAGGAGCTTTCCTGACTGTGATAGGTGCTGCTCTGCTTTGATACAGCAGCTGCAGCGGCAGCAGCAGCAGGCCTGACGACAGCTGGTACCACAGGTGCTGCTGCTGCTGCTGCAGGGGGAGTTCTCTGCCGCACATTGCTTGGCAGCACAGCACTCATCGTTGCTGTCCCCCGACCACCCTGCTGCTGCTGCTGTTGCTGCTGCTGTACCGCCAATGTCGGCTTGTACCCCACCCCCACCCCACCAGCCTCCCTGCCAATCATGCCACCAGCACTGATACTGCTGGCACTACTGCTGCTGCTGCTGCTGCCCATGCTGTGCTCTGATACCACCTCCTCTGCTGACACACGGCTTTCAGACCGTACAGAACTCGCCACACTCCCACCCCCACTGCCACTGCCGCTGCTCTGAGAGCCTTCAAGCACCACAGGCAGGCAAAACTCCCCAACCTCCTCCACACTGGTTACCCCACCCCTCTGATGCCCCTGACTAGTTGCACCTGCAGCTGCACCTGACAGCCAGGCACTCTGAACACCAAGCTGCTGCTGCTGCTGCTGCTGACGACCAGCAGCACTACCAGCAGCAGCAGCAGCAGCAGCAGCACCAGCATGAGGGTGACTCAACACTGTATGCGGGATCCCAGCGGGCGAGGGCTGGTGGTGAGCACCTAAGGAGCTGCTGCCTCCAGCACTGCTACTGCCACCCAGCAACTGCCTTCCCTGATGGTGGTGGTGGTGGCTGTAGGCAGGGGATGTGGGTGACAGCACTCGGGGTGACTGTGATAGCAGCAGCCGATCAGCAGCAGCGTTGGGTGACGTGGGGTTGCTGGAAGCTGCTGCTGCTGGTTCGAAGTCTTCATCGTAGCTGTAGGCCTCACTGGCAATGCTGCTGGCCTGCTTGAGAGGACGAAGGCTGGACCTGCAGCAGCAGCAGCAGCAGCAGCAGCAGCAGCAGCAAATGCATCGTGTGAGAGGGGTGTCAAGACTCGCTAGGGTCAGTGCTTGCTTGACATAACGCTACTAGCGTTGTGGCACAACAGCAGCAGTAGAAGGATGTTGTGTGGATGTTGATGGTGACAGAGCTGAACCGCTTTCAACCGGTTCAAAATTTCAAGCCAGCTTTGACAGCAGCAGCGTCAACTGAGACCGTCTCAGCAGCATCAACTGAGACAGTATATCAAGCATGGCCCAAACCTTGGGCCAAGCTACTGAGAGCAAGATGAGCGCAGACTGACAGACACACACAGACCGCCGTCGGACGTTTGACACATTTGCAGCTACGGTAGAGCATGCCCAGCCAGCAACTCACTTGCGCAGAGGCATCAGGATGTCAAGAGCAGCACCGGCAGCAGCAGCACCAGCAGCCAGCAGACCTCCAGCACTGCTGCTGTCCTCACCAGCAGCAGCAGCAGCAGCAGCAGTAGCCGCTCCTGCCGGCAGCAGTGCCCCTGAGCCCCTAGCAGCACCAGAAGGCAGCTGCAGCAAGCTGCTGCTGCTGCTCCTGCCCCCCATGTGCCAGGTCGCACCTGGTGCCGACATCGCACCGGTGGGTGACACCCCCCCACCAGCCGCCGCCGCTGCTGCTGCTGCTGCTGCTGTTCCTGCTGCTGCTCCTGCTGCTGAGGTTATGGAAGCAGCTCGTGGCAGGGGCGGCAGTAGAGCGGGAAGCTTACTGGATAGCCGATGTGCAAGCAGCATCCCTGTCCCACTGCCAATGCGGCCCTGTGGTGACTGGGGTGACTGAGGCCTGCTGTTGCTGCTGCTGTCTGCTGCTGCTGTTGCAAATGCTGAGGCAGTCTGAGGCTGTAGTGAACTGGGAAGCACTGTGAACCCACTGCTGCCGGCAGCAGTACCCGCAGCCGCCGCAGCCGCCGCCCCAGCTGCTGCTGCTGCTGCTGTGTCTCGTGAAGACCTACGGCGAGAGGAAGATCTCCTCAAGGTGACTGCCATACCAGTTGCCAAGCTGTCAACTGCAGCAGCAGCAGCAGTCCTGCTGCCGCGGCGGCTGCTGCTACTGCTGCCGCTGCTGCTGCTGCTGCTGCTGTGCTCGGCCCTTATGACCATCAGCCCCGCAATCTCTTGGAACTGCTGCTCCAGCTCCTCCTGCTGCACCTGCAGCTGGTCTTGCGTCAGCATGGCCCCCTGCTGCTGCTGCTGCTGGCGATCCTGCTGCCTGTTTGTTTCTCCATCAGAACCCCCTGCTGCTGCTGCTGCTGCTGCTGCCGGGCCTGCCGCTGCTGCTGCTGGTGGGGTTGGTGCTTGGTAGTAGGTTGGGTAGGGTACCCCAGCAGCAGCAGCAGCAGCAGCAGCACCCCCCCAAGGCCACATGGCAGCTCCACCCCCAGGCATCATGTGATACCAACTGGGTGGAGGGGGCATCCACGTGCTATGGCCCAGAGGGGGTGCATGAGCAGCAGCAGGAGCCGCCATCGCTGCTGCTGCTGCTGCAGCAGCTGGCTGGCCTGCTGAACCACCAACCCCAGCAGCAGCAACAGCAGCAGCAGCAGTGGCAGGGCTGGATTGTGGTGCGGTGCTGTAGTAGGGGTACCCCATGAGGGGTGCCATGCAGACCTGCTGCTGCTGCTGCTGCTGCCAGATGCCCCTCATTGCCCCTGACAGTTGGTCACTCAGTCCCGTTACTGCTTGACTCATAACCGCCCTCACACTCATAAGAGTGAGAAGCTCCCATACAACAGAGGTAGCGGCAGAAATGCCCCCCTGCCAGTGCTGCTGCTGCTGCTGGTGAGGCTGTTGCTGAAGGTGCTGCTGCTGCTGCTGCTGTTGGTGGTGCGTGCTGCAAGTGTGTTGCTGCGGCATGACCAACTGCTGCTTGATGTGATGCTGACTGCTGTTGCAGCAGCCATGGCAACACAGCACAGAGCTGCAGCGCTGACAACCTGCCTGCTGCTGCTGCTGCTGCTGCTGCTGCTGCTGCTGCTGCTGTGATGGCATCAAAGGAGCATCCACAGCACCAGCATAGCAACCAGCAGCAGCCGCAGCAGCAGCAGCGCTCGCACTTGTATGGTGACAGCAGTCCAGCCGTGCAGTTGCACCCTGCTGCTGGTCAGCAGAACTGCACACAGCCAGTGGCTGCTGCTGCTGCTGCACAGCTTGCTGGGTGTTCAGCTGCTGCACATGCTGCTGCTGCTGCCTATCTGCCCCTGACAGCAGCCTCAGAGCTTCAGCAGCAGCAGCAGCAGCAGCAGCAGCAGCAGGAGCAGGAGGTTCTTCCCCCATGACTGAGCAGTGGATATCTTCCACATGCAGCGCCCCAGCGTCCCTGATACGTTGCTGCTCCAGGCCTTGCTGCTGCTGCTGCTGCTGCTGCTGCTGTGCTGGCAGTGGCCTGCTGCTGCCTTGCAAAGCTGCTGTCTGGCGGCTGCCGCCGTACTGCTGCTGCTGCTGCTGTTGGGTGCGACGGCTGCCCCCCAGCCTCGTCTTCAGCTGCCGCAGCTGCTCCTGGTACTGCTGCAGCCGAGCATCTGCTGCTGCCTTCACCGCTGCAAGCTTGCTGGGGCTGCTGCGCCTGCTGCTGCTGCTGCTGCCAGCATGCGCTCCAGCTGCAGGAAACTGCAGCTTCTTGCGTGGGCTGGGACTGCGGGGGGCGTTGCTGCTGTTGCTGTTGCGGTTGGCATCATCACCAGTGGGCTGGGGTCCATTCTGTAGGTCTCTCTCTGGCTGCTTGGCCTGTTGCTGATGCTGCTGGTTGTGTTGGTGTGCTGGGGTTGCATCTGTGTGAGGTACCTGTAACCTCGGGTAGCGTCAGCCGGTGACTGGGTGTCTTCTTCGTCACCTTCTGCATGCAGCCCTCGGGTCAGCTGCTTGTGCTGCAGCACTGCAGGAAACGCAGCAGCCTGCTGCTGCTGCTGCTGCTGGTGCTGGTGCTGGTGCTGGTGCTGCTGCTGTCCCATGCCGCAGCAGTGGTTGGCTGCTGCCTGATGCACAAGCTGTCTTTGATGCTTATCCTGCAGGGGCTGTACGTGTGGAGAGGATGTTGTGCAGCAGAAGGTGCAGGAAATTCCTGCAGCAGCCTGCTGGTGTGCGCACGTGTGCTGGCATGGTGCACCCGCCCAGCAAGGATACTGTGCTGGGGCTGGACCTGCAGGAAAACTGTCACCCATGCATGGTGGTGCTGATGCATGCTGTGTGTGCGCATCGTGCTGGGCACCACTGCCGCTGCTGCTGCTGTCCTGCAAGAGCGTTGGGAGCTGATGCTGTTGCTGTCCGTGCAGCAGCTGATGCACAGCAGCAGCAGGGTTGCTGCTGCTTGCAGGGTGCTGCAGGCACACAAACACCTCTGCGCATGCCACTGGCTGCTGCTGCTGGTTGCGCAGGATCACAACCTGCTTTAGCTGGCTGCTGCTGTTGCTGTTGCTGTTGCTGTTGGTACTGGTGCTGTTGCTGTTGTGCTGGACTACGTCCACCACACCAGCGGCCAACAGCTGTGGATGTGGTTGTTGGGCGTTGATTAGCAGCAGTGAGCTTGGCACCTGTGACAAAACGGGTTTGTTTTGTGTCGACAACAGCTGTTCAACAGCATAGCACCACAGATTGCTTTTGACAAAGAAACATAATCGATGTATCGGTTTGATCGGATTTGATGGCCTTCCTCACATGTTGTGCAAGGTATGCTGCCTCCTGTGCATCTTCTGCTGTGAGCTGACATGCCTTCCCAGCTTGCACTGTCAGCACATCGCTGGCTGATTGCTTGGGCTGCAAAGTAAGAAGAGGGTAGTCTAGGAACTGCAAAGACAGCGTCAACCGTTCCTGACTGCTGCTGCAGCTGAGGGTGTCAGACAGCAGGACCCTGTGGCAAAAGAAGGTCAACGTTGTAGTGCCCATAGCAGCAGACTTTCATCTAGGGACCAGATTAGGACGTTTAAATTATTGAATCACACCAAAAGAGCGTGTATGCATCTACAGCACTTGCTAGGAACGCAATCAAAGGGTCAAAGACAAAGTGCAATGTGGGTTTAGGGTCGATGCAACTGCGATGGCGAAGGGTGAAGCAAATCTACTGCGATCCGATCAAGTGCAAACTGTTTGACGCCTTCCAGCAACGGTTCTCGTCCGGCTGCTGTTGGGCTCTGGCTGACCATCTGCTGCATGTTGGACTGGGGTGTTGGTTCCTGTCTATTGCAGTGTTACCTGTCAAGAGTCTGTAGCTGCAGCGTTTGAAACGCAGTACTGCATCTGAGAGAGGCCTTCGCATCTTACCGCACTGCGTCCGTTACTACTGATCGCACTCTTGAATAGTCACACCAGGAAACTTTCAAAGTATCCTGGTGTGTTCTTCATGGGCAGCTGGGGAGAAACTCGACCCATAAAGAAAAAATGGCTGCCCACCGAGCCAGTGATGCACAGGCCGGTTTTTGCGCAGTTGACGCGCAACTTGCCTGCTTTCGCAGAGCAAGCAATCCCTTTGCAGGGATGCAAGTGAAAGTCTTGCAGACAATGCTAATTGTACAATGCTGCACATCTTGCCCGGCACACCGATGGTAAGGCCAAAACTAAAACACTCCCCCCCCCCCCCCAAACACCCCACCCCCACTCAGCAGAGGGTCTCCCCTCTGCTGGGGACCTCCAAGCCCCGCGGGGCAGTTCAGCGACATTGTAAACCAATAGGCACTGCTAAACGATCCCACACATCTAGCCCTGGCACCACCGGGGATTGGCTGATGGTGCACTGCCACCCCGCCGACACCCCCTGCTGCTGCCACAGCCGCTGCTTACACTGCTGCCCCCTCTTCTTGTCGTGGCCGCCGCTGCCGGTTTAACCAGTCCTTGCGCACCACACGGTCAACACAGCGTGCCAGCTGCTGTAGTTGCCCCTGGTGTACACACATGGCAGGCACCAGTTGTGCCACCCCCCTGGCTGTCAACACACGGGCAGCGTTGATATCCCTGTCCAGGACCAATGGTACACGCCGCGAGTGATTATCCTCTCCAACCACAACATGATGCAGTTGTTCCCGCAACCTGTCAGGTGTCGACACAGCCTCGCCATGCACACACTGCTTGAGCTTGAAACGTCCCCTGCGGTGCTGTTTCAGCCCACGTTCGTCATAGCAGCGAGAGCAGGTCTGGCTGGTCCGGTACTCGTGCACAGACACCCAATGCATGTCTGTGCGCCCACCACGAGTCACGCCGTCTGCCGACCCATATTGTGCCCTAAAAAAGTTCCTCAGCTTCATGACAGGGGCACTGATGGACCGTGACACTGGCCCGCCCCAACCTGCTGATGCATCCCCCATGCAAACAACAGCAACACTTGGCCGGGGGACACACGGGCCTGCATTGCAACCCATCGGCTTCTGCCACTTGCGCCCTTGCACCCCCGTGTGCCCCAATGCCAAGCACTGGCACATCCTGTGCATTTGCCGGTCCTGCAGCATGCCAATTCTAAACCGGTGATGCCGGGCAGACCTGCAACCGTACACAGCATGCAACTGAGGAAAAGCATGAATGGCCTTACGTGCATGCAAAACAAAGGCGTCATGCTGGCCATGCTTCTCGCCGGTTCTCTGCAAGTGCTTGAGCAGCAGTGCCACACCAGCACGCTTGATACGCCCATGCAGCCAATGGCGCTGCCTATCTAGCCCACATGCAGACCGGTATTCCCTCCCATTAACAGCATACACCCAGCCATCCCCTCCATCAGTGCCGTCGCCCCGCACGCCATGGTTTGCAGTGACCGCAGTCACGATGCTGGTCACACCTGGGTCAACTCCAGTCACCCGCAGCCCACATCCTGCCTCAACAGTCACACATCTGCCATGTACCAGAGCTGGCTGTCCAGCAGTAGGCGCACAACTGTCACATTTGGACTCCACACAAAAGCTACTGTCAATTGAGTCAGAGTCAGAAAAGTCGTAGCTAGTCCTGTCCACACTGTAATCACTTGCCAAGTCCCACTCTTCCACCGAAGCACCCTCTGCTGGGTCAGATGCATGGGAGTCAACCCAATGCTGTGCCAAGCCTTCCGGCTTTGTCTTGACCTGCTTGGGCAGGGCCTGTGCGGGCACGTGCGTGACTACAGGGCCGTCTCTAGCATTGCGGGCCACAAGGACACGCCAGTCACCGTCCAGTACCCGTACATGGTCTGACCTAGATCTAGATGCAGCGGCCACAGTGCTACAAACAGTGCTGCAGTCATCATCACCCCCGCCAAATACATACGCAGGGGTTGTGCCTGGTGTTGGCAACTTGATTGCCCTGCCCACGGCCTGCCGGGCATGGTCCAGGGCAGCTGCCTCGGCCACGCGCTGCCGGGCCCTGCGGGCCTTTTGCTGTCCATCAAGAGACCTGACCGCGCTTCTGGTGGCACGCTCGTCTTTGTTGTGTGTCGCATGCACATGCAACGACACACAGTCAGTGCTAAGGTGGTTTGCAAAGCTGCGTCTCCCACTGGGCCTTCCCTCCCCACACAAGACCCTCAAGCGGTCAAGGTCAAACAACAAACTAAATAAATCCTCGGTAGACGCGATGTCCTCTACAGCACCATCGCAGATGACATCAACAGTGTCAACACCAGCCACGGGTAGTGGGTCAACACCACGCTGTTGCCGCCGCCACACCCGCCAATCATTGCGTGCCTCGGGACCCATGCCGGACAGATGTTTTCTGAGGAAACCCAATAGTGTGGGTGTCAAGTGCAAATGTGTAAAACCATAATGAGGATGCGGCGTCATGCTATGTGGGAGGCGTTGCAATGCAATGCGACAAGAGCGCCACTGAGCCTCTATCTTGTTGACTTGCTGCAACACGCCTTTCAACAATCCCGGTGCTGGCGCGCGGGATGGAGCACTTGCAGCTGCACTCCCGGCATCGGCGTCTACAGCCAGTAACAATAGCACTTGCAGACACATGCCCATAACCCACTGCCACACACTACGGGCCTCGTCACCGCACTCGTTCAGTTGCGTGTCAGGGGTGGTAGCCCACACTCCAAACCCAGGCACAACCGGTGCATCCGGGCACGCACCTAACACGGGCACCACCAAACGGGCGTGATCCAAAGCCAACCTCATGCACAAACGCGCAGATGCACATGCCTCCCTCACTGCCGCCTCGCTCGGCTGATGTCCCTGCTGACTGTGTGGTTGGCCAGCAACAACTGCAGCCGCCTCGCCGCGCAAGCGCTCTGCTGTCACTGCTGCCTCGACTAGCTTTGCCTCACATGTGTCCAGGAGGCACACAGCATGGCGCAACTGCGTTAAGCACTGCCGCAGCTGCAAAGAGGTTGGCAAGGGCAGGTTAGAGGGGGCAGCCAGCTGGCGCAGTCGCGCAAACAAGGCATCCTGGACACGCTGCAAGTCATTCCTGGCCGTCTGTGCCGCGCTGTACTTCCTTGCAGCGCTGGCCTTGTCTGCAGCACACCGCGATTGGCGGTGTGCGCGTGCCAAAGGCGGCAGCACCACAGTAGTTACACCAGCCTGCCCCTGCCCCCTTCTCTGCCGCTGCTGTCGCTGCTGCTGCCGGGTCTGCGCCTGCTTCGGGGGTGGCGGACGGCCCTGTGGACGCTGCTGAAGTGCTGCATGCAGCCTGTCCCGCTTCGTCAGTAGGTCCGCATACTGTAGCACGACATGCCCACGCCGCAGCATACTATGGCTGAACACGCTGCTGCAAAGCCTGGCCAAGGGGGCCAGCAGGGCAGCTGCAGCATCGCCGGAGGAAGTAGAAGTCAGGGCTGCGTGGAGCTGACCTGCCAGTTCCTCACTCCGCACACACTCTGCAACCGCCGCCAGCTTGCGGCGGTCAACAGCACAGCGCAAGGCATGTTGCGTGGCCTGCAACCCACACCCTACATCACGCACCAACGCGCTGGTGAAGGTGCGTGCTGCTGTTGTTTCTGGGTCGCGGCGTGTTGGGGTGTTGATAGGAAGCGTGGCAGGACCGCATACGATAGGTATGGCGGCTGTGTTTGGGGGCGGTGCAGCAGCCTGTGCTGCTGCTACTGCCTCTCCTGCCACTGCCGCATCTGCCACTGTCGTTGCTGTTGCAAGGCTGTTGATGTAGGCACATGCGGTGCTGACATGCAGGCATGCATTGTTGCTGCCTTCTAGTGCAAAAGCAGACGCCGAACGGGCGTGCAAAATACCAGCATGGGACACAGGCCCCGTCACATGACCCACGAGCTGAATGCGCTGTAGCTGGTTGTATACGCCAAGAGACTGCCTGCTAACAGCCAACAGGTGTGACACAATGGCTACATTGTCTGGTGTGCTCGGTACAAGATGTGCTGCCATGCCATGCAAGTGCGCGGCCCAGTCGCAGATGCGGTGAGCTGTTTGAGACGCTTGCATTGCAACTGCAACCATCTCCTGTGTGGAGCATGGCTGAACAGCAAAGAGTGTGTCCTTCAGCAACATCACTGATGCGCGCATGACACTGCAAGCCTGCACAAGTTCTATGATGCGTGCATGCATATAGTTCATGGTGTTTGTGCCTTGCTGCACAGGCAGTAGGTAATCCTGGTCTGTCTGCTGAGCAGGCTGTTGTGCAAGGCGTTGCTGCTGCAGCCTGCTGATGCAATGGTGCACAGGAGCACTAAGCAAAGAAGCAGCAAGCACAACACGCTGCTCGTCAGCTTGCTGCTGGCCAGGCTGCTGCTCAAAAACATGTGCTGCAAACACGGACAGTGCATCACCCTTGAGCAACCCATCCGACATGCCACGAGCCAACACACCAAACTGCTTGCGGCCTGGCCTTGGCAGGCCAGCCGTGCAGAATGCACACAAGACCACAGCCTTGACCAGGCGTTTGATGCGCAATGGCAGGTTGAGCACATGCTGGCCATGGTTTTGTGCCATGGACTGTGCCAATGCAGTCAACCATGCATTAGCAACACGGCCCGACACACAATGCGGCAGCACACAGCGGTGTTCGACCTGCCACACCTCACGCACGTAGAATTCGAAGGCTTCTGGCAGTTTATACCGCAGTGGAGCCTGCGCCCCTGGCACAACTGTCACGGCCTTCAGTGCCGCAAAGAAAAGGTGTTCGCTCTCGGTATCCACGGTGCGTGGCTTCCTTCTTGTAGGCGTCAGCAACTCTGTCAGTTCGCCGACGACATCTTGTGTAGACAAGCCGGGTGGGGGTGTCCTGCGGCCAGACCAGATCCTGCGGCAACAGGCAGCAGACGGCAGTCACAAATTGTGAGTGGAGAAGTGCATGGCGCTGGCATCAACGCACACTGTATGCTGATGTGCTCATGTGTCATCTAATTTTGGGCAATCAGGCTGGGTTGCAATCCAGCTGTGGCAGGCAAAGCATAGGAGCCTACACACTCACTCGAAGCCCCACTGCATATAGCCATTGGCCAGGAGCCGTGCATGGAAGCACAACGGCTGTTGGGCGTGTCCCAAGTCCTCCAGCAGCTGCATGGCGGCTGTCTGACGCTTGGGTGCCAGGTACGCGTGGAGGCTGCTGCGAATGACGCCTGAGATGGAGGTGATGGTTGGCGGACAGTTGAAGTGCAAGGCAGAAGGGGCACGCACGAGAAGGGACGTGAAGGGGCGTGAACACGTTTGCTGCCTGACTCAACAGCACACAATGGTAGAGGCTGCTTGTGTATACAGCTTGTCCGGGACATTGGGCGGAAAAAGCCATGTACACGCTGGTGAGCTGCTGCATTGGCTGGTGTCGTTGTGCATGCATACACCCACCTTGCCTCTTGTTCGTCTGCTTCCTGCCGCCTTGCCGCTGTTGTTGCTCTCCAGTAGCAGCAGCAGCAGCAGCAGCAGCTGCTGGAGTAGCAGAACAAGCAATCCTGCTGCTGCAGTCCCCCCCTCTCCGGGTCTTCTTCCTGTTGGCCCCCTCTTTCTTGCTATCCTCACACTCCCGTGCCTGCTGACGGTGCTCGTAATCCTCACCGCTGCCACTGCCTTCGCTGTCACCTGCCAGCAATGCAGCTGTTGTTGCTGCTGCTGCTGTCCGCTTAGGCCTGCGCTGTGGCCGTTGCTGCTGCTGGTGCTGCTGGTCAGGGGCAACAGCAGCAAGAAGGACAGCAGAAGCAACAGGAGTAGAAGTGGCTGCAGAAGGACTCTGATGCTGTTGGGTCTGCATACAGCCTGTCCCACTGCCACGACCCACTCTGTACTGCTGTCCTGGAGTGAACTCAGGAGCAACAGCACGGAGACGGGTGCCAGCCGCAACAGCTGCAGTAGCCGCGGCTGCAGAAACAGCTGCTGCCAATGCATGTCGAGCCCCAGGGGAAGTAGGTGCTGTTCCAGGAGCATCAGAACCAGGAGCTGCTGCCGTCGGCACCACCAGGAACAGCATGACCAGTGCAAAGAGTGCAGGTCTGTCTGACCACTGCCACAAGCAGTATCCAACTACGACAAGTTCTAATGCCCGCACACAACAACCGTACAGGATGCCACCACCCATGCACGTCAAACAGAGTATGATGCAGTTATAGAGCAACACCACATGACTATGTTTCAAATGAATACAGGCAGCCCTCAAACATGCAAATATAAGCAGAACGACTGCACAAGCTGCAGGGCCGCCCATCAACACAGCAAGATGCACAGAACGCAGTCCATTTTGTACCAAACAATCAAGCCCAGCAACCACACCCAATAAACCGCGTATCAACACAATGCACACAAAACCACGCATACAGAGCTGCTGCAACCGACGCATGAGGCCACGCCCAAGGTGCCTTGCACGACGCCACTGACGCATGCAGAGAGCACACGCCAGAGGCCGTTTGCACGGGCCTATTGCAACCCATGCAAACACCACAGAACATATAACACAAGCTGTGACACACCAGTACCAGTCGTGGCTTGCATTGCTGTTGCCAACCACCAAAACACCAGAACCTGGCACGGTGTAATAGCCTGTAAAAGCGATGTCTGCTGAAGCTGCTGTAGTAGAAGCAAACACCCCTAGGCCAGCCACAAGCAGCAACAGCGCCACAACCATTCCCAGTTGGCGCCCAGTGCTGGCAGACTGCTGCGCCACGGGACAGCCGCAGCTTGGCTTCCTGTGGCCACATCGCCCATGCACAGCTGTGGTGGGGTCACCACTGCAAGCAGAAGGGTTACTCTGGGCAGGACGTGACCGCTGCAACCTGCCGGCTGCCGGTGTTTTTCCCCGGGGTGCCTGCTGCTGTTGCTGCTGCTTGGGTGTGCTGCACTGCTGTGCCGGACATGCGGAGGCGTCTGCAGTGTCCATCGCCTCCTCGTCTGCTGGCGCATCATGCAGCAGCACAGAGAAGCGATTTGACGACACGATGGTGTGTGCTTCTGCTGCTGCTGGCTTTGTGGGCGCCGCTGACACCCGGCTGGCTGTTGCTGGTACTACTACTGCTGGCTGACGCACACGAGGACGCTGCCTGCAATGAGACTGATCCTCCTTCTGATGCAGCAGTGCCTTCGCTGCAGACAGCTTTGGACTGTCAGCAGATGCCGCCAGTCTAGAGTAGCGCTGCTGTGCCAAGTCTCCGTTACTGCTAGGCACACACGGGGGTAGCACTGCCACGGGCTGTGCTGGCCCCAAACTGGGCCACTTTGCTGCTGCTGCTGCTGCTGCTGCTGCTGTTGGGTGTGGTCAGCAAGGACACAATGCTGCTGCTGCACTTGCCGCAGGTTAGCACGTGGGGTGAACAGCCACGGCTCACTGCACACACCACAGTAGCGCGCAGTAGTGCCGTGGCGTCCACGCTGGCGCATGGGCAGGGGCTTGCCATTGTCCCTAGACTTGGCTTCTCCAGTTGCCCTGGACTTGCCTATGGGCGGCGGATGCATGAGGTATGCCTCCTCAGCAGCAATGCAATGCTTGCCATCTGGAGGTAAAACCTGTGCGCGGGAGGGTGAGGCACACAGAGCATCCAACAAGCAGGGGTGCATTCTGAGCATCTGTTTACATTCTCACTATAGCGGGTGGAGTTGTCTGGTTGATGACGGTGTCCCACAGGCCCCCTTGGGGATGCCATCACCAGTGGTGTGGTGGGGAAGGGGGGGGGGCAACAGGCTACGAGCACCGCACAACCCGTCAAGCCAATCCAAACAACCCACACCCTCTCCAGCCCTCCATGGTCACTTCTGATCCAATCGCATGGCTTTCCCTCCCTTACGGAATCAATGGTCTTATCCACCCCACCTGCATGCAGTGCTTGCTGCGGCGCATGGCCAAATGCAAATGAACACCAGGCCATGTTCTCGCGCTCTCTTGGGACAGTAAAGGTCCTGCAGGGGCAACGAGAGTAGACAGTGTAATTGAGTGTATTGCGCTACTCGGGGCATCAGCTGTATACAGGTTGAAGTTGTGTCTCCTGTTGCACTGCAGTTAAACTAGTGCATTCAGACTGCCACACCACTGCTGCCATGCAACTCACCGCACACTCACTCAACGCGTGCAAAAACGGCACCGATTGTTCAACAGAACCAGCGGCTGTTCGTTTCAACACGGTGCTTGATTATTGTTCGATCGGCTTGCTGTCAAGACGCGCTAGCTCTGGCGCTGAGCGTATCACGCTGGCATTTTGGTGAATGTAAGCGAGAACTGCTTATTTTGATGGAACACAGTGACAATTGGCGATAAGAGAGCTGCGTCGCCATAGTGCTGCATTCTGTGGTCCTGAAGTGACGTTCCGACAGCATTCCACCGTCGCAGTCCGACATGCTGACGTGCTAGTCAGACATGCAAGTCTACAAGCAAATTGCGGCATGCTACAAGGCCTGACATCCTCACAAACCACAACAAGTGCATCAACAGTACACCATGCATCTCAATATCGCTGACATGAACAACCCGTAAGGGGCTGCAGTGTGACTTGCAACGTTGTATCCAGCCGTAGATTCACATCGCAAACAGGCAGTCCATATTTGTGGCGACAGTGGCTGACAGTATGAATCCCAGCTTGTCAACAGGCTTGTTCTGCTTTGATGTTGCCAAGATGGACAGCTTGAAGCAAGTCTGCAGGTGGGTGAAATGCACAAGCATACCAGTGCATTGTGACCTCATCGACAGTTTGGACACATGTTGTTGAACATACATAGAGAACTAAAAGAAAGATCATTCTTGCTGCAGGTTGGTACAACTGTCTTGGTGACACCAGTCGATGTGAGGGACTGCAAACCACGGTTCCGGAGGGGAAACATACGTTGGCAGCTTTACACGACCCTCGACACGAGTCGTGCCGCACCACCCCCACCACCCCCACCAGCACCATCACACGCAGCCGCAGCAGCCAGCGCAGCAGTATACCACCCCCACAGCAGCACGCCCATTGCCAGCACCAGCAGCTGCCGCTGGAGCAGCAGCAATCCAGAGAGCGGCAACAGCAGCAGAAGCACGTCCACAAGCACCAGCAGCTGCCGCTGCAGCAGCAGCAATCCAGAGAGCGGCCAGAGCAGCAGCAGCAGCAGAGCAGCAGCAGCAGCAGCAGCAGCAGCAGCAGCAGCAGCAGCACAGCAGCAGCAATGGCAGTGCCAGCAGCCGCGGCAAACCCAGGCCCGCCAGCACCACCTCCACCAGCAGCAGTAGCCGCTGGAGCAGTACAACTGGATGATGAGGAGGAGCGTTGGGGGTCAAGCACCCAATACTACTGTGATTAGTCAGCACCGGTCGGCAGCGGGCAGTGATGGCGAGTAGGAGTTGTCCCACCGGTTGTCTCACCGCCTGTACAAGCACACCCGTTTTCTGGCAGTGGTTTTGACCTGTCTGCAGGCTATTTGTGTATTATTGTCTGGGCTCGGGGATTTTGTGTCCATAGGGGTTGTTGGTGTCTGCAGAGACTGGCTGATATGCTTGCTGAGCAATGCTTGGACGGTCAGTAGGTTGCTTGCTGTACAGGTGGTAGCTGGCTCAGAATTGCGTGGTTTTTAGTAGCTTTTCCAGCTGTGGCAGGCAAGCCTTGCTGAAGCCTGTCTCAGCAGCTTGCAGATTAATGCATTGCTATGCAGAGTCCAATGACACAATTGATAAAGTTCTGGGCATGGGGTCCCTCAACTGTATTCCGTCAAGAAAGGGAGTTAATTGTACTGAAAACAAATGCGCCCGTTAAAGCGAATCGACTGCTGCAAAGTTTCCAGGAGGAAAGTTTCCCAGGAGGAAAGACAGTCTGATCC